>QCXZ01000001.1:43769155-44280252 GCA_025024175.1 Rhyzopertha dominica | reverse complement strand
GTTATTGTTACGAATTCGGGTTCGAAAATTCTGGATTTCTGATTTAAAACACTTTTATTTAACAGTTCAAAACACTAACAAGCACTATTCACAATTACTTTAACAATTAACAAACTTACTCAACTATACACCACTTTTAAAAACACTACAGTTTACTTATATCACTTTAAACATTAAATCTCACTTTCCGTCACTTTCAAAACTCGCGCTCGTTCATAGACTGTCTAACTCCCCTCACTTCCGTCTCTGGCCGCTTATATATCCGCAGACTCCCCACTTACTTGGCGTGTCTGGCACATTCGCGAAGGCTCTCGATTTCGAACCTTCCTAGACTTTACTAGAGCCTTTCGCATCGATTAATCTCGAACACTCTAGCACGTCGGGTTGCCTGCCCACAGGCGTTGAGCGGGCCGTGATACCACTGACTCTCCGTTGCACTACCCCTCCTTAAAGACTGATCGTCCCGATCAGTTCCAGTCCTCAACATTTCCGTGGTACTCACTTAAACGATTCAAGTGTACCACCTTCATCTTCGATCTTGGGCTGCGCTGGATTCTATAAACTACATCGTTAATCCTTTTCACTATACGGTAGGGTCCTTCCCAGGATGGCGATAACTTAGGTGAAAGCCCCTTCTTCCTTTGTGGATTGTAGAGCCACACTAAGTCTCCTTCGTTGAACTGTCTGGGATTGGCTCTGACATCGTACCGAGCTTTCATGCGATCGCTCGCAATGTTCATTCTCTGTCTCACCAGCTGGTGTGTTATCAATAGCGACTCCCGAAGATTTTCGACGTAACTAGTTGCTCCCTCTTCATTGGATGTTCCCGCAGAGCAAACACCAAATCGCAAGGCAACCTTAGTTCTCTTCCTAGAACTACTTTCGCCGTGTCTGCCCCGTAGTCTCGTGGATGGCCGCTCTATATGCCATCAAAAACAGAGGAAGATGCTTATCCCAGTCCGTCTGGTGTCGCTCCACAACCTTGGAGAGAAACTGTTCCATTGTCCGGTTAAATCGCTCGACCATTCCATCTGATTGCGGGTGAAGCGGCGTTGTTCTGGTTTTAGTAATACCCAGCAAGTGACAGAGTTCTTGAAACACCCTGGACTCGAAGTTTCTTCCTTGGTCAGAATGCAGTTCCAGTGGCACTCCAAATCTGCATACCAAATTATCGACGAGAACTTGAGCCACTGTTGAAGCCTCCTGGTTGGGTATAGCATAGGCTTCTGGCCACTTGCTGAAGTAGTCATAGCAACGAGGATGTACTTGTTGTTGCTGGTGGTCGTAGGAAATGGTCCGGCGACATCAATCGCAATCCTTTCGAATGGTGCTCCAACATTGTACTGCTTCATCCTTCCCTTCAGGCGTGTTGTCGGTCCTTTGGTAGCAGCGCAGGTTGAGCATTTCCTGCACCACTTTTCCACATCTTCTCGGCAGTGTACCCAGTAGAAACGCTCACGAACTTTGCCCAAGGTTTTGTTCACTCCCAGGTGGGCGCCCGATGATCCTCCATGTACCTCTTCCAAAACCTTAGGTACATACTCCTTGGATACTACCAACTGCATGGTAACATTCCTCCCATCGGCGCTCTCCCACGCTCTCTTCAACAGGCCATTTTCTACTCGCAGGGATTCCCACTGAACCCACATCGCTTTTAGGGTCGGACTTTCTGGAGACACCTCTTCCCATCCAGGTCGTTGTCTGTTTTCTTCTTTCCATTTCAGGAGGGGACCCACGTCGCTGTCTTCCTGCTGAGCCGTTCTGACTTTCTCGGCAGTCCACTCCTCGCTTTTGTGTGATGGTGACTGCTCTTATATCCACCGTGCCTTCTCGTTCATCCACCTTCCTGCAGTGTTTGCATTCTCCACACGGTCTTCTCGACAAGGCATCAGCGTTGTTATGATGCCTGCCTGGACGATGCTGGATTTTGAAGTCGTACTGCTGCAGTCTCTCCATCCACCTCGCGACTTGTCCCTCCGGGTTCTTCAATCGTAGTAGCCAGGATAATGCTGCATGGTCCGTCCTTATGAGGAATTCCCGTCCGTACAGGTACTTATGGAAGTGGTCTACGGACTTCACGATAGCCAAAAGTTCTTTTCTCGTGACGCAGTAGTTCCTCTCAGGCTTAGTTAGGACCTTGCTGTAATACTCTATTACTTTTTCTTCGCCGTCCTGTACCTGAGATAGTACAGCTCCAATCCCAACCTTGCTGGCATCTGTATCCAGAATAAACTTTCCGTGTCTTCGGGGGTATGCCAAAATTGGACTACTGCACAAGGCTGACTTCAACTTCCTGAAGGCTTCCTCATGAACGTGGCTCCATGCAAAAGTCGTCTTCGGTTCCGTAAGTTGGTGTAATGGTGCCGCGATTTTAGCGAACCCTTCCACAAATCTTCTGTAATACGTACAAATTCCCAGAAACTCCTCACTTCATGCTTATCCCGAGGACGTGGCCAATCGCGGATTGCCTTGATCTTGTCATCACTGGTCTGAATCCCATCCGCAGAAACCGTATGGCCAAGGAATTCCACTTTCTTCTGGAAAAGTGCACACTTCTTCGGGTTCAGCTTCAGGTTGGCTGCTCTAAACCGGTCGAATACTTCTTGTAGGTTCTTTAAATGCTCTTCAAAATCACGGCCCATAACCATAACGTCGTCCAGGTAGACCAGGCAGGTTTTCCAAGTGAGTCCACGTAATACCAGTTCCATTAGTCTCTCAAATGTAGCCGGAGCGTTGCAGAGGCCAAATGGCATTACCGTGAACTGGTAAAGACCGCAACTGGTGGTGAAAGCAGTCTTCTCTTTGTCTTCTGGATGGATCCCAACCTGCCAGTATCCACTTTTCAAATCCAGTGTTGAAAACCATGTAGATCCGGAAAGAGTGGTCAATGTGTCGTCGATTCTGGGTAGGGGATAACTGTCCTTCTTCGTTATGTCATTCAGCTTTCGGTAGTCAACACAGAATCGGAGCGATCCATCCTTCTTGGTGACGAGAACCACTGGTGAAGACCATGGACTGTTGGACTCCTCGATTACACCTTGCTCCGTCATTTCTTTCACCATCTTCTCAACCTGTTCTTGTCTTGCCAACGGTAGTCTCCTAGGTGCCTGTCGAATAGGTTGAGCATCTCCGGTATTGATCCTGTGCTGGACGATGTCTGTTCTCCCCATTGGTGTGTCCGGTTCGGCAAACACATGTTGATAGCATCGTAGAAATTCTCGGGCTCTTCGTGCTTCCTCCTTGGTAAGATGTTTCAAATCGATGTTGAGCTGTGCCGGCGTTCTTGGCGTCTTCTGCGTGTCTTCCATATCCTCACAGGTGTTTATCCTCGTTACGGGAGTACATGTTGCCAAAAGATCTCCTTTTCTTATTGTCGTTCCCACAGGAGCGATGTTTGCAATCCTCACCGGCACCGTCTTGGAGGTCTTGACAAGCGTTCTTGCAACCAACAAGTGTTTGTGTGAGTCTTCAGTCGGTTCTACTAATCCAACGCAGCTCCCAAGATCGTTCCCCATCGCAGCGTTGATGATCTGCTCGCTGCTTCCTCTTATTCGGACGGTTTCACTAGCATATAGCCTCACGCACCTTGCTTCGCCTCCAGGTGTTTCTAGCACGAAGCTCTCGTTTCCGATTTTCAGAATCCGCTCTTCTGGATCATATGCAAGTCCGTACTTCCCTATCAGGTCCATCCCCATGATGAAATCGTCGTCAAKGTCCGCCACCAATACCCTGTGACGTATACGAAGCTGCCCTAGTTCCACTTCAACCTCGGCTTCACCTATCGCCGGCGACGTTTCACCTGTCACTGTTCGCAGAAGAACCTTCTCCATCAAGGGTCTCACTGTCGGTGCGATGTTCTTCTTTATGATGGAAACCATAGCTCCAGTATCCACGGTCACTTGCGTCTTCTTTCCACTCACGGTTGCCATCATTGTAAGGCTATCCACGTTGTTGTGTCGTAGCAGGTTGACGGAAACAATCTTGGGGGCTTTGTCTTCTCGGGCAGTCGGTGTGCGCCCCGTAACACCGACTGTTTTTAGTTTTCCTGCTGCTGGCTTCTTCTTGACGCTGCAGGAAGTGACACCCTGCAGTCTCTCTTGAAGTGCCCGGTCTTTCCGCAGCGGTAGCAGGTCTGACATCCGGCGGATTTATTCGCAGCTAGGAATTCTTTCAACTCCCGCATGATTGCTTTCAGTGAATCGGTCTCCTCTTCGACCTGTGTTCCACGTACCTTACACTGGCCCCAGTTGGCAGCTGAAGCCTTGTAAGCCGCCTCGATCTCCAAAGCTTTCCCTAGGGCTTCTCTCGTAGTGGTGTAAGTGGCTAGCAGCAAAGCGTTCCTCACAGTGTCATCTCTTACACCTTCGATAAAACTCCGCGTTGCCAGCTCCTCCACAAGCTCAGTTGGGGCTGTCGGATATGCCAGATGCATAAGTTTCCTTACATCCGCTTCGAAGTCTTGCAGGGTCTCACCGACTTTTTGTTTACGGGTCTTCAGCTGGGTACGAAACAGCTGTTGTAGGTGCTGTTCTCCAAAATGCAATTCCAGTGCTGCAGTAAGCTTCTGGTAATCACCCTTCTCTGCTTCGGGCAGCGTACGAAGTAAATCAAGAGCCGGTCCACGTAGAGCTACCACCAAAGCCATAACCTTTTCTTCATTACTCCAGTTATTTGCCTTTCCTGCCATTTCAAACTGCAGCTTGTAAGTCTCAAATGATGTGTGACCATCATAAGTCGGTGGTTTTATCTTGTTATTTCCAATAACTGGCGAAGACGTCATACCGTGGGTTTTCATTCTTTCCAGGTCTCTTTTTACTGTCAAAATTTCCTTTCCAAATTCTCCTTTCATGTGTAGAACTTTTTCTTCGAATTTATTGCAAAGTTTTTCCTCTACTTTGTTGACCTTTTCTTCGACAAGCTCCACTTTCTCTTCGACTGCATTCTGTGTAACTTTAAGCTCTTCTGTTACACTGTCGATCCGTTCTTCAATTTTATTTTGGCTTGTTCTGATTTCCTCTATTTCGGTTTTAAGTTGTTGTTGCACAGCCATTATTATTTTCTTCTTAATTTCTTCCTGTCCGATTTTGAATTCTGTCTTCATTTCTTCTAGTCCGGTTTTCATGTCCTCTTGACAGGCTTTTATCTGCTCTGTCATGTTTTCTTGCATTTTCTGCATCATTTGCATTAACTGTTCTAGTTGTGCTTCCATATTGGCCGATTGTCTTCTTGTTACTGGCATAAACTAGAATTTTCTAAAACTTCTCCAAACACTGTCTATCCGGTCCGTAGAACACTCCAGAAATCCAAAATCCCACTTCTGACACCAATTGTTACGGAATTCGGGTTCGAAAATTCTGGATTTCTGATTTAAAACACTTTATTTAACAGTTCAAAACACTAACAAGCACTATTCACAATTACTTTAACAATTAACAAACTTTACTCAACTATACACCACTTTTAAAAACACTACAGTTTACTTATATCACTTTATAACACATAAATCTCACTTTCCGTCACTTTCAAAACTCGCGCTCGTTCATAGACTGTCTAACTCCCCCTCACTTCCGTCTCTGGCCGCTTATATATCCGCAGACTCCCCACTTACTTGGCGTGTCTGGCACATTCGCGAAGGCTCTCGATTTCGAACCTTCCTAGACTTTACTAGAGCCTTTCGCATCGATTAATCTCGAACACTCTAGCACGTCGGGTTGCCTGCCCACAGGCGTTGAGCGGGCCGTGATACCACTGACTCTCCGTTGCATTATGTTAAATTTAGCTTTTGATGTTACGGTACTTATATTTTGCATTCCGCACTTCTGTAATACTTAATGTAAAAATGGCGCTGTACGTACGTGAATATCAATAAATAAATAAATAAATAAATAAATAAATAAATAAATAAATAAATAAATAAATAAATAAATAAATAAATAAATAAATAAATAAATTGTTATATGTTTATGAACAGAACTCAACAACAAGTGTACATTTGGTTCAGCAATATAAGTTCGAAGACGCTGATACAATATCTACATTCGTTTCGAGAACACAAAAACTACAAAATCAACTGAAGCAAATGGGTGAGGAGGTAACTGAAAAGATGGTAATGACAAAAATACTAATGTCGTTACCAAATAAATATCAGCATTTTATTTGTGCATGGGAATCAGTTCCTCCGAGCAATCAAAATATGAATGATTTAGTTGCCAGGCTGTTTATGGAAGAGGAAAGCCTAAAGGGTCACCAGGATGTGGAACTAAAGGCATTAATGGCAAAAAATCCAAAAGCTAAACCAAAATGTTTCGGGTGTGGAAAGTATGGTCATTATAAAGCAGATTGCAGGACAAAGAAGACAGAAAAGTTATGTTATTGTCATATATTGAATTTATTCTAAATTCATTTAGTTAGGTCGTTACACATTCTAGAACAAAACGTTTACTAATTATGTCAGCATATTTGTGTCATTGCACTTCCCGCTAGCACCGAGTATAATGCTAGCGCAGCATTATGACGTATTAGCGAGTTGAGTATAAATACTCGGATAAATCAATCGTGAATAACTAGGAACTGGGAAATAACTTAGAGTACTGCAGAATGTAAAACGTTGTCCCTCTGGCAGGAGCTAGCCCTCCTAGCACAATGTAAGTAACCAGGTAAAATATTCAATTGTCATTTTACAATAATATATTTCTGTGTGCTACAATTATTAATGTCTGTTTTATGTTACTTGTTTTACAGATTTCTTTGTTAATAAATATTTGTTTAGAACCTAAGTCGTATCTCTCCTGTCTTCGCCCCTAGTTCTCTGTTTCAGGTTTCTTCAGGTAATTACTAACACAACGGCGCACAACCCAAGTTCGAGGGTCGTGACATGTGGTGGAGGCGCCCTTTCGATTCAGATGTACCCAGTGTCACAAATGGTGGTGGTCTACAACAAAATGAAAATTAACCTTTTAACCAACATTAAACCTATCCATTATTCCCTATTATTTAAGAGTATGGGAAGACGGTCAGCAAAGGGGTTCAAGGCTTTCAGCTCCTACTAAAGCTAAGAGGTCAGCCAGATAAGTCTGCGTAAACCCTCATAGCCTCAGACTGTTGGTTGTAGGCAGGCAGATCTAGCTAATATATAGCTAAAAGGTCAGCCAGATAAGTCTGCGTAAACCCTCAAAGTCTCAGACTGTTGGTTGTAGGCAGGCAGATCTAGCTTGCGCGAGCCAAGCCGAAGTCCTCCTAAACAGAKCGAACCTCATATTTCTATTTATTCCCGATTTATCCAAAAAAAGGCAGTCMTTMCCAATGGACATTTATATGAAGAAGTTCTGCAACCCATGCCAAGAGGAGGAACCCACCATGCAAAGTAAGAAATATAATTAACCCCCTTCCACCCACCCCCAACAACGGCTTAGGTTCAAACTATCGGATTTTTGTAATAATTTTATATAGATATAAATGCGTTTTTAAGTGTTTCTGCAGAAAGTAAGGATGTATAGATAGAAGCACATAGGGGAGCAATGGCCAACAAAGTAACCATCGAGGAAGCCTTCAGGAACCGCCCACCTCCTGTATTTCCAAAGTTTAGAGCAGCTTCAGTTTTCAATCCTGCTACAGATAACCCAATAATCTTTATTAGGCACTATGACGAAATTTCTGATTTTAATGGTTGGAAAGATAGCTACAAAATTCTTTATTTAGGTAATTTCTTGCACGAAGCTTCACGAATTTGGTATAACAAGTACATCAATGAACAATGTGATTTAGGTAAAAGCTGGTATCAAATCAAACAAGATTTTATAGATCAATTTGGTGGTATTTATGCCTTAAGAAAATTAAAATTTGAATTAAATTCCAGAAAACAATCAGAAACAGAAGATATCAAGCAATACTTTTACGATTTAGTTGTTTTGGCACACAATGTAGATCCCAACATGTCATTTGAAAAATTTCGTGATCATTTTGAATTCGGACTACATCCATCATTTTATGAATCATATTATTTGTTAAACTACAAAGTAAACAGCAAAGAGGAACTCCAAAGTGTAGTTTTGCATTTAAGCGATGTAAGAGAAAGGGTATCATCGACTCAATTTCCAAAAACACATTTTTTAAATTTAAAAGAAGTAATTTCAATAACTAACGATAAACCTCAATTTTCAAAACATTTAGAACATAACGTACAAAATGCCTACAAAATATCCAAACATAATAGTTTAAATAATTTCAAGACTTACTACAAAAATCAAAAAGGGAATAATATTAATAACTTAATAACCAAAGATAATTTAAAACTTATTGCTGCGAAAAATTATATTTTAAGATCTAATGTAGAAATTAAAGTAAAATTGTTAAACTTGTATCCCAGAGTAACGTTAAATAATTTTGAAAATTTCGAATTTAGGGAAAACAAAAATCTTTTCCGAAGAAAAGGTATTGCTTGTGAAGGCTTTACATTCATTGGAAATAATCTGTACATTACATTAATTTTAAAGTGTACCATGCGCCAGGCAATTTTTAAAGGGACAATTTTGGGTTATTTGTGCAAAAAGAGAAATGAAATAGTATCAAATTCCGCAGTTCTAACTCTGCTAGAAAATTCGGGGACAGTTGGATTAGAAAAACACAAACGTTTCGAGAAGACAGATCAAGAGGGTAAAAGAGATTCTCAAATGTCTAGGGCCAACAAAGTTAATAAATTTGACAATAAAGAAAATTTTTCAAATATAAATGTAATATGCAGTAAACTCAAGGTAAAAGATAGGGAAAATTCTTTAGTCAAAAACGTTCGCCAAAAGAACTTTAATTATTGTAAAAGGCTTAAAAAATATCCAATAGGGCGTAGAAAACGTGTATCTAGGCAAATGGGCAAATGCAGTAAAGCAGGAAGATACTTGGGCTCAATAAATGAAATCTGCGGTAATAATTGTATGCGTAGGAGAAATGTTGAAATAAAGCAAGATTTAAATAAATATAGGGGAAATATGTATAAAGTACGAAATAGGGTATAGCTTATAAATAAATGGCAGGAATTTACTAGAGATGTTTAAAATATAAGCAAAGAAATAAGGTTTCGAATACATGGTTAATTGAAGAGTAAATTATTAGCAGTAAACGTTAAGAATTTGTACATAAACAGGTTAGGTCGCAGGATTAAACAGTCAATGGAATGGTACTTACCAGCTGATCAGTAACTTCCGGAAGACACCAAGCCATGGCAAATGAACCCATCCAGAAGGAAAAATCCAGGAATATTCCAGCAAATTACTCCTCGAGGTGCGCACACCCTAGGAAATAAGGAAGACTAGAAAGTGAATTCACAAGGATCCTAATCTTAAAAAAAAGCGCTCAAAAGGTAAAACTCTACCAAAGGAAGGGATATTCAAAGGACCTATTGCTTGCCAGAAAAAAGCTAATACAGCTGTAAGTCAAATTATTGAAAATCGGGAGACCTGGCAAATAAGTTCTAATGCAGTATGGTCCTACGTGTTTTGTTTCACAAAGCACGTCCCATAAGTTCTCCTCGATCGTCGTCGTCGCTGTACAACAATTATTGTACAAAAATGATAAATAAAATAAAAGTGAGCAAAGAAAATGCGTGTGTGTGAAGTGAGCAAATTACAGAATGGGTTCTCTCTAAAAATTATGCATGTGCACTAACTTGGTCTTATTTATATGGGTACTAATCAACACAAATAACACTAACCAACGGTACTAACCACTAATCCTGCGATCACGAAATTAATAAGTTAACTGTAATTTTTTTTAAGTAGGTACCTACACAAAATTATTTAATAAGGTTTAATTTATTTAAATTTAGAAGACTAAACAATGTCATTATTATAGACGAAAAGAAAAGATAATTATACTAGTAATTACAAGGTTTAGGATGTTTATATGATATATAATAGAATTGTTTCTATAGGAAAATAATCAAGAGAGGTTAAGATCAATAAGCAAATTAAAATGTTGTACAATATATTTAAGATAGGTAAAATGATTTAAATAAAAGCAAAATTTAGATATACTTACAAATAAGTAAACGTAGGTAAGATTTTAGGAATTTTTTATAGGTAGATAAACTGATTATTAAGTAGAAATAAACACTAAAATAGGCACAACTAAAGCATTAATATTAAAATTTTTATACAAGTTCATACTACCATAGATATTTACTTACCGTTTTTGTTTATATTTTCCATGTCTCGGCCCGCACACATGCCCACACATCACACGAACAGGCACGATACACTGGCAGCAAGACGACCGCCAAAATTTTCAAAGTACTGGCTCCACGTTCGACTCCAAAGGCGAGTACGACGATATAGCATCTACCAAAACCAGTCAATTCCAGAGAAGTAAAGCAAGAATGGGTCACCTACACAAGAATCCAAAAATCACACCTATCCCATCCTAAATTCCACAAAAATTTACCAACATCCAAAGAAGACTCCACAAGAAAACCGAAGACTTCACCTATTGACCCACAAGATAGCTTCAGAGTGAAATATTTGCACCCAACAAACTGAAGAACCACCAGCAACTTCAAACCAGTAGATCACAAAGAAATACAACGGTATCGGAAAAGAAAATCAAATTTGCTGAATCTACAGAAATCTCCACCGGCTGTAATGAAGGTCATTCCAAGCAACAACCACAATCGCCTACTCATCGCAAGTGCAACTTGATACCAAAGACTGCAATTAGTGAAAACATGAACAGAGCCGTAACCAGTGAAAAGTAAACAGTGCCGTATTAGAAAAGTGTGATCGTTATTGTGTGTCCAAAGAACAGTGATAAATGATTGTAGACATTAAAATGGGCCCAATATGTATATGTCATTGATTACATTTAAGCCAATAACTTTTTACTTTTGTTTTGATTATTTTGCTATTACTTCTGTTTTTTTTCCAAATTTCAGTTACAAACTATTTATAATGCATTTGTTTTAAATATCAATTTATGTTTAATAGTTGTTAATATTTAATTGTTAATTTCACTATATCTTTTTTCTGTTCATTTTTGAGCTCACGGTTTGTTACAATGTAATATTTAATTCTTTTTCCACTTTTCCAGTGCAAGCTGGAGGGCCAGCTTTTCTAAGCCGGGGGGAAATGTCATATATTGAATTTATTCTAAATTCATTTAGTTAGGTCGTTACACATTCTAGAACAAAACGTTTACTAATTATGTCAGCATATTTGTGTCATTGCACTTCCCGCTAGCACCGAGTATAATGCTAGCGCAGCATTATGACGTATTAGCGAGTTGAGTATAAATACTCGGATAAATCAATCGTGAATAACTAGGAACTGGGAAATAACTTAGAGTACTGCAGAATGTAAAACGTTGTCCCTCTGGCAGGAGCTAGCCCTCCTAGCACAATGTAAGTAACCAGGTAAAATATTCAATTGTCATTTTACAATAATATATTTCTGTGTGCTACAATTATTAATGTCTGTTTTATGTTACTTGTTTTACAGATTTCTTTGTTAATAAATATTTGTTTAGAACCTAAGTCGTATCTCTCCTGTCTTCGCCCCTAGTTCTCTGTTTCAGGTTTCTTCAGGTAATTACTAACACAACGGCGCACAACCCAAGTTCGAGGGTCGTGACATTATTACTGTAAGAAACCAGGTCATTTTATAAAAGACTGTTATTACCGGAAAAAATAAAGATAAACTTTCAAGATGAAACCAAGGAAAGAAATGCTTTCATAGTTACGGCTCTGACTGGAAGTACAGCAAGTAATGACTGGCTGGTTGATAGTGACGCAAGTGATCACATGTGTCATCGAAGAGACTATTTTGAAGAATTTAGGCAATTAACTGTAAGCAAGTCAGTAGTATTCGGTGATGGCACAAAAATTGAAGCAAATGGAATTGGAATGATTAAATTAGAAGCACATAATGGACAGGAATGGTTACCAACTATACTTAATAAAGTCTTGTATGTTCCTGATGTTAAGATCAACCTGTTTTCAGTGAGCAAGGTAGTTGACAAGGGATATGAGATGAAGATGAATAACGAAAGATGCAAGTTTGTGAAGAATAACAAGGTTGGAGCAATTGGTGAAAGAAGACAACCTGTTTGTAATGAAATTTCGTTTTCAAGAAACCACAACAAATGTAAGTCAAGTTCAGCAGGATCTTCAAACTTGGCATGAAAGGTTGGCGCATCAGAATAAGATTTATGTGAAAGAAATATTAAAGGACAAGGGGATAGAATACGTGAACGAATATGGAGATGTGTGKAGAGMCTGTATTAAAGGAAAACATCAGAGGTTACCGTTCAGTCAGAGTGAAACAAATACAACACAAACTTGTGAGKTATTACATATAGATTTGTGTGGACCAATGGAGGAAAAGTCATTGGGTGGATCACGGTATAAAAGATGACTACTCCAAGTACAGAACAGTATATGGTTTAGAATTCGTGAACAAAGAAATGAAGGAATTGCTAGAGGATAATGGAATTCAACATCAAACCACAGTGGTCTACACACCCCAGCAAAATGGGAAAGCTGAAAGGGAAATGCGAACAGTTGTAGAAGCAGCAAGAACCATGTTACAAGCAAAATCGATGGAGAAGAAATTTTGGGCTGAATCAGTAAACACTGCTGTATACACAATCAACCGTACTGGAAGGTCTAAGGTTGAAGGCAAAACCCCATTTGAAGTGTGAACTACAAAATCTTTCAGCATGTCAACATTACATGTGTTTGGTACAAAAGTTTATTTTCATGTACCAGAAAAGAAGAGGTACAAATTGGATGCAAAAAGTTCTAAAGAATTTTTGTAGGATATGGGGAAGACCCAAAGGGTTACAGAATTTATCTAGAAAAGCAGAACAAAATAGATATTTTCAGCGATGTACTGTTTGTGTATTTAAAAGCACTTCATGGTCATCACAGGAACGTTAATGAGATGCGAGGTGATCTAAATGATAGAAAATCAACTACCGGCTATGTGTTTAAATTTCTTAATTGTACTGTTATATGGGGGAGTAAGAAACAGCAATGTGTTGCTTTGTCATCTACAGAATCAGAGTATTATGTAGCATTAAGTTATGCAATCAGTGAAGCATGTTGGTTGAAGAATCTTATTAATAATTTTAATTTTGGTATCAGTGTTCAACAGGTAATTATTCATGAAGACAATCAATCTGCTATACACATTGCAAAAACTCCTGAAAATAACAAGGGTAAAGCATATAGATATAAAATATTTTTTAAGGAGAAAATATAGGAAGGTATTGTAGATCTAGTTTACATTAAAACTGAAGATCAAATTGCCGATATCTCTTTACAAAAGCCTTAGGTAAACAGAAGTTTTACTAAATTTAGATCACAACTAGGATTACAAAGTTGAATATCTAATTTTGTGAATTACAATAAAGGTTGAAACAATTTCATTGAGGGAGGGTGTTTTGTAATAAGCAATGAACTTGTTTCAAAGTCAAGGAAGTTTGGCAATAACTTAAAAGAAACAGAAACAGTAAAAATATGGTTGTTATGGAAATGTAATAAAAATAGATAGGTATGTTATGTTCACAAAGAATTAATTGTATTATTAATATTGTGTATATGTTCGTTTAAATTGAATAAACGCTGTTCACCTGCACCTATCTTTAATAAATGCTCCAGTCGAGAACCACGCTCTGCTACAGTACCTTTGTAGTGCGTACGTAATTTATCTGTTAGTAACTTGATGAAATACTATAATAATAGTATATTAAAAAACTAGTTTCATAAGGCGAGCCGAAGGAGTAAAATGCATCGTCAAATGATAATATCAATTAAAGAAATCGCGCCATGAAAAAACACGATAAAGTTCCTAGCACATCTGTTGGTTTGATTTGGACAGATGGACAGATTTGGCACCCGGTTGTCATAGCAAGCTGTTCTTCTACAATGCTTAAAAAGTGTCAATTTGATAATGTCAATTGTCAATGTCAACTTTTTACCTAACACTAGTGATGTCAAATCCGATTACTTTTATGTAATCGCGATTACTCGTTACTGGTTTAACTAGTAATCGTTACTTCGTACTCGTTAACGATTACTCAGCGGTAACACATTCGTGTTGCCATTCCAGAATACGGGAGGAGTAGTTTGCAGTCTTGCACTAATAATCGTTATTCGTAAAGTAACCGCGGTTACGGAAGGTACTGTATTCCACGCGAACACGTACGATTATTGCAGCTGCGTTTGACATTTAATAAGTACGTACCTACTTTAAAACGGAGGCGCATAAAAATTATGAAGTTTTTATGTAATTATATATAATTTAAAATAAAAGCAATCAGAAATACATTTTATTTATGATATGTAGTGAAATCGGGATGTCTGTTCAGACTAGATAATGTTTTAGTACATAAATTTTAGTAAGTACACCTTTTTTGTGCAAAAAATAACCAAAGAAATACAACGGCAAATGTAAGTAATATTATAGAGTAAAAATGAAAGGTAGGTATATATGCAAAAATATACACATAAAATGGTTCACTCATTTTTTTCGTTCGATGTAATTATAGAAACAGCGTTATTACATCAGTAATTGACATGGGATTTCCTACATTATTCTTATTATAACTATTATTTTGCCGTCAACAAGATAAAAAGGTTCTATCAAATATATACACATTAAGCAAATGCGTCAGTAATAACTGGAGTATTTTTCGTTCTTGTATTTAAAAGATAAAAAACAAACATTAAGTATACCACAAACTAAATTATTATATGCGTTTAGTAAGGCATTAACAATATTTATTATATAATAATTTGGTCTAGGTAGTAAGATTTTGTCCGACGGTTTCACTTTTACTGTAACAGAAGCAGAGCAAATAATTATTAAATGCTGATGGAAAAACAAAATAAACAACTAATTCTTCTAAAGAAAATATTCTTAAAGTGAACTTCCACTTAATTTTTACAATTGTAAAGCGCTTTCGGCTGCATGTTAGCCATCGTCAGTACAAAAATTAAAAGGAAACTAACAGTTTGACAAAGTCAAAAATCAGAAACAAGTAAACTTGACTACAAACTGAAATGCAACCCACATGCCAGTAACTCAAACGAAAAATTAATTTAGATCAAACAAAGAATTTAGAATAGGACAATTGAAATTACAAAAATCATTTAGAATAATAAAATTTTGTTCGTTAATAATTTTATAAATCTATAAAATTTCCAAATAATTTAATTTAGATGATTTACTACACAAATGTAATGAATTTAGATTGTCTAGCGTTGCAGTGTGTTTATTTACTAATAAATGGTTGGCTAACGAAGAATTTATTGTAACAATATCTGTATTTTTATACTTTTCAAATTGTTTCAAATGTTCTTTACCTCTAGTTAAAAAGGATCTTCCGGTTTGTCCAATATAAACTGAATTGCAATTCGGCAGAGTGACGTCGGGAGTCCCTCAAGGATCTATCCTGGGACGTATTCTGTTTTTAATTTACACCGCTGATTTACTCTCGAAGCCCAAATTTTCAACTTGTGTGGCATACGCTGACGATACTTACCTTTTACACTATTTCAACCTACAGAACATAGAGAAGGCATACGTAGAAATGAATGAGGACATAGGCAACATTAGTGAATGTTCTAGTAACATTAACTTAAAGTCGAACAGCACTAAGTGTTCTGTAGTATACTTCGCGTCAAAATCGTCACAAAAATGAATTGCAATTCAGTTTATATTGGACAAACCGGAAGATCCTTTTTAACTAGAGGTAAAGAACATTTGAAACAATTTGAAAAGTATAAAAATACACATATTGTTACAATAAATTCTTCGTTAGCCAACCATTTATTAGTAAATAAACACACTGCCACGCTAGACAATCTAAATTCATTACATTTGTGTAGTAAATCATCTAAATTAAATTATTTGGAAATTTTATAGATTTATAAAATTATTAACGAACAAAATTTTATTATTCTAAATGATTTTTGTAATTTCAATTGTCCTATTCTAAATTCTTTGTTTGATCAAAATTAATTTTTCGTTTGAGTTACTGACATGTGGGTTGCATTTCAGTTTGTAGTCAAGTTTGCTTGTTTCTGATTTTTGACTTTGTCAAACTGTTAGTTTCCTTTTAATTTTTGTACTGACGATGGCTAACATGTAGCCGAAAGCGCTTTACAATAATTGTTAAAATTAAGTGGAAGTTCACTCTAAGAATATTTTCTTTAGAAGAATTAATTCATAACTCCACTTAGAGAAGATGGATCAGTTTTCAATTTTTAAAATAAACAACATTCACCTGGACCATAATATTTTTAAACTTATTTCTTAACGCGACCTTTAGAATCTTTATTTTGTAAGCTAAAAGACTAAAAACCTACTTTTCCCCGTCTTTAACTACCTTCTACTTTATCTACAAACGATCCACGTATCGTACTTCAGTCGTTACCTATCGAATCTGAACCAACTCTTTCCTTACTCATTCGTCGTAGTCGTTACTCGCTACCGGATGACTGTGCTGTGCTGAGGGACTGCAGAATATCGGTATACGAGCACTAATCGTAGTAATCGTGTAACGACTACTGTTCAGAAATGGTAATCGATTACTTCGATTCTTGTGAAGTAACGGTTACTGAGTAACGAATCATTGCAATATTGACAACACTACCTAACACCTAACCTGTTCTCTTCCTAACCTCAATTTAAGAAGCTGGAACCTGGGGGTCGTCCTAAAGATTCGCACGTGTGGAAGTAAATAATTGTTCACGTAGTCCAAATCGCGTTTAAAGAATCTACACGAATATGCCTAAGGTGAAAAGTGAGAAAAAGTCTAGGGTTCATAATGTTATTGCAAAACAGGGTAAGTTTACGAAATGTATGATCTTACTGTAAAATATTAATGATTCTTTCAATGCAGGTATTATGTTTAACAAGGACTTTGGCCAGCATATTTTAAAAAACCCTATGGTTATTACATCAATGCTTGAGAAAGCCGCCCTTCGACCTACAGATGTCGCACTTGAAATTGGACCTGGTACGGGTAACATGACTGTTAAATTGCTTGAACAGGTTAAGAAAGTTGTTGCCTGTGAAATCGACACTCGGTATGTTACTGCACTAGTAAGACATTTTTAGGTTAAACAATAAGTCAATTTTAGGTTAGTAGCAGAGTTACAGAAGCGTGTACAAGGAACTGCTTATCAGCAAAAATTACAGATAATGATAGGGGATGTATTAAAAACTGAATTGCCCTTTTTTGATGTCTGCGTAGCAAATATTCCATATCAAATATCTTCACCTTTAGTTTTTAAATTGCTCCTTCACCGTCCATTCTTTCGCTGTGCTGTATTGATGTTCCAAAGAGAATTTGCACAGCGATTAGTGGCCAAACCTGGGGATAAATTGTATTGCCGTTTGTCAATCAACACACAACTTTTAGCCAGGGTGGATCTTTTAATGAAGGTGATTTTTTAAACAAAATAATTACTTGCATTGTTTTTCACTTGTGTCTGTGTTGTACTTACTACTTACTTACTAACCACCCATTTCAACAAACCTTAAAGCTGTTTTCTAGCCTCTTCTTGGCACACAAACTTTATAATAGGATAATTTAAAATCTTTCAAAATTTTTCCGCTTCGTTTGCCTCAGTAGGTTTCTGCAACCAATATGGATACATCTAACACAAAATTAAAATTTCATGAACAGGGCCATTATACAAGGTAATTTTACTAAATTTAACTTAACTAAGTAAGCCAATAGTATTTTATATTCTAAGACTCTGTTATATAAAAATAATGTCATACCTGTCGGGTATTTGGTTTATCTCAGGCAAAAAGTAAATAATTTTTTTATTCCTTGTTAAGTAAGTTATGTTTAATTCACATTTATAATAAGAAAACAACAAATAAAGAGACTACTCTTTTTATCACTAAATAAAACTTGAAAAAAAACAAATAAATTTATAGCTTTCTATAAAAGAGTCAAGTTATACTTTACAAAGAATGTCAACACTGAAATGGTTGGATGTATATTTAATAAAGTGCCACTCCATTTTAATGAATAACTTAATAAATAACATCAGGCCGGTTTCTCTTCTCTATTTTAAGCTAAAATCAACTCTATATCTTAAATCTAAACCAGTCACATACCCCAATTTAAGTTGTTGACACGGTTACTGGGTTGATTTGAACAATTCTCTTCTGTGGGATGTCTGACCCTGTTTCTTTAATTTTATATTTCACAGTACAATTTATACAACCTTGTGCGAGAGAATTTATTTCATTTTTTTTAAGATTAATTAAAATTTTGTGATTTTTCTGTAGGTTGGCAAGAACAACTTTCGCCCACCACCTAAAGTTGAATCTTCGGTAGTGAGGCTTGAACCAAAAAATCCCCCGCCACCAATTCCATATAAGGAATGGGATGGACTTACAAGAATTGCATTTACACGAAAGAATAAGACCTTAGGAAGTGCTTTTAGACAAACTGCTGTATTGGCTGCTTTAGATAAGAATTACAGATTGCATTGCAGTTTAAGTAATCAGGTAAGAAACCATTCAATTTATGTAAGTATTATTTGATAGAGTATGAAACGGGTAGTTATACACAAATAGCATCACCTAACAAAACGGAAAACAGCACTGTATTTAATATATTTAGTGCTTTTTAAACCTTAATAATCAAATATGAATACTGCAAAAGAAAACAATTCAGTCAAAAAACAAAAACATGAATAATGTTTTTACTACAATTTTTAAGAAGTTGTTTGTAGGAAAAAATAACACTTCATAAACTAACAATAGACAGGTATTGCCAAAGTTGAAAAAAATTAATATCAAATTCATCTTTAATCCTGAGCTGTGACAGATATGTGAAACACTGAGTCTAATCCAGCATATATATATAGGAACACTAACGATGAAGATATCCTGTCTTTTCTTATTATAAAGAGTTTTATCTAGAAGCAAGTCGATGTAGCAGGCAACACAGAAACTTGGACAGAATACAAAAGTCAATAAAATATACCATCTGGAGCATCAATCAAGAGAACAGAAAATCAAAATTCCAACCAGTTAAAAAGGACATGCCCACTACAGAACAGTTTAACATGCATCTTTCAACTGTTGCATCAAAAATTAAATAAAATGTACCAGTGGGTTCAATTTAATGTGACAACATTAATTTGTATGTCAGGTTTAAAGTAAATGGCAAATTAGTCTATTTCCACCAAATTACAATAAAAGATACCATAAAACATGCAAGTAATACGATATCTAAAAATTCACAAGATATTTATGTAATGTCGTACTAAAGGTGTTGATTGATTGATTGATGTCATTGCTCAACCACTCACGGAGATCTTTAATAACTGCATAATGAAGAGAATATTCCCAGATGATATGAAGCCTGCCTGCATAAACCCTGTATACAAAAAAGGAAATCCTAGTGACCTGAAGAATTGCAGGACAATCGCACTATTGCCAATTTTTGTGAAACTCATAGGCCTGATTGCACAATCGTGGAGCAAGCCCCTCACATAAGAGGGCTATCTTGTGCAAGATAACATGGCCATGTTGGCACCTGGACAAAGTAAGCAAGCAACTTGAAGACATGGAAATGTCCATTCTCTGGTTGAAACTACCAAGAGCTCCGCTCATCCCGTCTAATAAATAGTTGATCACTCTTATTCTGACGGCTGTACAAACCTGTAAAAAGCCGCCCATATTAAGGCTGTCTGGTGTCAAGATTTCGAGGTGATATTGGCTCCTGGGCAAAGTAGATATGCATTCTCTGGTAGAAATCACCTGACCTTCCTCTGGTGCTGTAACAACCTAGATCACCTGTTTGATTGACATAGGGACCTCTGGAGCACCCCTATCCAATTAACAATACCACCTCTCATGTAAGCTTCCATGACGATGTATGCATTTGTGGATATGCAGTTTAAGGACCTCTGGTACTGATCATGCAGCCATCCTCTGGTGCCGTAACGACCTAGACCCTTGCCTGTTTCACATTAAGGACCTGTAGCACCCCACCCATCTAAGAAGTTACAAGCTTCCACTTGGGCAACACATATATTTAACCTAGAGACCTGGTGCTCCCTTATCTTCTGGATATTTAATATTTAAGCAATGCTAACAGTATTGTGTCACAATTAGCATTTGTCGATTTTTCAATTGTTATGCTACATGTCCAGGTAAAACTCACCTGCCCTTGAAGTATTACTTCTGCCCTTCACAGTACTTATAAGGTTATTCTAAATGTACTATTTACAATAACGCACACTGCCTCTCCTGGACAAAGGTTATACTGCTTACAAAAATTTTATTTGCAGAACAAGCATTATCTGTAAATGTGATGCACACATAAAATAAATTTTTGGGACGATATTTTGTATACGAGCATTGTAATTAATATTATATGTGTTCAAATGTATTTATATGAGATTAAAATCATTTAAGTCGTATTTAGCATATCAGAATATGTTCAAATAACATTATTTATATAACGACACATTTAAATAGATATTAAAACTCTAGATTTAAAAGGTTGTGATCATAAATATTACCCTATTACATAGAAAATTGCAGAGCGTTGCCCTTCAAATGTGCTAGCATCCTACATAATAATTTAATTTAATTTAATAATTGTTTTCAGATATATATTTACAAATGATAGATGTCATGATGGTGTGTTTTACAGGAAATTCCAGTAGACTTCAATATAAAGGATAAAATTGAAAACATTCTGCAGGATGTGCAGGCTGATCAAAAAAGAGCTAGAACAATGGACATAGATGATTTTATACTGTAAGTAAAATTTTAGACTAATTTGTAAATATTACATAATATATTTCTTTAGGTTACTACATGCCTTTAATAAAGAAGGTATACATTTCTCGTAACTCAAGGTACAGTACCTTATAATAGAAATTAAGTTACAAATATGTACAATTCTGTTTGTATATTTATTTACAAATGTATAAAATAAAGTATTTTTGTTTACAATATCTTTGGACAGCTAGGAAAAGGAGGGGCATTACACAAGTTCATTCACGCTAATTACTGTTTCTGTAAGTTTTCGAAGTATTCGATTGCACTTTTAGTTTTGAGAAGAGCTTCGGACGGTTCTTCCAAACTTTCTTCTTGAAAACCAGACTTCAGAACTTCTGGAAAAATATCAAAGGTAAAATCTGCAGGTACAAACGTCATGATAATAGGCTAGTCACTGATTTTGGAGTACATACTTGTAACTATATAAAACCAGGATGTGTCCTTCCATTAATTTTGTGACTTATAAATAAACATTTTAATTTCACGAAAATGTCCAAGATACTGTTCATAATGACCAATATATTTTTACTTTTGCAGAGCAGATTTGTTACTGTTTGGTATAAATTGTAAAGACTAAACCAGCTTTTTTCATCTACAAAAGTTTTTCTATTACTGCTCTAACCACTATTTTTGTTACCATTTGAAATATTAAAATGAACTAAGCCTGTTACTAATTATTAAACAGTAAAAGTTGGACAATACACCTTTTCTGCTTTTAGACATTGATTTAACATAAAATAGTGTTTAACTACTTAAATAATATTTCAAACGTTTCATCGTTACCTACTTTACAAACTTCTTACCTGCTTCATTTATGTATGGTGTGCTTCCATTTTGCATTTTATCTTCCTGTTGCTTCAGCTCTTGCCTAAATTCTCTTGGTATACTGCGTGCTGTTAGGCTGTAAACTTGTTTATCTTGCTTAATTCTGTTCTTTTGTACTTCCTGAAATTAAAGCATACCTTAACCCTTACTGTAAATTGCATTAGGTTTAAATAACTCACTTCACTTTCAAACTTTTTCTTCAAATCTTGAACAGAAGGGAGAGAAGAAACTTCAATGTTTTCCTTGTGATTAATAATACCACTGGCAACACTTACTGGCCTTGGTTCCTCCTTTGCCGAAGAAATCTTTGTTAAATTTGGATAAGACTTGGATATTTCACAAAGAACATGTTTGACTATGTGTTTATCTTTTAAATCTAATATTTCAGTGTCCGTGTCCAACGGACTATGGGTGCAAGATGTTTGTGTTTCATAGCCAACAGACGGTTCTATACTTATATCGGGAGTAACATTATCCATGGGAATATCTTCTTCTGAAAAATCTGGTGTTTTTGTACCACTTGTGGTGTCTTTAGTACTGTCTTCGTATTCATCTAAGATATTTGTTATCATCATGTTTTCTTCGTTCTCAGCCTGCTGATGATTAGATTTTAACGTTCTTATTGCTGGTTGTGGTTTTAGTATCACATCTTTTACTGTACACTGGGTAATTTGTTCATATTTTTTTATTTTTGATGGCACTAATTGGTCTTGAACATTTTCAGAATCTGTCAGTTCTGTCAGGGAATCGGGTGACTTGATAGAAAACTCATCGTCTGACATTGTTAAAGATCTCAAGAATTGCCGCTTCTTATCTGTGATATTCTGATTTTCATCCACAGGCGAGTTTTGTACAAATTCCATTTCTTGTTTTGAATACTTTATAAGTTGGGGTTCTTCTTGAGTTTCATTCTGAAATTCCTTACACGAATCTCCAAATTTTTCAGTTATCCTTCCCGTCTGTGGATTATAAACTCTCTCAATACTTAAATCAGAATCACTGGAAATTTCTAGTGAATTGGTTACTTTTTCCTTATCAGATTCTAGAGATGTGAACTGTGAAATTTGGGGATCTGTCTGTGTAGAATCATCTTCTACTTTTGCAGGCATTGCTTTAACTATAATGTCCCCGCCATCTACTTCATCATTCTCTGGAGATCGCAATGATGAATGCTCCACCACCTGAGTAGGATGGATATGAATTATTTGTTAACTAATGCATGATTGTTAACGATGATAAAGCAGAAATGCATTACATTGAGTATTGTTAGTATTGCATCTAATCTACTGTTGAGACTTACCTTGAATAAGGAAAAAGATTAAATATCTATATTAAGATTTTATTGATAAAAGCCCAACAATATTAACAATACTCAACAAAATGGTGTACTATGTTCCATTGAGTTTTTACACTGGTATTTGTTGTTGATCAGTTTAAGAGGGACTACTATCTATGCATTATTCAATTTGTCATTTGAGAAATGCATAAGAGGATTTTTTACAAAATTTCTACTAGAATTTCGAGGTGAATATAGCCTCCTTGTTAGATTCGAGTAAACACATGCTTCTTCCAAAGACCTAACATCAGTCTCACTACTTACATTGCTGTCACTTCCATAACCATTTGTTTTCCTCGTTCCTTGTGGTTTAGAAGCAGCCCTTATGTAATAGTCTCTACCAAACCTGTAACAAATGTGTAAGATCCCATTCCCTTTTAATTTTATGAATATTCAGTCCTTGCCTGTGATTTTTTACTTTCTTTCGATCTGTATCTAACAATTCTTGCAAGTTAGGCTTCATGCTGCTGAGAGAAACACACCAATCTGAACATTCCAGTTGCAAATATTTGATAATTTAACTTGTACTAAGTGGTTTGATAAGATAAGTGGGATGTGGGTAAAGCAATACTTAAGACAGTTATAAGATAACAATTTAAATTACAATATTTGAAAAATATACTACCTGCTACCTGCTTGTTATGAATAGCATGAATGATATAGTGAGGACGATTGGTGGTTGCCTTATCTATGTATATACATTTAAAATGGGATTATATGTAATTATTTAATATTCAAAATCTGAAAAATGTAGGTACTGAATGAAATTACTTAAGCCCTAAAAACCATTATACAGGGTACKCCTTTTTCTGGACAGCATTAAATGTTGCTTGTATCTTTCAGGATTGTAGTCTGTAGATGAAGGTTTAATTACAAAATAATTGATATTTCGACCATAGCAAAGCCAATTATGGTTTCCATTTGAAAAATGCAAAAATGTGTTCCTTAAAAGAATTTGGAATACACCACTAGTTTGAAAATAAAAATGTCTGTGGTTTCCTTTGTATCTACATTCCTAAGCGAGATATTCAGAATTGAAGAAATTCAAGGCTATTTTGATTATATATTTGCTATAGCTTTAAAACAAAAGATAATATATAAAAATGGTGATGGTACAGCTCAACTCATGATAAAGATGCAAGATAGTAATGTCGAAACCACAACCCACTAGCAATAATAGTTACTGAGATACCCTACAATTACAATGAAAATGAGGCACCCTGTACATACAAGAGAAATTTGACATTGTTAGTCTACAAAAAGTCAAATGCAAAATTTTGAAAATGCTTAGTAGTTTTAAGTCATTTTCAGCAAGGTAAATACATCATTACAGGAGTATACTAAATGTTTGCATATACAAATCTGGGATGTTTGAGGGCTTCTATGATTTAGAGGCCCTGCACAGTTGCCCTATTCTCCTTCCTATTAATCAGGCTATTATTAATACATGATTACAAGACTTGATAATTTCATTAAGTTTGTTTGATTTATTTGAGCCAAGGATATGGTGAGTTCTTTATTTCAAATCAATATGACCAAGTTAATTTGTCATTGCTACTTGGTTTTATTGTATTCAAATAATTTCTAGTATGAACGTTTTTATTTACATACGTAATATGAAAGTGGGCAAAATGATCATGCACAGCACAAAAAGCTTTTGGCACCAAAAACATTGCTATGATTTACTTACAGAGAATTAGTACTAGATGATGTGCTACCAATTCTCCTCTCTATATTTTCTTTTGAGTAAGGATTGTATTTCATTGGAACAGGATGCTTCCATTTCTCTTTTTCACGTGCACTATATCTTCCTAGAAAAGAAATTGTTCACTGACATTTGTCAAATGTGTTGAATCAAAAATATCAGTACCCTCAATATGTATTTCTTGGTCATCACTATCACTGTAAATTTCTGTTTCACTTTTGCTTCCAGTTTTAGCATCTGTGTATGCCGTGGAAGCATCATTATCAACTTTGTTTACCCCATTTGTTTGCCCAGTATTCCTAAAAATACTCTTTTTTTATCGCTGCATTAAATATATTTTTTCTACTACATACCTAGGCTTCGGCTGTGGTGTCTTCACTATCGTCCGTGGTAGTGAAGCGTACTTTTCAGTGTACTCTGTATCTTGTTCTATCTGACTCTCAAGTGATAGCAGGGAACTGTCATCAAACACTGGAATAATTTTTTTGGTACAATGTAAAAGAACTGCAAAGTAAATAATCTTGTATTGTAAATTCTAAAACCTATCAACTATTATATAAAAATAACACAACTGGCTGAAGGTAGTATCCACGAAACATTTTAAATTAGCATGGGTTGATATGGGAGTGGGGGTTCACATACTTTTATTGTTGGAAAAGGTTTTTTTTATAGAGCTATATTTTTATCAGTCAGCTTGTGAAGATAACTGTTCCTCAAATAGAAACCCATTATAAATTAGTATGTAATCATACTTACAAAATACCATAATAATTAATGGCAAAAGCAACTTACCCACTTACTAAAAATAGTTTGTTCCCAACAATAACGAAAGTTATGATATTAGTTTGTAATGCTATAATGAACACTGTAAATTGAATCCTGTCAATAACATCAAGTATGAAGTAAATTATAAATAAATAAATTGATTAAAACTGTAGTTTTGAGTTAGTTAGGCTATGTTAGTTATGTAAAAGTTGAAGAGAACAGGGACWAAAACTGGTCCCTAGGGTAGGCCATTGTTTAACATCTTTTTTTGTCCCATAGCTATATGGAAAGATTTGTTATATAGCATGTTATTTAGGAGTGAATTTAGCTTTTTGCATTATATAGACTCATTCAGAGGAATTTAAATAGTATCCCTTCCCTCCAGATCGTGCCATAAGCTGCTGTTAGATCTACAAAAACGGCTGAATTCTTTTGTCTATTCTGAAAACCAGCCCCTATATAGGTGGTAAGATTCAGCACTTGATCTGTACAAGTACGACCTTTTCTAGCCTGCTATTTATGTTATTACTTTGTATGGTTACTGGTAATAAGCAATATATATTTGCTAATTTAAATTTACCCATCATTTTATTGTACTTTTTACTTTCAATATCCAATAGAATTGTTTAACCTTATATTATGTTGAGTTGCTAATGGCTGAAGTAGAGTTAGTAGAATTACAAGAATTATTTTTGATAAAAATATTTTATGTGAGGGAGTAGGTTGCTATTGCAACCTTGCTTTTTATCTATATCTTTATTAATAATAATATTTATTACTACCTTAACTGATGTTATCAACTCTAAATAAAATATTATTTTCTGATTACTTAAAATTTTATAGTAATATTGATGGCACAGAGGACTGTATAAGAGACAAAATATTTGTTCTGCATTCAGTTAAGTAGTTTTGCCACTGTACTTAGTTCTGGGCTTTATTTATGACCTATAGGAGCTGCGGTAATATTAAAAATATAAAAGAATGCACTCTGAAGCTTTATTTAAATATTCTGAGCTCTGAACTCGACTACTGCCTATCAATTTTATGTAAAAACCACTTTCATTGCCTATATGTTCACGTTAAGAAAAGAAATCTGGTGGTCAATTCCAATTCTAATTCCTGATTGGTTATAATAATTACTTAACTTACTTTCTTTCACATCTGAAGTACTCTCCTTTACTCCATTTTCCTCCACATGACTTTCTTCTTTGGCCACAGAATCACTACCATTCATAATTGTCTGGTCTTCCTCATCACCTCTTACTACCTCTTCTTCAGATTCATTGCCTCTTATACCATCAAAGTTCATCAAGTTCTGTCCTCCAATGATAGTTTTCGAATCGACCAGAATGGAGTTAATACTTGGTGCCGATTCTGTATCACCATAATCTGATGCGATATCAGACAAATCTGAGGTGTCTTCAGCTTCCTTATCACCTATTAGCACTTTGGCATCATTAGTGGGATTAGGCACTAGCATAGGGACAGGCACAGGTGAGTGTGTTCCATTAAATTTACGCTTTTGTAAGTACCAATTCTCCTGCCAATCCGAATCGTCGTCTTGACTTAATAAAGACGAAGTGCGGATGTACAATGGTTCTGACTCATCTGGCTCAGAATCCTCACCTGCGGACACTTCCTCGATGTGTTGTTTGATCTGTAATGGGGAATGGACAGTAATAATATACATAAATTAAAAACTAAAAATTTTACTAATTCGGACATTTCTTTTGCGCAAATACATGAATTTACTCTTTTATTAAAATAATCAATAGGGTTTATAAAAATTTTTCGCGAGGTAAAACCGCCAGTTTTTTAACATCCAGTTTTTAAAAAAAAAGTAACATGGAAATCATTAGATTTGTCACAAGGCATCTTCAAAAGTTTGTTGCAAATTATCTTCTAAAATAGTGTCTGATAGCAACAAGATGCCTGGGAGATTGCTTAACTCCTTTCTCTGATAAGTGGCAGAACGCTCAGTTCTTAATTCTTCGATATTTAGAAATGGATAACTATTGACTATAGTTTAAGGTCTTCCCCTTGAAATGTTTTAAAATATTATAGCATTTAGTTAAAAGGATTGTTTAATTGATTGTGAMCGATGCAGCACCCTGTTCGTATATCTTTCTATGAGTATAACAACACTCAATATTTTAAGTTATCAGTATTATAAAAATATTGGGATATAAAAAAATAGATTTTCCTGTATCAGAAGTCATGTAAACATTATATATATTTTTGGATTCTCCCAGTCCTCTTTAGCTTGAAGTCACTGAAACGTTAATGTCAACATTGTTGAATATTATATCCACATAAAACAAATTAAACCAATACAGAAAATTTTTCTCAGATAGCTGACCATTATAACCACTAGCTTGATAAACAGTTGTTTGTAATTAGACATCCACAACTTTAATTAGATGTGAACGTAAGTGTTAAACAGTCATGGCACTTGTTGAGAACACATAACTTGTTTACTACTTTGATTTTGGTTTCTAAATAGGACATTAAACTGGTGCTGGCATTGTTTTTTAAGTAGCCATATTTTTTGTATTATTTCAGACTTTGTATGATTGCCGGCATAAAAGGAAAAATACATAAGTTGCTATTTTATGAGTTTTAATCTTGGTGAAATATTTAAAACTTGCTAGGTAGATACAGTAGCAACAGATGAATGATTTACCTATCCTTAATGAGTTTTTACAGATTTATTTGTGTACGAATATTTGTCGAGATATTAAAGCATAAAGAAGCTCAAAGCTCAGCTTCATTAATTGTCAACATATACATTAATATTGGAGAATATTAGATATATTTAATAATATTAGGGCATTTGCATAAAAATGGAGGTAGTTGATGGATTTTAAACATATCTATTGGAAACAAAGAAACTGACATGCCATAGTTAATACCTACTTAACCAAAATGCAATGCCCTGGTTTCCTTGGCAGAACTTTAGCTTTGACTGCCTCTCTTTTGTTCTTTATAAACTGTTTTAGTGGAATTAATACCATTGTTCCTAACTTCTAAACTTTTGTTTTTGTAAAGAAAACAATAACATCTATTCTCAGAATATCTAATTTGTAATATGAGATCACTTGATGGGTCCTGAAATTCTGTTTCAGCTTGTATTTGTCCTACTAAATCTTAGTTTGATTTATTAAAGCACACATTTGATTGCATTTCTTAACTTCAAACTTGGATTTTTTCTTTTTATTTACTTTACTTTCTTTTCTTAGTCATTTTGTTCGTGTTTTGCATTTATTTAATACTGAGATTTTGAGATGAGGACTATTACATCATTTCAGTGTTAAATAATCAGTTTATCAGCAAGGCTATTCATGTGATGAAATATGTAAAGTTGTGTATCCATATACAGGATGTCCAGTAACATATAGACCACACGTTAACAGTAGCTTCCTTGGGTCAAAATAAGCCTAAATAAGCCAATTTACCTTATAGCAATTTTGTCTCCTTACCAATTTATAACCGTTCAAAGTTATTTTTCTTTATTTGGTATCTTTCAGGGGCTGTTTTGTTTTTCAAGGTATTTTATTGAAGTTTGGTACAGTTGTATATCTAATCATTCCAAATAAGGCATGATATTTACAATTTGAATAAATCATAAAGAGCACTTAAAACACCCCTTTATTATTTTGTTTTTGCTTTTAGTACAATAAATAATAATTATAGAATGTTTTATCACTTTGAAAAAAGTATACTTGTCATGTGGCGCTAAAATAAACCATTTCAGAGAAAAATTGATTTAAATTTATCCTTCCATGCTGAATAAAATCTAATGATCATAAAATATCCTACTAATCTACATAGTAGGCGCATGCCATTTATTTGACAGTCTAATTTGTGTCAATTGGGTATTTGCCATGTATTTATATTTTATTAAATTGCATATTAATAGGTAGCATCTAATCCACAAAACAGCTGTGACAGCTTATAAATTCGAAAAAATTATTTGTAAGGTGTATTTTTAATATTAAAAAGGTGAATATTTAAAGGTACCGCCAAAACGCGAACATATTGGCCGTGACGTCAGGTGTCTCGTAAATGGCCGCTTGTTTACATCTGGGGTCAGCGCTCCACGCGTCAGCCTCAGCCCGTCAATTTATCAGTTTGTTGTTTGCGTTCATTTTGCGACAAGCGAATTTAAATACGCCAAGAAAAAAGTGAAATACTTATGAGTTATGACTTCATTGTTATGGAATTTGTACAGCGACGAGCGGTTCAACGCGGCGGAGATGAGGAACGTAAAAGCAACAGCATAAGTGAACTTTTTATCAAATTAACGTAGCATTAATAATTTGATCACAGTGGGTTGTTGGAAACATACTATTTGTAAACATAAAAATGTAAGAATCAAAAATGTACCCTAAACTTGACATTTATTTTAGAGGTCAGAATAATTATAAATTGCCATTTATTTTCGGGGCTCTTGCGGCTCGTTTCCGGTCTGGCTAACAGTCGAATATATGGGGAACAACGTCGTTCTTTATTATAATGTTTCCCTCTATCAACTTAAAACGCATATAATTTTTCATATCCCCTTCAAGCTATAACAAAATGGAAACTGAATGGTAAATACTTATAACCCCAAAAAGAATAATAGAACTTACAGTAAGAATTAAGATGATCTTCACAACAGAAAAGCAAACATTGCGATTTCGGCATATCACGTCTAGGGACCTTAAACAACTTTTTCATACGTTGATAATCTCGAGGAACGGTTACAAAAATTTTGTTAGCTGTACTGACTGAAGTACTTTTATAACCATGTACAAAACAACACTTGTTTTGTTTTCCATAGTAATAGATGCTTGTAAAACTACACAAATCACTTTTTGGTGCGACCTCTTACACCGTCCTTTCAATAAACCACACAAAAGCTTTTCCAATACAAGAATGATACTACACCATTAAACAGCACGCTCCTCGGTAATGTTTACGTGACACTTGACGTCACGAGTTGAATAACCTTGGATAGAAGCGTTTTGGCGGTGACTCCTAAGATTCGAATTTCAGACCTGGAATTCTCTACCTACAAATATTTGTTTTGTTTTTTTTAACATGGCGTACGATATATATGCACTTCAAGATTCATTTTACGTAATTTTCAAAAAAAGTGATAATACCCAATTAAATAAAACCCAACATAAAATAATAAATCTTATTAAGTAACAGCACAAAATACAATAAGAAGAGCAATAATAATAACAAACAATAACCATATTAATGCATAAATGAATATCTATACCTAATTATTTATTTGTAACATCTTTTATGTATAAATAAACATATCGATACTTAATTATTGTGCCTTAAGATGGTTTATTGTTGATATTGTTTCTTTTAATTATTATTAATACTGTTCCATGTTGTATTTTGTGCTATTACTTAATAAGATATTACTGTTTTGGTTAATTAACATAAATTAGACTGTCAAATTAATGAAATACGCTTATTAGATTGGAACTATTTTATGATTTTTCAGAGTGGAGGGATAAATTTAAAACTATTTTTCTCTGAAATGGCTCATTTTAGCAATACATGATAAGTATACACTAATTTTAAGAAAATGTTAATATGTTTTAGAAATAGTTGTTCTGCAGAAAAATATTGAAAAGACAAGGTGATAAAGGATACAGTGAACATATAAGCTTATAGTCACGGTAATAAAGGAGCGTTCTGAGCGCCCACTGTGATTTATTAAGATTGTAAATATACTATATGTTATTTAGACTGACTTGATTTACCAATGTAACAAATCTTAATAAAATATCTTGATAAACAAAAGAGCAGTCGAAAGAAAAATAAGTTTGAAGGGCTTTACTCCATAAGGAGGCAAAATTGCGCTGAGGTAAGTTTGTTTATTTTGACCTAAGGAAGCTACTGTTAATGTATGGCCCATTCGTCACTGGACACCCTGTATATGGCGTAATCTCATAATGACTGGAGCTATGAATTGTAATGAGCGATGCAGAATCTTAATAAATATTAATTATTATGTATTAAATAATAAGAGTAATATTAAAAAATGGACTTATGTTTTTAGAAATCACACGGAATTTATTGAAAATCTAAACCTTTTTATGATTTTTGAATCATTTTATGAAGCCCAAGCTTTTAAATTGACCAAAATTGTGCCTCTTTGTCTTGTTATATGCTCCCTAAAACACCTACAACTTACCGTGAGCGACATATGATCAACATATTTCGTGGAACCTATGGTGGAATCACTTTTCACCCACTCCTCCAAACTGGACAGCGAAGTAGTTTCCGCATCTTGTACGCTGCCTGCCGGTGTTTTCCATTTGCTATCCAAAGTTTCTGACCCAAAAAAATATTCCTTGTTATCTTTTGGTCCTTTGGATGAGCTGGAGACACGACTGGAAACACTCGCTGATGAAGACGGTACATCATCCTGATAAGTTTGTATCACCTACATTCAGTAAATAGGATTAGCAGGATAATTTTTGTAAGTGGAGCGCTCAAGGACATATGCGCGTGATTCTAATAGCATAGGAAGAACGCCAATGTTAGAATGGGTACTTGAAATGTTTCTGTTAATCCTCAAATCTAATTTATTGTCGGTGTTTATTTCACAAACCCGTGTTTAAATCAGACGCCAGACCGCTTGTAAGTATTCTCAGTGGCTGGAATTCTAATCCCTTTGGTTGTAAACATCATCAACATAAGACTTGATTTTACTGTGATAATTTTTACGCGTTGCTATTGCTTAAGTAGTAAATATGAGTAAATCACTTCTGATCGAAGCAATAACAGTTTTAAACATTTCTACATATGCTGAGTTTAATATATTAAATTCATTTCCCTATGTAGGTAAGTATACGTTATGTTAGTGTTGGTATACACAATGATTCAGCCCACAAGTCATGTTGTGAAAAGTATGGCGTTCATCTCTTAAAGTCATGTAATAATTATATTACGACTTTCACGACCGAAATTTAATAATGTAGATGATTTTTCAAAGAGTAATGGTCGTGCGGAAGGATTCGTTCCCTCGAAAGAGCATACTCCTGGCGTTTTGCCGGTAACTGTGGAAGGAAAGTCATACTGAGTATAGAAAATATTTGCTAATGCCGGGGCCACAGTCACCGGCAAATCGTTAGGGCAAGTTTTTTCGAGGGTAGGAATCCTTCCGCAGGATCATGTCTTCGAAAATTCATCTGCACTAAGGGTATTTTGCTGGTGCCATTGTTCTTATTACCTGTTTTTTTCTAACAGTAGCAGAAAAAAATATATAGGTTTATCCACGCAATGTATCTGCAAATATCAGCGAATCCTCGCCATTCCACATTCAATGACTGTTATACAAGGTTTCTATAAATGATTCATGCATCCAGGGCGCTTATGGAAATTATCGACAATGACATATACTTGTCACCTGTTGATTTTTGAATTATTTGATATATTTTAACATGAGAAAACGCCTGGGAGTGTATATTTTCAGCATATTCTGTAGTGTTTTGGGGGATAATTAACTTTAAGGTTGCAGAAAGCCCACATTTCGGAGCTGTGGGGTGACATTGATCTGCAACCTTCAGTACTATCACCGTGCATATTGTAGCTTGGCAGCAGTTCCAAAAAGGCGGCACAAAGAATTCAGAAATCAACGCCGTCCGCGTTGCATGAATCATTAATAGAAACCCTGTACAAGAAGATTGTGGAGAAGGCTTCTTTAGCATGATTTTATGGACCTACGAACCCCGTTTCAAAATGCTAGGGGTATTTAATATGCACAATCTTCACAGATGGTCAATATACAAACGTCATATACAAAATATAGTTGCATCCAGCACCAGGTCGGTATAATTTTGTGCTGTGGGTGGTGTTCGGATCGGATCTTGTACATTTGTGGAAAAATGAAATGCTGTCCGGTGCATAACATTTATAAAATATGAACTATTGTACCGTTACTTGACGACTTTTTTTAGAGATAAGGCAGATAATGTATCATTTAGACGGAGCCCTGGCGGTCTATATTCAAATAATCAAGCAGTTTGTAAGCAATATGTACAATGGCAGATGGATTGGTCAAGGAGTCATTGTGTATACCTATGTGTATATTAATTCATTTTCAGGATCGATAAGTATTGTAAACACTTTTTTCTAGTATACTTACATACTTCTTTGAAGCCTATATTCTCCCCAGTTATTTTTTAATTATTACTTTTATTTTTAGTAAACAAATTTGCGTTTAACAACTAAAAATATCCTTTAGTGCTTTTGGAAAATCGTACTGTCTTCCAATGTAAACTTTGGTAGCGGCGAGAGCATGATCAGCTTGCAATTGGAACAATGTTGCTACTCATTATAGAGAATTTTATGTCCTACATTTTTTGTCTTCTGCATTTTCCTCTTAATGTGTATTCTTTATTTATTCGGTTACATAATTCCCAAATAAATCTCAAACCAACAACGTTACTAAACAATCTTTTTCGGCTGCTACATTCGAAAGTACAACTTTATCCGACGCGACAAAGTGGCTCTTTACCAGCCTAAGCAGTAAAATACTTTACCTGACTGGTAACTAAGCTAACGCCCCTAAATGTCAAGCGAACAATTTATCGTAATGCAAATGTGAAATGTTACACACAAAATCTCAAACATCTTGTACTTTATAAAGTGTGAGTCCAGTACTTCCTAACACTTCAAATGGAAGTAGTAGTAGCCGGAAAAACACCACGCAGTAAAGTGTCTATTGAACTCGTCTGGTTGCTCACCTCGTCTTCGCCTCGGTTGTCAATCTCCAAACTTGTTCGATAAAGTGCCACTTTACTACCTTGTTACATAAATAGCTATTTTTGAAAGTTTAGCGTTCAGGTGGTAATGAGAAAACTGTCAATGTAAAATGACATAATTATTGTAAGTTCCATTAATGTGTATTTTTTGTATATACAGGGTGGCCCATTAGTGCGTGGACGGAATATTTCGCAATTGTTATTATAGTTTTGAAAATTCTGCGAGTGCAGCGTGGTAGGGAGTGCTTAAGTCTACAAAATAAAAATATTTTTACTCCTCCCCCCCCACATATACGGGGGTGATTCAATACATTCTTATATTTTTTTAAATGGAACACCCTGTATATTATTACATTTTTGCATWCCTCTTTTAATTTTAATTGGACTTAGTATAACATATATGGGGTCTAAAATACACTGTTGTAAAGTTATTTAATTTTTTTCCAAAATTTTTGCATTTCGGAAAATTATTATATTTTCAAAACCTTTATAGCTAGTGGTATGCAGTTTTCGCTGAGATGTTACTAATAAAATGCACATCATCTGTAGATATAAAGGATTAATATAAGCATAGTTAGTAATACTAAAATTCACTTTAGAAATTTGATCATATTCAATCCCGGCCAACTCGATTTTTTTAAATAGCACCCTATTTTACTTTCACCGTAGTTCAATGCGCAAATTAATTTCCTTTTATATGATATAAAGAAGTGTGCATCTATCTCTAATAGTTTTTAAGAAAATTGCTTATTTTTAGGTTTAGTTATATTTTAGTCATTTTCATAGTAGGCTATGGAGAAAAAAATGAATGCCCTTTTATCAGCTTTAAACTGTCTGTTTTGTAGTATAGTTAAAATGTGTTTACACCACAACTGTCGCCATTTTGAACATTTGTTGTAGGTTGCAGTGCCATTACATTCTTCGTTTCCTTGTTTTCACATACTTTTGTTACTTTGTGTTATTTTGTTACTTGTTACGTTCCTTGTACTTCTTTGTCTCCTTGTATTTGCATACTATTACTTTTGAGTTATTTAGTTGTGTTACGTTCCTTACATTTTGTTGATTTGTTGTTTTCAGATACTTTTGTTACTTTTTTTGTTGTGTTACATTTCTTATATTTTTTTTGTTTCGTTTTCACCTACCACCTACTTTTGTTATTTATTTTTACTTTGTTATAAGTTACGTTTATTGCTTTTGCTTTTTAACGATGTTTTTGAATTTTCAATTAGACCATAATACTCATGTTGTTTATATTTATTTGTTTTTTTTCCAAATATTATATTAATGTTAATATGACTAAAGTAGTACAAACATCATTTTCTCAAAAATGATAGAAGATAGACACATACATATGTAGTAGAACTACTGATATCAAGCAGACATTAGCAGTTTAAAGCTGATAAAAGCGCATTCATTTTTTTCTCCATAGCCTACTATGAAAATGACTAAAATATAACTAAACCTAAAAATAAGCAATTTTCTTAAAAACTATTAGAGATAATGCATACTTCTTATATCATATAAAAGGAAATTAATTTGCGCATTGAACTACGCTGAAAGTAAAATAGGGTGCTATTTAAAAAAATCGAGTTGGCCGAGATTGAATATGATCAAATTTCTAAAGTGAATTTTAGTATTACTAACTATGCTTATATTAATCCTTTATATCTACAGATGATGTGCATTTTATTAGTAACATCTCAGCGAAAACTGCATACCTCTAGCTATAAAGGTTTTGAAAATATAATAATTTTCCGAAATGCAAAAATTTTGGAAAAAAATTAAATAACTTTACAACAGCGTATTTTAGACCCCATATATGTTATACTAAGTCCAATTAAAATTAAAAGAGGAATCCAAAAATGTAATAATATACAGGGTGTTCCATTTAAAAAAAATATAAGAATGTATTGAATCACCTCCGTGTATGTGGGGGAGGAGTAAAAATATTTTTATTTTGTTGACTTAAGCACTCCCTACCACGCTGCACTCGCAGAATTTTCAAAACTATAATAACAATTGCGTTATATTCCGTCCACGCACTAATGGGCCACCCTGTATATGTATATGCTTTAATTTTGTAGCCCGAATAAATAAAGGAATTTGGAGTAAAATACCAACCATTTCAGTTATTGTAATTTTTATACCAACACTCCAAAGTTGGGTAATATTTACTATTTACAAACATGAATATTTGTAATATAATTGACCGAGGTGAAAATATGTTTGGTTGTATTTTTACTAACATAATAGCAGTCACGATATTCCAAACACTTTTTAGATGACGGTTCGGTTTTAATTAAGAACTGCATACTTGAGTGGTAGAAGACCGCAATAAGTGAGTTTGGGGGACAATTTTTCATCACTGTTAAGCCTTTCTTCTACAATTCCACATGGGACCATCATTTTTTTTCTTGTCTAGATGCTGTCACTAAACTAATAATAATAATGTGCTGCCTTAATATGGAAAACAGTTAATAATTGCAAATGCCTTATTTATTTCATAATACGTACGGTTTTAACCAAAACATCTTAATATCTTTACAACAAAATGAGATTACGTAGTAATGTTCACAATATATAGATCGCCTCAGCATAGAGCGATCTTTTTTCGCTTTACTGGCAACCTTGTTTCGGACAACGAACAAAAGAAATTTTTAAAGGAAAATGCAATCATTAGTTTATTTACAATTACATTATATTATCATTGTTTTTATATAGTTGTACGGCAGTATTACTCTCGCTATTTAATTGTGCAAAAGCGAAGCTATCAAGCTGCATATCAATAAACGTGCTTTACTTTTTCAATTCTTTGTCTAAAGTCTAAACTATTAACAAAAAGAGACGATAAAAATACAAAACTGATTTTAAAGCAAATATAGCAGTGATAGGTGTTTTTCAATGTCTGTGTTACTTTAGTGGCAATAGATTTCAAAAATTAAGATGCTCTAACTTTGTTATGTCGACCCAACGGTTTGGCTTTTACAGACGTTTTATTTGATTATTTAAATATTACGAGTATCTTTTACTGTAAGCTTGCTGCTATTTTCTAAGAGACGTATAGTTCTAGATTAATAGTAAATAGTAATTACTTACAACATTTGAAACATTGTTAGCTGGTTGTGGTATAAATATTTTTTAGGTAGATAAGATGAACAAAGGTCAGCTTTTTATGGTTCCGCGAAAACTATTAGCCTATTATACAGGGATTTTAAAAATGATTCATGCATCGCGGGCGGCGTTGATTTTTGAATTTTTGTGCCGCCTTTTTGTAACTGTTGCCAAGCTATAATATGCACGGCGATAGTACTGAAGGTTGCAGATCAATGTCACACCACAAGCTCCGAAATGTGAGTTTTCTGCAACCTTAAAGTAGATTATCCCACAAAACACTACAGAATATGTTGAAAATATACACTCCCAGGCGTTTTCTCATATTAAAATATATCAAATAATTCAGAAATCGACAAATGATAAATTAATATACGTCACTTTTCTGAGAGGCGGCAAATTGATTTAATCAATAATTTCCAATAAGCGCCCTGGATGCATGAATCTTTTGTAGAAACCCTGTATTATATTTGTTTTAAAAAAGTCAATATATAAATTGTAACTTAAAAGTAGATACAAAAAATTCACTTGACTTTACTATTATGCACTGTGCTGAGAAAAAGTTTTACAAAATACGCAGTGTTATCATCAAGATGTGCAGTTCGCATATTCATAGTTGTAGAATACTACTTATACAAATTAAAGTTTTAAGGAAGGGGATTTCATAATAATAACGATAATAAAATTTGTTTTCACGAGGAAAGAAAAACAATCGCTGCGAAGGAGCACGCTAATGTGTAATGAGAATGATTAAAAATAGGTCCCATGGAAATTATGTAATAAATCTCCAAATAAATTTTGATTTAGTGGATGGACGTAGTTTTCATTATCAAACTAGATTCCTATAAAATTTATTTGAAATTGTTTAATACGGCAGAAAACCGTTTTATTTGTACGTATCCTTAGGCCAGTAGTAAAACCACTGCAGTGCACCGTGGCATAAAAAAAAACTAGAAAAATGTGTATATGGAACAGTTCACTGTAGAAGCATACGAATAATAACTCTCAGACAGGTGTATATCTCTTTTTTAAATATCCCCTTAATTTTATTTAAATGTTTGCATTACTTCAGATAATGTTTTATCTGAATCCTTACATCAAACAAGGATCCAAAAAATACAATAATATAAAGTTTGCGTTTAGAAAACTGTGAGGTAAAATTTTGCAAATACTAGTACTAAAAAACCCATGTATTGTACCTTATTTAGGACGGCTGTTGCTAGCAAGTCTTCATACGTCCGCGTGCTACCATCTTCAGGAGCAGCAGGATGTTCCTCAACTTTCTTAAGTTTAGGAAGGTCGATAGCCTCTTGAATTATTCTTTGTATAAGCTGCTTCAAACTTGCGTGCGCAGCACATGGCGATTGTCCCGTAACTGGAAGATCTGCAAAAAAAGATGTTTTTTTTTATATAAGTAATAAGTAAATAAGTAAATCAGATATATCTATTAAAATATGAAACCTTATGGTTTTCTTAATACTTTTTAAATAAAATTGTAATGAGCAATCATTAACGCTTTGTAGTGACTTTTYCAATTCCCCAATTCCACGTAATGTCCGCAAACAAACACAGTTTAAAACCAAATTCATAAACGGCGAGACTTTAAAAGATTGTGCAAACAAGCCAAAAAATAAAAATAAACGAGATCTGGTTAATCCAAAGCCTCGCTATTTGCTTATAATTAATGCGTAAAACAAATTTCGTAAATGTAGGTATAGGTGCAATTTCTTAGTGAAAGTGTATACCATCACTTTTGAATGCGTAAAATTAGAAGCTTCTTACAAAAGTACGTTTTTTCTCAAAATTCAAAATGGCGGCACATGCGCGTCCATTAAAAAAATTGAAATCGAGTATCAGTTTTTAATTTATTATGGAGGCTCCAATCTGAAAACGCCTCGGAGTCAAATTTACAACAAATGAGGAAGCGGAAGAAAGCGCGCTTCTCAAACTTATTTCTGATTTAGTGATGTATGCTCCAATCTGCCTATTCGACAAAACCAGTTGACGGCCATATCAGTTATTGTAACCGCCTTTGAAGATGATGTTTCCTTGTTGCCTCTGCTGAGCGAGAGCGACAGATAAAGCGGGGCCGAGTTATGTCCGCTAAACTGAACATTCCAGGACAATTCATATTTCTGGTTGAACTGCGAAATTGAAATGAATATTTAAAACGCTATTATCTTTAAGAAACGTTTTCGAATTGTAAGATAGGAAACATTTCAGAAACATTTTTTTTATTGCTCAAGCATACAAGCTCCGCAGTTGTAATTCCATCGCTTAGTGCAGCTAAAGAAACAAGTAAGTATAGCCGCGAATAATGGATGTATATTTTAATAGAAATTAAGCTTGTTGTTCTGATTATTGGCAGTTAGAACAGTATTTTTGATGGGAAGACCCCAGGATTGGGTATATATTTTCTGACTTGCCAGTTGGTACATCTGCCCTGGTCACTCCCAAAAGGATGAAATCCGGGTAGTAGGTTCAAATTCTTAAGCCATAGCAAAAACTTATTCGCTTATTTACAAAGCGATGTTAATAGAAATTCCAGTTTTTATCAAACTTCTAGAAAACTATAAGCACGGCATAGCGACGACATTTTATATCACATTAAAGGGATTTTAACTCTACACCTGGCTACGTAAAACTGGTACCGTTTTACTTAAAAATGTTCGAATTTGTCCCAGATTGTAATCTGTACATCATAACAACCACCTGAAAAGAAAATACAAAAACTTAGAGATAAAATAAAATAACATTTTCCTTCTGTGAAATTGTAAAAAAAACTGCACCGTCATATTTTTTAACTTACAAGATATTCGCGATTTCTTAAGCACCGCAAACATCAAATTTTCACAAAATAATACATAACCGTAAAATGGCCTAAAACAGGCTATGGACATTGTTAACAAATAAAAATAAACAATCACAACAACAAAGTTGGTAAGCATTTCCGGATGTCCGCCATATATGAAAATTATTTTAAATGCACAGCCAAGTAACCTGGATAAGTTCGTTGTAGAGCATTTTTTCGTATTTTGAACAGTATAAGAGGTAAATGTACAGAAGAAACACTTGGAATGGGACATCCAGTATGTTTATCCCCAAAATATGTCTATCCATGTAGTAACATAGGTGTAGGCGTGTATGAGAATATTTGCCTTTGCCTAAAAGTATATACATATTATTTTCTTTGACTCATTTGGATTATTTTGCTKACATTKCAATTTATAATTTTATCACTCAATGAGTAGGTGCACTGACTAAAAATAAAACACAGCTATTCTGAACATGACATGACATGATGTTCGATGCCATTTTTTAGCATGTGGAAATATGGGAGCCAAGTTAAATAAAAAAGGAGCCGATGATATCGTCGAAACGTTTTTATTTTTATGGATGAAATTTGCATTTCTTGAAGATTATCTACCGTCACTKTCGGGCATGTTTCATCAAACGTGGCATCAGTTTAATATGTAAACTGATTGATGGGGTTTTTTCTCTGCAAAATAACCAAAATAATTTTTGCGCCGTAAAGTTTTCACTCATTAAAAGATTAGTGGTCAATTTCATCACAATACTTAGTATGGCGAAGGACCCATTTCTGATTTAATTTGTACTATAACTAGGTTATATTACTTATATATTACTATGCGAACGCTTCAAGATACAGATAAACATGTGCCCACTGATCTGATTATTTTCTTAAGAAGAATCTGGTCGGACAGTAATACTAATAATAATTCGCGCTACCAGCGCAATGTATATCCTTGTAATCATGATTTGTCATATTCAGCAGACTACTTATGTTTACGCAAGTATTTATCTATAGATAAGGTTAATTTCTTTATAAATTTCGTCAGTATAGCTAGGTCAGTATAGCGTCTAGAACATAAATACATAAATTTTTAACGTTAACGGAAAAGCAGGCATAGATTTATGCATCATTATTCAGGAGATGTAAAAATTCTTATAGTTATATGTAATATTGTCAGTTTCATTTTTGCGTCGACTATACTAGCTAAATACCTGTCTGTACTAGTTTTGTAACAGGAAATAAGGAATATCAAGGTTGAAATATAAAACGGAATGGTTTCAAGCAGGCATAAAAGTATGCTGTGCGCTAACGCACTTTTTCTTCATTTCTGCAGTACACATATTACAGTTAGCACATACCTCCATGGTTCTTATTGGGTACAGCTTATAGCTTATTATAGTGCATTGCTTTCCCACATCCATCGTTATTTCTTAAAATATACTCAGTCATTTGCCTATCGGATAATTTATTACCTATTTACTTGCGTAACGAGGCATGCGTGCATGTTACATCTCATGCGCTTATTAGCATTAGCGAAAAGTAAAAACAAACATTAAGATGCATCGTTAATTCTACWCATGCAGAATAGTATAAAATTAGCTAACGTATACAATAATTTACGAAGCAACTAATATTAACCAGTGTTCTACTATAGGCTAGGTATATAATCTTTGTATCAAGTTGGATAGGCCTACTCTGTCAATTGGCGAACTCTCCATAAACTCAAATACACGCTGAGCAACAGTGAACAGTGGTGCAAGAACAGGTAGCGAAGCAGTAAAGGGTTTGCCAGAATTTTGGTGATAACGAAATAAATTCAAAAAAAATACAACACAACCAGGAACATTACTGATGCAGGACTCGCTATTAATGTGGTTTCTAGGGGTGTATGTATATTCTTGGTATGTATTATTGTAAACAGGGCCGGATTAACCGTTAAGCAGAGTAGACAACTACTCCGCTTCCTAAATCGAACCCTATTCACCCCACTGTAGAGTTGTAGTCCCAGTCGAACCAGTGATCTTTTGGTATCAAGAAGGTATGGGGCATGGATCTATCCGACCCCAATAGCAAGACCAACAACAATCAGACAAACCTTATCACTTAGTCTGCAGTTGAGTAGCTCAACATGGCTTATATTGTACTCATGAATTAAGTAATACAATTGAATTACCAGATTACATATAAAGTAAGCTAGGTACCGTACTTTATCAAATGATTGCAAATTTGTTGTCAGAGCTCTTTTTTAAAGACTTTTACCACTAGTAAAGGCGATACATATCTTAAAGGTTTATATTCAATAGAAGTTCTACTTTAGGAACAGGAAATATCCGCTTTATTACTTGTTTACAAGCTAGTGAAAAGTGGTATAGTGTAGTCACGTTTTATAGGGATACAATTTTTATAATACATAGCTGTTAATACAATTAGTGTTACCTGGATGCGGAGGAAGTTTTGAACAACTCAGATCCTTAGTGTTAAATAATTGTACTCAATAAAATTGCCTGCTTTGCAAAAGTTCTAGTAATTGAGCTTTTCTTCTGCATTCTTGTTAGGAGAACGCAGATACTGATATCGTGTATTCAGCAATTTCCAAATCCTCACTGTTTTATTACATCATTATTGTAGAAAAGGACGAAGACTGTAGTTTTCTTTTATGAAAGATATTTATCTTTTAAAACCTGAAAAAGATTGTCCTACAGGAATACTTTGCTCCACTACTGCATTCAAGCTACAGTACAACTCACAGGATGCAACTTTTTCTGCATAATGTAGGTATGGGTATCGGATACAAGTACCTCATTTATATACCCTTGAGAACTTTCAAACTTGAAAGGAGTTGTTATATTTTTTTAAACAGGTTCGTATAGTAGCACTGATAAGATAACTAAAGTGGAAAATGTTTCCTTGTAGATATGCATGACAATAACGTGGACACCCAAAGCTCAGTGCAACTGTCACCAACCATTTATACAAAATACAATTTATTCCAGTTTAGAAGTACCACCAAATTCTATGTAATGAGGTTGAAAGCGTATCAGTGAAAGCCTAACACATGTTAGAAAAATGAAGGAACACGAAATATGTCTGATTCTCCCACCAGAATGTAGCACAGTTGCTACTGAATTCAGAAAAAAAAATATGTTCAAAACTTACAGTAAATTGTGCTCTATAGAAAAAAAATATGTTCAAAACTTACAGTAAATTGTGCTCTATAGAACTGATGACGGCTATATTGTTTACAAACAGAAGGAAACTTTTTACGAGTTTTTTTTGCATTGCATGTTAAGCAAAGGACTTTTAGTGTTGAAATCTTGCTTTCCTTTATCTTCACCTAACGCCCAACGCTATTTAAAAAATTTAAATTGCCCTGCCTGGTGCAAGGTATCATATATAATTAAATAAAAATAAGCTTGTTTGCCTTCCTGGATAGTTCTGTAACACCTTTCTTTGTGGTTTTCTGTAAACTGAAGATGCTGAGGATGGAGGCCTCACACCTCTAAAACATGTACATTTGATTTTTGATTCTTTTAATATATATGACCTGGGGAGCTGGACAAATACTTCTTCTTTATTTACTATATCCTCCTCCATAAGATGGACCTATCCAATACTTAATTAAACTGGGCCATTGTAGGTATCTTACAGATATAATAATTTCAATGAGCTTGCAGAATTTAAGACCACATCAATATTTCACTGCACAAGCTAGTTTCTGGCCCGACGATTTCAAAGAATGTCGGAATCWCTTTATCAAGAAAGATGTGGTGATGTAACACCATTCAAATTTAATGAGGTTATTGCAAATCAAAATTATTGTACTAATGTCACAAGTAGTAACTTACAACCTCAGTGCCGAAATCGTGCGTGTCATTGATAAAGCTGACCAAGTGACAATTTTCTAAGGCTAGAGGTAATATATGATTTTTAACACACGTTATTCATCGCATATACTCCAAAAAAGTGTATATCTTTCAACATATCAATAAGAAGCTTTAATCATTTATATAATAATCATAAATTCAATTTGGGCTACTCTTTAATCGATTAAAGTTAGCCTAAAACAAAAGTACGAAAGCCTTTCCGGAGGAAGAGACATTAGCGCATTGTATTTGTATGATAAGGATATATTTAATCTTAAGTATGCAAAATATATTTTTTATAGAAAGCAATAGACCTATCCCACGAGACATCAGCAAGCCCGATCCGTTGAACCGTGCTCGAGCTACGAGTATGAAAGACATCAGACAAACCGGCAAAAATCAGATAATAGCGCTTTTTTATAAATGAAGTGGAAAAAAGTGCCAAAAACACGTTCTGGTAGTGTCAGTAAATACAAGATGTTTGCCGCTTTAGGATCGAAATTTTAATAGGGTGGGTGTTTTACTTAATAGTTGATTGCTAAGGCTAATGTTTATGCGTGAGTATCCTTGATGCTAATTCCAAAACTATATGATACCAGAGGTCCACAAAATTTTGAAAAATGGTGCAAATTTCTTAAGTTAAATAAATATCTCTTATTATTTGCAATATCTCATTAATATTAACCGAATACGCTTTTTACAGAACCAGTTTTAGACCCCCAAAACTTCCTGTATGATGCAGAATTTGTTGAGAAATAGTATAAAAAGACATACAGTTAGGTACTTGAGAGTATTTTTGTTTCATTGCCTTTATAATTATAAAACTAAAGAAAAGATGCATATTAATAAAATGGTATTATATATGGGTACTTAAAGATTATACTCACCAAAAACAACTTCGATGACATAATGGTATCCATAAACAATAAAACACAGCAGGACCCAAAACACAGCCAACACAGTTAAAATGACGGTAAAAAACATCGTGCACTATAACCATACATCACAGRCAAATTAGATTATAATCTTGTTCATCACAGTTAATGTCAATGTAGAGGCACTCTTTTTACACTTCCCGGTGTTTTGAAGTTCGTTTCGCACTCCTAAACTACTTGTTCATTACTGTCAGAGGTATTTACTTTATATAACTTTATCTACGGTGTTGGATATCTCAGATAAACCTATATAAAGATCAGAACTGTACATTAAAGTTTCCTAAAATAGAGGATGCTGTTTTTTATCTCAAGTGCTTGTATTCAAGGTGTGATAATACAGAATGGTGTACATGAAAGAAGTTCATACACAGATTAGAAACAACGAATACTGCACTTAACGGAGATTCTTAATTCACAATACTGCAAAAGAATTTATTTCGTTTCAGAAATAACAGTGTTCAAATGATGTACGTAGCTTTGTACAATACGGATTACATTTAAAATTACTTCTTCATCACAGTATAAGTACATGCCTGACATCTTAAAGCTTAACTTTTAAATATAAAACTTACGCAATCAATTTTAAATATAGTATTTAACCCACTAATACGCTAAATCAGGATATCTTATGGTGTACATCTTCAAAGCCGGGTAATCCTTAACATTTTACTGATACTAATCAAACTTATCGCTAGTGTGTTTAAAGTACAAGGTTCCAAGCTTCTCAGAAGTACGATCTAAGGTTAAGGTTAAAAAAAAACTTCCAATTGCAACTAGACGTCACTAAGGCGCCATTAATATTGTCCAGGACTAAATTGCTCTTTCTGATAGCCATAAGTGCCTACTTTTGATGAAGTACTTTTCTAACGGATAATGATAGTGCGTGCGTGTTTTGTTTTAGGAGCTTAAAGAATTACAAATAGAAAATTGCAATTTGACAATAAAATGATATTTTGGGCGATTCTTTATAAATTCGAGATTTTACTACATATTGTATTGACACAGTTTTAGTACCTACATGATGAACGATACTCATTAAATAATTTCTTCAAATATTTTTATAATCGTTATATTATGGGGTGTTCCTCCTATTTTTAGGTAGGGCATCCTTTGTCAGAAAAGCTTCGTATAAAATATATTATTTATTATTTATGATTAGTCACTTACCTTCCTAAAATGTATAGAATATACAGGGTTGTATTACAAGCTTTCGTTAGAAGAATATCGGAAACCCTGGGTATATCTTTCTGAAAATTTACTTATAGTTTCAGGCTAAATTAATTCAATTTGAATTATTTTAAAATTTCGGGCACTTAGGTGTTATATCTACCGGAAATAAATGTGAACTTGGTTAATTTAACTGGAACACCCTATATAATATGGCATTCTTGGAATATATGTTAATGATCACGTTGTTAACAACACATATGGTTTTGGACGTAAGATGGTATTTAACACTTTTGGAAAATTTTAATATTTGCGGCGTGTTTGGAAAATTTAATATTTTCAAAACAGAAAAACATGATTCGTAGCATTCGATTCCATATGCACTTTTCTACATTACTAGCTAGTAATACATTATAGTTCGACGAAAATTTTATTCACTGCGATGGATAATTCAGTTTAAAAAAATAATGAGGTACGTTTGGGTTTATTTATAAAGGTAGGTATAGGAGATTTATAAGTCAATACCTTTTGCAACATACAAAGTACGCTTTGATAGTTGTTTTTTTTATAGAAAAGTTACTTGCCGATAGCAAAGTAGAAGTACATCGGTTTGTTACTAGCGTTTTCTTTATTTTTCGTACACATAACTAGCAAAATAATACGTTCTGTGTATGCAAATGAGGCTTTTTATTACGAATACGATAAAATAGTCAAGGAAACCTCTAATGAGATTGTTGAATAATAGCACTAATTTAGAATAGTTTTTAACAAAAGTTACCAGAGTTATCAAAGTCGACGATGTAGATACGGAAACAACAGTTGCAGCATACTTCAATGCACATTCTGTAAGACGCAGAAATGAATTTATAACAAATTTCACTCTTACAAATGACAACTTATTTAAGATGGAAGAGACTTTAAAATATTAAAGCAGCTTTTCTTGTCGTTTTAGTAAAAATCACAAAAATATGATTTTACTGAGCAGGACAAAAGAAGCTCTAAAATAAAGAAAATGGCTTGTTTAATAGACACAATAGTCATATTTGATTTGACGATTCCTGGAGTTTAGTTTAGCAATGAAAAGTACTATGGTACCCGTGCTATACCGTTATGAAGAAAATCATGACAGCGAAAGATACAAGTTTATTTGAATGAACGTTATCAGTGCAAGTTTAAATAGTCATAATAGTATTAAATGTACGGTGCTACGGTGCATACATAGCAATCGAATTGTTGGAGAAGTCGTAGAAAAAAATGTATAAATTGCCACCACGATCACGTGATTTAACACCCTTTGACTATTTCATTTGGAGAGATATATAAAGGATTAGGTGTACAGCATTCTTGTTGCCACAAAAGACGATTTGAAAAACAGAATATTACAGCTACAAAGATGTGTCTACACATTTCAGCACCCTAAAATGATATTAATATGATGACGTGTTCGAAAACTAATTTTGGTCCTTAATTTTCTTTGTAGGTTTTGTGTTATTTCAATTTCTGTAGGTTCGTTTTTATTATTTCTATTTCTATTATATGTTTTACTGTTGTTATTACTGTAGGTTTATTTTCGTTTTAATGGTTCAGAACATAAGCCAGTGCCATTGATTTTGTTTTTTTATTATACGTTTATCCATTTGTTGTTTATTTTGTGGAATTGATTTAAAACTGAAGTAATGAAAATGACGTAAAAACAAAACGTTGCAAATATCTCCAAAACCTTTTGGGATAGAGCAGTAGGTACATACCCAAATAAAAGAAGAAGAGAATGAACTTCTGCTAGTTGAATAAATAACTCGTAAATCACATTACTCGGGATATGATATTGAAATACAAGGTATTTTAACCAGTAGTGGAAAGAATTGTAGCAATCCGTACCTTACTACCTTTTTTTGTTTTGTAGGTAACCATTTTTTTCCAAACATGCCGCGAACATCACATGCCTTGATTCCAAAAGTGACAATGTACATGGTGTTCCATGTTGACATAAACTTTAGACCTTGTAAGTTCCATCTAAATTTGTGCATCCTGGAACATTACTACTTTTACGATTTCAATGTAGAATTCACGTGCTACCTTCGTAAAATGCTCACCAAATTCCAATTTACCTGGGATAATCGATAAAATAGKAACAATAGCCCATAATATGTATAATGAAAAAAAAACGATATAGCATTTTTCATCATGTAGGTATTATATTTATATTCAAGCGAATGGTGAAAAAGGTATTTGTATTTCCTGTTTAAAACTTCAACTTAACATGTGTTAAAATCATTAAAATCCATTAAAAATGTACCAAATTTTTTTATTGCACCTTGATTGATTTTAAGAGAGTTTATAGCAAAGATTCCGATCAACAAAATATGTAGAAATATTTAAAAATTTTCAGTTGTTTCCCATTGTTTCTTTGATAAAGAACTATAGCTAGAAGAATTTAAATTGTTTGAGATTTACATTTTTTACTTTCATATATAAAAATACGATCAAACTTTTATTAAATCGTTTGATGTCACAACTGGTATAACTTTAGTGTCTACAACACTAACACTATGCTTGCTAGAATGATCGTTCGGAAAAAATATTAGCTTGTCAAGGTTACTGCAGTGAAGGCTAAAATAAACAAAAATATTTGACAAGTTTTCTTGAAATCATGTTACCACTTTTAGGAACAGTGTATCAAACTTATAAACCTGTAACGTCTAATTTGTAAACAAACAATTCAATTAAAGTAGCATTACATTTTTACAGTTATATCGGCTCATCAGACGCTAAGTGCTATAATATTTAATCACTTAATTAGTATCTCATATTTCTCAGGATCACTGATGCATGCAGGATATAATTTTTTGAAAATCTTTAGTTATAGAAGTTAGATTACCACTTTGATAATATAAGTACTTAATAGCAGTTGAAATGTGGTAGGTTATTGCTGTTACCACTTAGCTGACTTACACGTTTGTAATTACTCTATTATTTTATACAGACAACCGTTTGTGTTTTGTTTTTTAACATCATAATTTCTAGTAACTCTTCTTTATTCAAACAATTATGAGTATTTATAGCGATGATACTACATGATACTACACATTTATAGGCTTCTTGTGATTCTAGCAGGTAATAATTGGTTCGACCTAAAGAGAATTTTGCCTCCATGACGTAATATGCACAAGGTGCCGAGAAACAGCCATGACCAGTTACAAGGACAATTTTAATGGTGTTACAAACCACATCTGCTTATATTAAAATACTAAATTTTTTGTGAAACTTAAATCACATAGGCTTAAATTTGCAATTTACATGCTGTTGCTAGTTACATCTTTTAATAACAGTATCCTTGAGTAATGAAGAATATTCTTTTGATGCAAAATCAATTTATAAGTTTCTGCGCCTAGTCTGCTGGTTTTATAAAAAAGCTATATACAGACAGAAAGCAAGCAATTAATGAAATATGAGTTACTTGAAAAGCTTTTTGTCGTACTACTCGTTAACTTGCTGTTATTAGAAAATTTCTCTTATACATTTTGGTCGAAATTAAAAACTTTAATGTTGAATATAAGCGGTTCCGGAGTACAAGTCGTACCTGTCTAACATTAAAAGATCTACAAGCTTTGAGACAAAATTTTCATTGAAATATTTAACACGATGCCGTACTCAAGCGGAAAATGCGTTCACTTTTCACGTATCACTTCACGGGTAATCACTTTCACTAGCGTTATCACATATTACATCTTACAAAATGATGATTGCTTCCCTATCGCAACAAACGTACTTCTATTTCGTGTATCAACCTTTGACGCGTGGACTTCGAATGTTTTACCTTTGACTGACTTTGGTTTAACTATCGCCAAGCCAAGTCAGGTAAGTAAATTACTCGATAAGGATGATCAAGGTACAAAAGAAGCCGGTATTGAGAAGCACACGTTCTCGGCTTCAATGCCTGTCATGCGTATATCTAGGGCAAACGCTGCATAATGCTTTCTGCAATTGAGAACAATAGTAGGTTGGAGTTTACATAACTGTGATCAAAATATGGGTGTTAGTATCAATGGGTATGAGAGTAAAATGCTTTTTTTTAAATCACTGTAGTGATTGACAATCTTCTTATTACGAATACGTCTGTTTCCGTTTGCCATGCGTATGAGTACCTACCTATTAATATTTCCTAGGTCTTTATGTAATACTTTAATATGTATGCGATACGAATAACATAAGTAACACATTATCCAGCAAGCAAGACGAGACAAACTAGAAATAGAAACAAAACTAACATCTATTGTTTAAAATATTTAAATATTTGCTCATAAACGTATTCCAATGGCCATAATTACTATAACTACCTACTGTAAAGTATATGGAATAATAATGCTAATACTAAAGCAATTAACAAAGACTAATCCGAAATATCCGAAAAAGTATAACGGAATCGTAAATATCCCGAAAAATACTAGATATTGAGAAAAATATACCTTACTCATCATTTAAAAAAAATAGGTATGCGCAATTGAGAGGCTATTTACACATGAATTTGTTTATATTGCACATAACACAAGTATAAAAACATTCTTCAAATTGAATTCAAATGAGATTAGAGTTATGACCGCGCCATAATTATTTCAAAGTTAGGTAACCTTTTTCACACCTTTGGAAGTTTAGATTAGATATTCATCATTGGAATAAACAGATCTTGTCACCTTGTATAGAACCAAAGAGTTGTTAACAATTAAATTCTAGTTTCCTAGCTTAGAGAAGGCCGTGAAAATTGTATTAATAAATCTTTTAGATATCTCATGAAGGTGACATTATATAAAATCTACATACGTATATCTTTTAACAAAATTTGTATTAAGAATGGCACTAAAATATTAAATTCGATTTAATTAAATATTAAAATACTCTGAAAGTTTGCAGTTATTTTTATGAAGTTTTCTGGTTATTTTTTTAGTTATATGCATACAAATGGCCCAGAGTAATAACAAACGATTTTTAAATTACTGTCAGTGAGACGTTAAAGAGATGTCCGGAAGGCATACAGAACGAACATCTACAAAGCAGAAGTAATGATTTTCTAGATTTTTTGACATTAAAAGTCTTTTTAAAATCTAGTCTAGTTCTGAAGCTGCTTGTGTTTGGGATAATCAAGTTATAGAATAATACGGTCAAGGAGTTGCTAAGGTATCTGTAACAACGACTGAACGAATTGAAAGAACGAAAGACATCATATGTTCTCAAAATACATGGTGTCTACATTTAAGCTTCTATTAGTGGTATTTTGAAAATTTGACAGAATTTTGAGATGAAAATTTGTACACTGAGATTCACCAGTCAGGCGAGATAAGTGAAAATATTCCCCTTAGGCAATATCTTGATGGCGGACTTCTTGTTGACACTAACTTCGTTGTTTTGAGTGGAGCACCATGTGCATTATTACATTTAAATGTAAGGGTCGCTTTATTAATAATAGTGTGGGTCAATGATGAGCTGTTTAGGCGTAATTCGCATTTATTTGAAAATTTTGACGTTTACTATGGTTTCTAAGAAACTGTTTACGTCTACAATCACAAAGGCTACGATTACGGAGCGGGTTGGGTTTGTACTTTATTAGCCATAGCTTAACATTTTCTAAAGCTTCAAAGTTGTATTATGGTCTTTTAAATGTAACTAACCTCAAATGCCAATAACTTCATTACTTATTTTATTTTATATATACATGATTGTATATCACTGATAGACGCAGAATTTCCTTTTTTTGATATCTCACTCGACCTATCTGTTTTCAACGGTTTTCGCAAAATTAAAAGTAACTATGATATTTGTTGTTTTTTATTAAAACAATTGAAGCTTACTGCGAAACAAAATATTTTGACACATTAGAAACAACGTTTGTTTAGAAAGATTATGAAGCAGAAATACATTATTGAGTGAGAGAGAGAGAGAGAATGAAAGAAATTCAACATATTTGCTATCATTGATGCATAGGCATTTATTTTATTATAAAGGAAATTAAAAATTGCAGAACGATAACACTAATAATAAACAAGAACAGCAACCTAAAAGTAGACAATAAAGAAAGCACGGAGATTTTTTTAATTAATTTAGGTGTTCAAATACATGACCATTAGCTTCCGAATTAATTTAAATTAATTTCTATCTCAATATTTTCTATGCTGTGTACATGACTATAAAGCTGTTTTCATTTAATTTTAGTTTATCGTTCTACATTTGCTTTTATTTCCCCTATGAAATAAATAAGTAACTACGCATCTATGGTCGTAAAAATATTGAATCTCGTTCATTTTCTCTCTTCAAAATTATTTTTCTACTCCGTAGTCTTTCTAAACAAACCTTACTAATGTGTCACCATATTTTGTTTTAACACTTAAGGTTCAATTTTTTCATAAAAACAACTAAGGTTGAAACTTTTTATCTAAAAATGCAATAATAAACAGGGTGTTCTTAAGAAAAAATGAAATTAGTGTCAACTTCCGGTATGACATGAATTCCGCCATCTTGGGGAATATTTTCAGTTATCTCGCCCTACTGGTGAATGTCAAAAATACTTCTAATGGAAGTTTAAGTGTGGACACCCTGCGTATGAAAAGGGTAATAAACAATAAATTTATTATTATGATATCACCTAAAGAATTTCAATAACATAGCGAATATATAAAAAATTTGACGGAAGATAGGAAAATTTATCCACTCCAAAATATATTTTAGAGTAACGTACCCAAAGGAATTTGTGTAATTTGTGTAAACACATAGGTACATTCTTATCGTATATGGAAGAAACGTGTGAAGGTATAATGAAAATGTAACCAGTCATCAGTATAGCATAATTTGTGACGAATCTTATATGGATTATCGGTATGCAAAAACGCAGCATTAAATACTTATAGCTCTTTAGAGTTGTGTTACATGTCTTTATTTTCCTCGGTACTTAATCACTTTCACTTTGTATGTTATAACTTAAATCCAGAATTTGGAGTCGTTGTCCGTAACAGGTGGAGATTTGTTGGTGAAAAACACGAATATGCAATCAGTCAAGTTCCGGAATTTAGTCAAAAGTGATGAGCAAAAAAATCTCATTTAAATATTTTTAAATTGAACAATTGAAATTGTTTAAACCTTTTTACTGTTTAGACAGTTTTAATGCATCTGGTCAATTATAAAACTATACACAAGATTATTTGACTATCGTTAGAACCTTTCTAATGTGCTAATGTAACAGAATGGGTGTTGTCAATTTCAGTTTAATAACCTTCTTTAAAAATTTATCAAGAAAGTTCCCACAAGTAGGTTGTATAAGTCAAGTCAATAAGGTGCGGTTAAGTATTGCTTTAATCTAACCTAAAGAAAGGAAAAACCAGCAAAGATGTAGGTACTTAAATTTACGCTGATTAATAATTTCAAACACAAGGAAATTATGTAGAAGAGGAAAGCAATTAGTAGTACAAATTTTATATTATGGCACAAAACGTTAGAGATAAACTATAAACGAAATTCGAAAAAATAAACGTTATATCATTTATATCATCGTAGATCTTAACATATCATTTGTTGTATGAACAATATCTATAAGTAGTTTGGAATGACGTTAGCGAGAAATCCCTTACAAGTAAGAATAGAAGATGCCAGGGCCTCAAGGGATGATATAAAGCACAAAAGGCAATTAACAACATTGCTGCAACATGAAAACATGGCAAGTTGAAAGCTATAATCTAAATTTTGTGACGACTGTACGCTTAAAGCAGAACAAAACATAACATTTATACAGTTTATACGGTAAGTAGTTTTCTGCATGTTAGTGATTTTTTCCGAGTTAATAACATACTTGTATAAAAGCTAAAGCTCTTAACTTTTTTCTGCAATATCTACCTTCGTCAAAAGTGTTAAATGCAAACTGCTTGTATGTACAATAAACGCAATGTAAATGTTTAACGCAAGGTATTAGGAGATATCTCGCAATTGTTTACTTGTTAGGAAAATGCGCGGCATTCACAAGCCACGTGTAATATTGACAAAATCATTCAGTCAATGGCATACTGGCTTCGCTTATGGACTTTTTTTAAAGTATTATATTAACAGAAATAACTACTTCAAAGCAATTAAAAAACCGTACTCATCCCCTCTTCATTCCCTCAGGGAAGGTATTTAAAAAAACAGTACATATATGTATTATTATTATTATTACTGTGGTTTTTCGGGCGTAATGGGCGTGGTCGAAGAGATGATAATCTTGACGTTTCACCCGAAAAACAACAGTAATTAAATAATAATTATAATAATAATAATACTGCCAGTCGTGAAAGCCTTCCTAGTTACGTAGTACTTATATGTGTTACTTTCTCATCAAAGGTCTGAAACTTCATGTTTACTTATTATTATTTTGAAATAACGAATATCGCATATACCAAGTTTCATCTTCTTTTACGTACCTTTAGGGGTGGAATTTCCAAAGCAGTTAAATAAACAATAGTCTAAATACGTGATTCATATTAATTATTTGGTAAATAATAAAACTTGAAGAAATTGTGCCTTACTTTACATCATCAGATGTGAAACGCTGGAACGCGTACTTATTGTTTTATAGCCTAAATAATAACGTTTCATGTTTTTAACTTCAAAAATTACGGACTTTCATCCCCTGATTACCCCCTTAGGGATACATTTTCCAAAAATCCTTCCTTAGTGGGCATTCTTGTCATGAAATGATCCTACTGGCCAAATTTCATGTCTAACTTCAATAGTATACCTACGTTCGGCGGTGGTAAATCAGTCAGTTAGTACATGTTTTTTTTTATAAGCATAGACAGAGAAGACATATCTTACTTTGTATGTTAGGTATGTATATATGTATGCATATATTGCATTTCTACTAAAAAATTTAATAGTATTATTATCAAATAGTAATTATACATACTATTACATATTATTAAGTTCACTACACTCTTGCAATGTGCAATATACCAGAATGTAACCTGCATTAAATATTATTCTGCAATAAGATTATCGAAATGAGCTTATAATGAATAAATATACAAGTATACAAAGCATATTGCTACTTGTGGTATGATTGGTTGCCTATAAGTAATCGCCAATACCATAACGGAGTAACAGCACACACATCTTATCTTTCTAGAAAGAGTAAGATATGTCTTTAAGTAACAGCTTTGATTATTTATATTTTATATATTCAAAGCTAACAACGGTAAAAGGTGTGGAGTGTAGTACATTTATGCTAGTTATAATACGCAAATTTTGAGCCTTGGTCATATTTAATCATTAACAAGATAAGTAAATTCTGAAAACTGAATGCAAATATGTGCCGCACCTTAAAAAAATATATCCTGAGAAATACATTTTCTTAATACGCACGTATGTTTCTTTTCAGAATATCTAGTTCTATTGTTAGATAGATTTATTTTGAAATAGTGTGTAGAGAGTATGTGAGATTTAAGATTATTGAGGTGTGAGGAAACGTCTTTAACTATAAAAGTTTTACTTATGATTTCCAAAAAAAATAGGCAATATGAGGTTAATAATACTTATATCACACTGAATTAAGCCGAGTTAAAACAATAAGGCAATTAATAAGCATTTCTTTTTTATGTGAGTCTTAAGCAAAAGTGACAAATTAACAATATCATACAGATAGAGGAAAATGAAAAGAAAAACCTGTAACATGTTTTATGTTCATGTACTTATTTCAGCTAGAAATAAATATATTCGCTTCATGACAATAAACGAAACTCTTCACAGAGTATATGAATTAGTTTGTGTTGGCAGCATAGAATCCTTAAAAGAGAATTAATCTATTCGAAACAAAACACAGACACAAGAAGCAGCTTGTCTGAGTGGGACACATTATTATCATTATTAAATGGATTATTATTTCAAACAATTCTACAATTTCTAAACCATCAAACATCCACTTAGTTTTCCTGTCAAATGACCATAGGTAAAGTACAAGTTATGTCGGTTGTGGTGATGCTAAATTTTCTGATACAGTATTATTTAAGCGCCTTGTTTATTTATATTATACAACGGAAATTTTGTCTGTTATTGAAGAACCTTAATTAATACCACACATAAAAATACATTTTTTCCGAATCAGGACATCCAGGTATTATTGAATTAGGAATTTACTATACTTAACACGAAATCGTTTTTTCATCGCCATTTCACCAATGAACGTAGTATCTTTGAATATAGGTGGTATGAATATTATCGCTATGTATAATACCAAATCACCTTGGTAAATTCGTATCACATACGCATCTTGATTAAACAAGCACGATTTCTCCAAATTGTATAACAATATATGAAAAGAAAACGGACACCAAACGTCCGGTTCATCTGTGCACCTGACTTCGATTTCAGTCTATATAGGCAGGCCATTAGTCGCGTATTGCACGTGCCAGTATCCCAAATAAGGAGACCGACTAACAATTTCAGTTCTCGGAGGTGCTAAGTACCGTATGCGCTTTCTCTCGCAAGCATTCGTAAATTACAATAGGTACGTGGATTAATTTCCGTTCAGGGTGAGCAGAAAAAAAAACACTGACTGTACTCTCTCTAGTCCAAATATGAGAGCAGGAATGTACATATGGGTTGCAGGCCTGAAAAAGTATTCGCCACAAAATCTGATGTACTGATATTAATTAATTGTTTAGAGGCCTAGATAGTACTTCCAGTTATCTATATCAGAATCTTGCCAACTGCAAAAAAGATGCACAGAGATTATATAAGAATATGAAAAGGTTGCGCTAATTCCTGTAGTTTTATTGATATTTGTAAAAGAGCTAAAACTGTTACCGCGCTGTGGCGGTGAATCTGTGATTAGCAACTATGTCTTTGCTGGCTTGCGTCTTATATATCAGATATAGATGTACAAATGACTGCGAAGGTGCAAAAAAGTATATATTTAAAATTGTTAAAGTAAATGTAGGAAATAAATCCAGTATGTAATGTGTATGTATATGTAATAATTTAATTCTTTCACTTTATTAAGCATGGTCTACTAGTCACTGTATATTGTGACATTCCTTTTGTATTTTTGCATTTTACCAAACCAATGGAATTTTAAAGTGCCTCACAAACACGTACGTACAAAGAATATCGATTTTATTAACTTGAGTTAATAATAACCCATTGCATATTGAGAATTTTGTCTAGAGTGGGGGGGGGTCAGGATCCGTCGGACAGAGGGTATATTATCAGCAACTTAGGGACTTTATGCAAATGCATATTCGAAATTAATAATATGTCTGGTCTGAGCTTTTGAATCTGCGCTTATCTAAGCAATTCGAGATTAATTAAGCCAATTAATTTTTGTTTGTTTTGGATATTTCTGGACTCTTGTGCACAAAATCCTACATATCATGCTTCGAATAGGTATCTTACTTGGTATATGGATCATCATGGGTCACACTACAGTCTTATTATTCACGTTAAGCACCACCCGCCATAGACCTTCGAACTTTGTCTATAACACGTTGCATTTTCGCTTTATTATATAGTAGGGATGTATGAGTTCATTGTTTTTATACATCAAGTACAACTAGTCCGAATCCGACCTCATACCCTCAATACCCAGCAGTTGCCCTTGGGTCCAACGCCGACAGACGGCCAGTGATCAAATGCATTCCGTGGAAAATTTCTAATGACAAGTCGGGTGTCAATTCCAATGGATTACTTAGTTTTAATACTAATTTACATTCCTATTATGGAGTGAAGTCAGTTCGATACGAAAACACAACTACAAGGTGCATCAAAATAGATAGAAATTTTATTTTTCCTTCTACAAGGTTAAATTTCTGGAAATGTAAATCTTGAAGTAGAATTTAAAAAATAATTAAAATTTCTGAGTACTGAGCCACTAATGATTCCGTTCATCGTACCAAGGTGCTCAATTCAAACTTAATAAGTGTCAATAGGCACAAATTACTGTACTGGGCTGAAGATAATCCTCACATCATATGTAAGTGGAGAAAAATACAATGTCACATTTGAACATTAATCCCATTTTCATCAAAAAGTACATTTATTTTTCAAATTAGACGCAAAATAAGCTTTCTGACACTACAAAGTGTGTAAACATTTTTTGAAACACCCTGTATTTTAACTGATTAGTCTTTTTTTCTAAGCAATTAAAAAACACCTAATTATCGGTTGCTATAGTTCAATAATAAAGAAAGATGAGAATTAGAAAACCGTTTTCCAGTGCCAATAAATGATTAACAAGTATGTTTAGTTCGCTTTATGCATTGTTTTGTAATGTATGTAGGTGTGTAATTTGTATTTGTGTTTGTAAACATAAAGGAACATTCCTTGCTTTGATTATCAGGAGTAATATTTGCGATTCTTACCGGCATTCTCTTAAATGTCTTAATGAAAGTTCTTATAGCTAAAACAAATGCGTTCAAAATATAGAATTTAAAAGATTTTATACAACAAAAAAGCACATGTAGAAGAAGAATAAGAACTAGTCGGAGTAAGCGAAGCAAAGGAATAGGTTTAGAGWGGGAAGTTAGGAAGTTACGATGAACGCGGTCTGGTAATTATGATATTTTGGAGGTACATACAAAAGATTTTTGCAAACGTGCATATTTGTAAAACAGTTATAAAACGATTAAGCTTAATGGTGGACGAACCGTGAGCGGCTACGGAAACAATATAGACCACCAAAAACAGCCACTGGTAGGATGCAGATGCTGAATTGACTGGAGCACGTACACATAGATTGAAGAGCAAAAAGAAAGTGGTGTGGAAATTAGCATCGGGGCATATTTGCAGCGGAGAACGACCTATCTGGTTATAGACTGCGAAAGAACATCTAGCAATTGAAAACGTGGGCGCCGCAGTCAAAAGTCGCTACAGAACGCTACATGGGGTATAAGTAAACAAACAGGACAAAAAATTCATGCTTTTTACCAGGCGTTATTCAATTAACTTTGCGTTAGGTTCTGTGATGTAAATTTTGTAATCGTTATTTAACCAACTTCCTGATTTCAAATTTGGGCACTTACTCCTGATGACAATACATGAATCAATTTAAAAAATCAATTAATTAATTGATCAATTAGCACTAATGCATTCATTCATTTTTTAAATGAATATTATTGTTCATGGGTTTATTAATAAGATGGTCCTTATAACCGTTTTATTTTCTCAAACAAATTACCCTTTAATATAAAAATTTTCCTTATAATAAATTTAATAGTTATTTATTTTTCAACCTCTGTTTATTTGTGTGGTACAACCGTTTTGTTGTTGTTTTCAGTTATTACAATAATTTAGACCTGGCCATACACGAAATGATCTCTTAAATACACATTTCTCAAAAACGGTTGCTCAAATCTACTCTTACCAGTATACCTTTTTTAGGTAAAAGACGTTGGAGAATAAGAAATTTTATTTATTTAAAGTAAAATGCAGTTTGGCTCAAAAAGTGATTTCATTTGAAACATGTGGTACCCTCTGCATTTTACAATGAATATTGTAAAAATACACCAGTTATTAAACAAAATATTTATGAAAAACTGAAAGCAATTTGAACTTTTGACACTCTGTATCTCGGAACAACTGATCGAAATATCGACTATAAGTTTGTCATTTTAAATAGAACGACCTCATTTTTATAGCGCATTCGATTATGAACGTACTAAAGTACCACTTTTTTTGAGATATCCCCAGTTGAATAATAATTGTTGTTCACGAAACAATTCCATAAACTTTTGAGAATAAATTCATTCACAAGAAAAAAAACTATTAAACCAACTGACAGATATCTACAACAAGATTCGTGAACAGCAATTATTTAACATCGGATATCTCAAAAACAAAAAACTGCACTTTTTTGTTTAATTCGATGCCCTTAATCGAATGCGCTATAAAAATTGGAATCTATTTAAGATAACTAACTTGTAGTAAATTTCTCGGTCGGTTGAAATTCTACTGTTTTTTCTAAGCACCACGATATTCTACTTCAAAATTCTTGTAACTTTCCCATTTAAACTACTAGTCTACGACGTCAAATAAAAAAGTTAGCAGTTGTAGACCCTTTCATGAACAGCAGAACAGCAATAAGCTATAAAAATAGGGTCACTCTATTTAAAATAACAAACTTATAGTCGATATCGTCAAATAATCAAGTTAGCTATTGTAGACTGTTATCGCGAACACCCTGTATATAACATTATTAATAATAGAATGGCTTGTAAACTGCTCTAGTAGAAGCGATTATTTTATTATTTTAGCACTTTTTTAAATTTGCACTTGCACATCACGATAATGTATTTAAGTCACCACTACACAAATATATGAAGAAGCGGACATTACAGAAAGTCGTTAAAGAGATAAAATTGCATGTTCGTTGCACCTTGTTCATAATCCCACAAAAACATAAAACGCAGGCAGGTATTCAATAACACGGCGCTTTTGTAAAACTAAGTGCACGCTCAAGGAAACCTCTGAAGGAAACGTGGTGCCCTCTACAAATCTACTTGCAACGATTAGTAGATTTACAAGCAGGGGCAAGATAACGAATGGAAAATTGTTGTTTGCTTTTCTCCGACAACTGATATTATATACCAGGCGTTAATTGCATACTGTGGTATAATAAAACGCACATAAGTACGCCTTAATCAAAATACAGTATTCTTTGGCAAATTAGTACGTAAATGATGATAAACACCAAAAATTTTCCTATTAGTTTCAATTGCATATGTTCTTTTTGCACATAAAAAATGAAGTTTAGTTTTGTAGAACTTCTACACTTTAGGTAGCACATTCGCCAATAAAAACACACAATTTTTATACCTCTCATGTATAATGATTATGGAGAACACCTGTGCCACTACGTTGCCCTGCAAGATCTCCTGATTAAATACCAATACACTTTTTCTTGTGGTGGATAAAAAAAAATCTCTCACTGATTGAAAATAAGAAAACAGAGAACGGGGAAATGTTCAGAAGTATTACTCTAGATTTTTTAATTAAAGTGACGTATGTCAACTGCAATGGTCGTCACTTTGATCATTTGTTATAATTCACTTTGCCTCTGTATTTTGTATTTCAATTTTTCATCGTTTCAGTATTGCGCTGTTTTGGAATGTTTCTTTGTTACATTACAACATATAAAAACAAGCTATTAAAACAATCCCAGGTGACTGTACCTTTGATACACCCATAAGTTTGATAGTGGTGGAAGATGTAGTTAATTTTCAGCTAAAATGAATATCATTATTGACTTAAAGTAATTGCATGCTGGGCTGTTTAATTGTACGCGAACTCTAATTGGGCAATCGCCAACGTAGATCTCCGTACTCACCGACAGCATATCAACCTTCGTCGTAATTCGTACATTCTCCGCTAGATAAGTCATTTCCGATTTTCACAAAATTATCCCCAAAGTGCGGAGTAAGACGTAACCACGTCAAAATCAAATTGACCGTTATTGAACATGTTCAAAATTCGTAGGTGTTTAGTACTACTTCAAGTGCCAGCAGTGCACCCGCTGATTTATTACTGTGAAAGCTGCATAGCTACCTGTAGTTATAGTAGTTCTTTAGAAAGTAGTATTTCAGACACATTACATTTTACAGCAACGGCATGCGAAGTGACATTAAAGGTTAGTGGAGGAATTGAAATATGAAATAATATCTTAAGTATTTCATTAAAATTACAATGTATGGCACTATACTTTTAAAGGTATTGTCCAAGAAGAGCGTCCATTCAGTAGTACTGTTCTTTTCAAGTGAAGTGGTTTCTTAATTTGCCACGCAGTAAATACTTTTTGGACAAGCATTGTCACATATACTGCATTTTAAGCATACCACCCTTTTCAGTCGAACAAATCAGTATTTTAAACTAACTCTGTAATTTTATATCGATGTAATGTTTAAATTTATTGCTTAGGTGCCTGAGGAATTCAATAAGTTATAACATTAACGAAATATTATATATATAGGTGGTGCATTTTAGTCAGTCTTAGGACAGAACAATACATGCAGTGCAAATTTTGTACGCTAAATAACAAGACTTACTGGCAATGGATATGTGAATAGCAGACCCCAATTCTGTTAGAGCATCACTAAGATCCGCATGATATTTGGTGAACATGGTATCATCTGGAAGCGAATGTTAGTAGTCTGTTAGTATGAGCAACTTGTTTAAATAATAATAAAAAAATTAAAAATTTGTATTCATTATAAGAGGCTGCACATTCATTTGTGTTACCATTGGCTAAGTTAAAAAAAAACTGTGTAAATTATATTTGTCGCATAGTTAGAACTTGACCAACACAACTAATTACTGAAAAACTAACTAAATGTTAATAACGAAATGAATGAGTAATTGAATAATAGGAGAATTTAACAAGCAAACGTCTAATAAGTAATAATTAACGTGATCTCCCGCAAATCAATGTTGAGACATTAAGACAATTTGTTTCTCTTGCAAGTTGTTAACCCTCTTCCAAATTGGTAGGAAACTGTCTGGAACGTTTAATCTAAGAACTATACCAGTTTAAATTTTCAACAAATCCGTCTTAAGTAAATTATTAATTGTGCAAAAGGGAAGAATTATTTACTCCAATTCAAACATAGCGCCTTATCCTTCGTAATTAGTGAAACATCATCTGTTCTAAAATGAAATATAAAAAAGAGTGGGTGGGCTGTATCGATGCGCCCGTAATTTTAGCGTGGGCACGTCTGATGCGTTGTAGAAAACTCTTTTCTAGTAAAAAAAGCGTATATATTTACTCATTGATTAATTTTGCCAGTTGAAGTCCTTTATATGATAAACGCAAGGATATTTGATTCGTTCAAAATAAAGTAAAAGTAAGAATTTTGTTTAATGCCAGGTTAAGTTCACAAATTTTATCCACTCTTTACGAGTTTTKTTCTTCAACTTTTGGCATTTGAAAATCATAATAAATTGATGACATGTTGTCTTCCGGATTGTTTCAGACCTACTTCTGAGGAAGACACCGAGTGTCGAAACGTCAAGACTGAACAACATGTCATCAACGGAACCCTTCAAACCAACATAATAAATTGTTTCATTAGAGCAATCTGAAATTTTGCACTTTTTTGGCACGATTACTTATGTTTATTTATGAAACTATTGATGCGTTTTTCACATTGCTTGTATGCTTCTTTTTACAAAACTACGTAGGTAGCACCCACTTTCCTACTTAAGGCTGTGCATATGGAGAGCTTTACTAGATAAGACGTGTCCACGTTAAGCACTATAGCTTACAATAACTACTGTGCATTCCAGATGTAAGAAGACCAGACCTTGAACCATGTAATGACCTAGCTGCGCGGTATGGCTGGTTGCCCAAGTATTTCTTTGTGTTCATCGCATAACCAGTGGCGTATAGAAAATCATTTATAACAGGAACACATTGGTTATTGGTTCTTAGCACCATGCTCCACAGGTAAGGGGTTACACATTGAATATCAACTACCCCGAGCAGAGAATAAAATTAAACAAACACAAAAAACTATCCCTATTGCACACATACACAAAAACTGCTGTCTATCTACGTGTGACGCCTCTGGCAAAATGACTGCAACAGATGATCTCGGACGAAAATCGTCCATTGCGCAATGACGTCGCTATGACGTATCCGGCCTTTTTATATCTGGAACGGACAGTAAGGTACAATAAATATAATGAAATTGAGACGATATATTTTGGAAATATCACCTAGTGTGTATCTTACTAGAATTGTTTAGTTAACGTGCCGCCTAAATTTACAAGATAGCTTATTTAAACACCACTAATACGGAGTGGTCGAAAACCACTCTGAAATTATTGAGATATACAGCTCCTATTGCTTAGACGATAGATATTGAAAAACGTAAGAGAGCAATGTTTTGTGTTCCATGAACATGCGGGAGATAAAGAAAACAACGCACATTATATTTCTTAGGTAACCACAATTATCAAGTAGCTGTAAACCGTCTTTTATCTACTGTTCTGATGATGCTGCAGCCAAGTCTATCCTTTCAGGTTTCTAAACGAGGGTCAAAATTTCAAGAGATACTGGAATAGCAAATGTCCCTTTTTATATAGCAATAAGGCATCAAATATTAATACGGGATAGTGTTCATATTCCAAGACTGTAGTTGTAAAGTAAAAATGCATCTGTATGTTGGAGCGATCTTGCAACTGCTGGATTTTGCATATCCCAATAGTTAGAGAGTGGTATTGCGCTAATATATAAAACGTCATTGTAGCAAATGTTTTCTAAAATTCATTTAAATAAGAAGAACTTATAGTAAGCAAAGCATATATAGTCACGTTACCCTACACAGTATTTGAATACTTACAGTGGTTGTCGTTGTACAATTTTGTAATGCATGTGTCGTCCACTCCACCACCAAGCATGGCCGACACGAGTCGTTCAATAAAGTCTCGAACTTGCTCCTTTTCACGTTTTCGCAATATCTCTAAGTCTTCGTCGATTTCATCGATTCGATTTGGAGAATTCATTTTACTTCTGAAATGGATACCTGAAAATTAAATTAATAGTATCAGGTAAGAGACCTACGCTTTTCTACGAAGGCGAATTTTTTGTAGATTATATCTACAGAATATCAACTTTATATCTTAAAGCGTCTTTGTTATGTGGCTAGTTCTTGAACTGTGTATCGTGATTGTTCATAAAAATTAATCCTGTAGATGTAGAACGAAGCAGCGTGCTAAATTACCTCCAGAAAAGGTGCAAGACGCCAATTCAAATTCATGAAGATACTGTGGCAACTATTGGGGGCGTTTGCAGTTTCTTATGACAGTCAAACGCCTGCGTCGAGATTTTAAGTACAGAAGAACATTCTGGGTGCCACGAAAGCAAAAAGAAATCGGATGCTGACTTGTGAGCGTCTTTTGGAAAGGAACCTAGAGCACTTTATTAGTCGGTATGTGACCATGAGCGAGTCGTGGGTGCATCCCGAGACCAACGCTCAAAGTAAAGAATGGAAACATCACGATACTCCTCCTCCACCCAAAGTAGTACCATCTGCTGGAAAGGTTTTGTTGTATCTGTCAAGGGATGCTCAAGGTATTATCCTGACTGCCTGTTAGCAAAAGGGGCAGAGAATTGCAGGGGCCTTTTACCCAGAACTGATTTCTAAATTGTGAGACGCTTTTAAAGAGAACAGCCGAGGAAAGTTAAAGAAAGAGTGTATTGTTTCATCAGGATAATGCTCTCAGCCATAAGTCTGGTATTGTCATGGCTGCTATACACCAAGTAGGCTTTGAATTAGTGAAGTACCAACCATATTCACTAGACCTCACCCCCAAGGATTACAGACTGTCGCCCAAATTAAAAGACAACTTACGTAGGAAATTTTTTTCATTAATGATGAACTGATGCAAACTGTTTGCAGAAGTGGAGGAGGACTTTTCCATGAGGCTGTTGAGATGTCGGAGCATTAGAGACTAGGTCGAAATGTAATGTCCTGTAGTTTTACTGTAAGGGGGTCAGGTATGCAGCATAGGGGTCCACCTTCGTAATTGAGAATCCAGAAGGTTCGAAATTTCTTATTTCCTGAAAAAACTTATTTTGAAAAACATCTAATGCTAAATCTTGCACGAATCAGTTCCTTTAATAACGAAATCGTTTTTGTAATATTGTTAATACAATGATTATATGTGCTTGAACCACTTGTGTTTTTCAAATCCTTTTCGTCTAATACGATTATTTTGCCTGTGACTAAAAGAAGGTACGAAATTAAATACAAGCTAAATTAACATAGCAATTATTCATTGCCTTTACACTGAAAGGTATAAATCTCTGGTCCCTTAACTATTAATGAAAGCGATATACAAATTAATTATTGCGCGATATACAAGGTCACATAGACAATCTAATTATTACCAAACTGAAACACCTACAGACCTGTGCATTTCGTTACTTCTCCAAATGAATCGAAAACAAGAAATCATTAAATATCCTACTTTTTCTGCACTACATTTATAATTTTACAGCAATTTTATATTTGATACACCGGAAGCTTTGGCATGTTTGTAATTCATTTTATAGGTAGGTACTATATTTAGTTCAACCGAATACTTCAAATTCAGCATGTTATCATAATCTCGGTAGCTGTTATACTTTGTATTATTTATTGCATTAGTATATAGTATAGTATATCATAGCATAAATCAGAATCACATGAGTAATTGTAAATCCATAATATATCGAAAGTATGTTGACCAAGACTGTGATAAAATTATTTGGTTAAAAACGTATATGAAACCGGTAGTCTACAGATAATTTAGTAATAAACAAAACGTAGGTCTATTTATTAGGACAGTCAAAAGAAAACCGAACACTCGCTACAAAGCGACAATGGAATTTGTTTTATTTAAAAGTAATCTACAGAAGCGTCTACATTTATCCCACTGGGAGACGAGACGATCAGTTCCAGATTTATAGAAAAAGGCAGGTTGCTGACGGATCCACAGCCACTCTTGCACTTCTTCGTCCGATTGACACTGACGCCCACGAATATATTTTTTTGAGTTTGCTAAAAATACATAATTCACAAATGGAAAGATCTAGGCTTCACGGAGGATGTTTAAGTGCTTCTCAGCCAAATTTCTGAAGCTTATTCCTAACCAAATTGGCAGTGTCGAGAGACGATTCCGTCCTACAGCATTTCAGGGCGCTTTGAGTTTATGTCGCAGTTTCTCCAATGCGTTTGCATAGAGCTTCACATTGATGGTGGCTCCATGCTCCGCAACCGTTAATATTAGGTCACATGTATCTTAATAATTTTTTGCTTAGAATTTGACGTGTAATCAGAATCCGTCATAAAAAGTAGGTGGTTTCATTTCAAAAAATGCAGGTTTGGTTCAGTACTCGAAATCTGGGAACGCTGTGTAAATTTTCTATATCACACGTTATCGAGTACGCCTTTGTTACTACAACTTTTATTTAAAACATTTTTTTCTAAAACTTTAAATAAAGCCGTCAATTGGGTGAGCAACTGGGCAACCCTGTACCTAGTATATAAGAACGTTGAGTAATCATCCATAGAAATTTACGAGATAACAGTATGTCCAAAAGTATAAATATCACGCAAACCTTGAAAAATGTGAAACGTTAAAATAGGGGATATAACAGTGATGAACGTTTACGCGTAAATTATAATGTTCTACGTTATACGCGTAGAAAATGTAGATAAAGCACTTTGGCGTAGATTTTCAGTAGTAAATATGACCAGTCTATTACGGCTAAAGTGTATTAGGTACACGCCAAAATTGAATAGAAATAATTTTTTTTTCTAGTCTCCCTGTTTTATCGGCTTGAGTAAATTTGGACGTTTTATGTAATATTTTTGTTCATATTTACTTTTCGCAAAAAATGAAACKTAGCTCCGTTGACTAATTATATCTAAACATGTTCCCAAAATTTCAACAAAATTTCCCTGTAAATAAATGAGTATAATGATATTTCGCAATGTTAGCCGTTTATTTACACGCATTTGTATGAACAGAAATGTTACACATAAAACATCTAAAATTGCTTATACATTCGTACCTTGATTGAGGAGCGCTCTCACAGTTTTTAAAATTTAATACAGCTTTTTTTAATATTTATATTACAAACTTGCATAACCTATTTGACAGGACTCTTATCCTACCTGTCTTCTGTCATTAATTAACTATGTTAAAATAAGTTATTTTTGTTGAGACATTCTTTTGATTAACTTAATTACAATAAGGCAGTATTTCGCTTAGTTAACAAGCGATAAAGAAATAAAATAAAAAATAATATTGACATTTGAAAGGTTTTGAGCAAAAGTGATGGTGACCACCATTAAAAAACTAAATATGTGTACATTTATTTTTTATCTACATAATGCTGTTTTCTACAGTAGACTTTCGAAGTAGAATATTACATAGTTTACGTGCAGATAATAGCGTAATCTACATGTCGTATTCTTCGTGCCCATCACTGGGATATAAGCGCAAGTGTAGATCACTTTACTGGGGCTTACATTTAATTAAATTTTCATAAATCCGTTTCTGAATATTTTCATATATTTAACTGCAATAAATAATATGGATAGCAGGTGCGCTTTATGAGTACGCGATAAACGAATGATACGCAATGATAGAAAAGAGCTAGAGTTTTTTATAAGTTCGAGTTTGTCGTACCTTCTGTTCCGTACAGACACTTTGGACTTTATAGTTCTTTATAAGGAAACTTTGAAAATGATATTTGTTCGATAACTTTGTACGCTGCACGAGAAAACAAATTTCCTCAAAATTATGTCTGAGTATACACCTTCCTTAGTAATTTTTTTGCGGACATTGGTGAATATTTCAACAATTAAGTATAATTAGTAAACAAACCAGAGATTGTCGCTACCTTTGAAACGGAAATACAGGAACAGAAGCTTAAATAAAAAACTTTATCATAAAGATGAAGGTAAATTCAATATGCTAGATGTCTAACGATGGAAACAATAACTAACATTAAACTTAAAAGCAAAAGATATGTGGATTTAGATATTAACAGCAGCAATCTGTAAAAAATTGTAAGCATGAACGCACACTGATGTTATTTTATACAAGTTATAGGTAGATGTGATCATACTATAACGTATCGTATGTTGAATGAAATCTGCGCAAAGTCGTATTGACAATTACATTAACTATTTATATTAAATTATGCAATATAGAGTTTTTAAACCGTCTATATCGCCTCGAATTACTTTAGCATAGTGACGATGCGAAATTTAGCCAAAGTACAACATTAACATTTGTGTTCTTTTTATATAAATACAGTAGGCAACCTTTGTCAAACAATTTTGTTTATAAACTAGTCCTGGTATTCCAAGACCCGATCGAAAGAAATGTATGTTCGACATTCATGGGCGTACCCAGCTTTTGGTCTAAGGGAGGGCAAAGCAGGAATTTCCGTTAGTGAATAAATCAACATAAATAAGAATGTCCTTTATTAGATTATGTACCTAAATAATTAATGTAGTATTTTTCCACGAACAATCTTCGTAGATATTCTGCAAGGTGACTTAAAACATCTTCTGTGAAGTTCCATTTTTTTATATTTTTTATATACACTGATCATAAGAAGCTTGTTTATTTCTAATTCAATTATTGACGATCTCAGTTACGTGATATCTAGCGCATTCAGTTACATCTCTTTCACGTTTAACAAAAGATGAGTTGATACATTTTATTTGGAAGAATAAAGATCGGTGATACACATAATGTATAGTAATGTCAAACGAAGTACTGAAGAAATATAAACTTTCCTTTAAGCATCTACTAATAGGGCCACGTTTTATGATTTGGAATTCGCACACATCAAAGACTAATTAATTAACCGAGCCGCGTTTAGTTTAGTTTCAACTTTTTACACTAGAAGCTTTAGAAATCTAAATTAGGAGTGAATAGGTAACTAGTGAAGATATTTTTTTATCTAAACTCAGAATGAAAAAAACAACTTGGTCGTGAAAGAATACCTAACACTGTGATGATTTCAGCTGCTGGTTTAGTTAATTTTTGTTAAACTTAAAAATGCCCCAGGATTATGCGTCAGCTGGCCAAACTCCACCAATCAGCATTAAATTGATAGTCGTTTTATTTCTAACAATTTTTACCCATACATGTAATTTTACTCAAATTTCTGCATAATTTTAAATAATATTTTTTTGTTATTGTTGTCAAGCGGCTAAAATCTTTTCACGTATTATATTCATTTTGTGGGCTGTCATTGAAATGCAAAATAAGGCTCAATATCGCCAAAAACGTATATAACGGAATATACCTGACTACTGAAATCTGCAGGAATTAGCAATTAAGCGCACAATATAAATTATTACAAATGTAGGTATTCCTTATGCTTAAAACGTCATCTGAAACTGAACATGAATACATCGATAATACTCCATTAATTTTGGACATTAGCAAATGTTGGATTAAAAACTGTGATAGCATTACTCTTATATTTTAAATAAATCAATTTTGAATACTTCTTTTCGCTTCTGGCTGAAATAATGACCGGGGTATAAATCGAAAATAATGCTAGAAACAACCAGACACTGCAACACATCATTAAAATGTAGTACATTTCAATGTTTGACGACAATTTTGTATAGATTATGAGTACTGTGTAAAATCAGGATCTACTTGCTTAAAATTATGCAAGACATGCTTTGTTATGAACACCGTACAGAATATATCATCTTTTTTTGGACTGAGCGTTTGGGTTGGGTATATTTGATTATTACACTTTTCATTTAGATATTATTTTTTTCAAGTTAAGCCAACCTCCCCAGTCCCCCAAAAATTAACCCACCACTTAATATTTTAATCAAATTAAGCCTCATTTAAATAAACTGAAATATATTTAATCGGATTTTCAAAAGACTTTTGTATACTGGCATTTTAATAGCACACCGGGTTTTAATTCGTGCTTATAATACTACTGGATTTCTATAAAACTTTTGTTAAATATACTTTCATAACTCTTAGTTCGGATGGATTTTTGTTCGAAATAACTGATATTTTTGGAAGTTCTTTATTTCTCTGTATTAATTGTTAAAATGTAACGCGAATTTTGAAATTTGGAACTAAGAAGGTTGAAGTTACCGCCAAATACTAATATGTGACCGATTTTGTGTATTTCATATAACAAAAGCATGCATAGTTGAACAATCCCTACATATTAGAAGAGCTGAACAAAGTAGAAATCGTGTTATCACTCCTGACCAAGATAAACTTGGAAACCGTTTGACAAAGACTCATTGAATGTCATTTGCATAGGTCAAATATGAGTTCCGGATGAAAATTGTGAAATACGCTAGTCTATATCTATAAATTTTGCTTCATTTACAATTAGTAAATACATACTTAATAAACCAGCTAAATGTATGGAAGGGCCCAGAGTTGGCCTATGCCTACATTCTCAGTTCGCTAGTTGTCAAATACAGTATAATTTCTGTGGAAATTTGAAAACTTTTCATAACACATTTTAATTTATCGCCTACATGAGTTCAAGTACCCTTATCATTCCTTGCCGATCATGGTAAAATACGCTTCATAATCCATTAGACATGCAACATATTTTTGGCATCAAAAATTATTGTTAGTGTTCTTTTTTTCTTTTTATATGTAAGTAATATGTAGGTTTAAGTTATTAACAAAACAATTTTGAATGTAGACACTCGGCGCCATTTACGCAGACTCATACGTCACGTTTACCTGTAACCAATTAGGAAGCCCTCCACGTTGAGTTTAAATATTCGTATTTATAGCAAATTTTTAAATGCAATAAGTCACCAGCAATTTTTTATGCATTTGTCATAATAATATGTATAAATAATAGCCATTAACTTAAAAATTATGGAAAATACTCGGCTACCTCTTTTACTATTTGGCTGTATAGCACTGAGTATCCCCTTGAACCATGATTCCGTATTTCGTTGGCACAGCTGACACACCCAACCCTCGTTGAGACGTTCCCTCGAGGAGCACCGGTTTCTGCAAACTCTGTGTCTGCATTTGGCACACGTCACCACTTTCGTGGTTTCCAGAACTCCATCGATGGAACGAAAATGGCCACCGCATATATTGCACTTCCAGGGACTAGCCGAGTCACGACTTCTGAAACAAAATGCATAACCGTGAGACATCTTTTAGGCTACAAAACAGAAATCTGTAAAAGTTTAAATTCTAGCAATGAATCATGTAATGTAGGCTATTCGCACTGAGATCAATTTGCATTAACTTGAATTCTGAAATTAGGATTTCTTTGTACAATAATATCGCACAGTTTCTCAAAGGTGTTTGAATATTGCTTTGTGAAACGATTGAATGTATTTCTTAATAAGAAACGTCTTAATAAACAACCAGTTCGGGTTTCAAGCAGAAAAATTCACCTTTGGTATGATTGATTTCTTCTTTGTTGAAATTTTCAAGTCCATGGAGGCAAACGAATGTTAAGTATGGGGTATTCTGTGACCTGAAGAGGGCATTCGACTGCGTCAATCATGATAAACTATGTGAAAAGCTGGAGAATTACGGAATAAGAGGTCTAGCATTATGATGGGTTTCTAGTTTTTGAGAGACAGATTTGTTGCCATATACCACATTTATAATAACAACAAGATTGACTCAAACTCAACCAAAATGTGTGTTGGTATACAAGTTCCACAGGGGTCGATTTTGGGTCCAATCCTGTACATTCTCTACAGCAACAACATGACTTTTGCTTTAGATAAGGAGTGTACAGCTGTTCTCTACGCTGATGATTGTTCTATCATTTTTTCCAACGTATATCAAATTATGTTTCAAAGTAAAATACATTCCAACATGAATAGGCTCCTATCATGATTCAGCCCTAATCCTCTATGTCAGAATGCAAAAGAAACCTTCTACATTTGTTTCCACAATAGTTAGAATTTGAACGAGCTAGAGTTAAGCATTGCAGTTAATCATTAACCAATTATAAATGTTGAAAGGGTGTCATTTTGGAGCTGTCTCTTGACAGCACGTTGAATTGTAAGCAACATTGTAGTACACATTGCCCAAAGTTGAGTAGCAATGTTTCTTAATTTAATTTAAAACAAATTCTTTCTAGGAAACAACTTTTATCTGTGTACCATGCTCAGGTGGCCTTCCGCTTGCATTGTAGTGTGAGCTTTTGGGGAGTGTTGCGTCGGCTGCTGCTGCTGCTGTGCGAACATCAATTCAGCAGAAGAGAATACTGCGCTGTACTCCTGTAGAAATGCATTTTTGTGTTTCAAAGTTCTTACTTTGACTTCTATTTTAATTTATGAGCAGCGTGCAAATATATTTAAGAATCAATCGGCATTTTTGTTGAATCGGATGTTCATACCTTTAACACAAGGAATAAAACAAGTTTGGATTACCTTCTAGTCGCCTAGACAGCAACAAGGGAGAGCCATGCTATTTAGGTGTGTAAGTATTTAACCATTTGTCGTATAATCTCAGAAACGATTGCACTCTTAACATTTTCAAAAAAAGCAATCCTTTCTGCTTGTAGTCTTTAGCTGATTTTTTTTAGTAATCTATGTTCACGTGTGTAACCTATGATGAGTACACATTATAATGATGTCTTTTGGAAATAAATCGTAGTTGATTTCGTTTCTATTTATTTTATCTGTGACTCCATAATATACCGCAGTATCAATCTCGACAAAAAACTCGACACAAATCACTTCTATAGGAAACTATTTTAAATATAGGCCTCAGCTACTTATACCTTCTATAAATAGACAAAAGAAACTACTTAGATCTTGGATACAATTGAAATATTGTTGCTTTATAGTAGTCGATCTATTTCTATTATTTGTTTGATTTTGCATACCCTATTTATTATATTCATGAGAATTAAGTATTATTACTCACGCCGCTATTTTATTGATAGTTATCGGAAATTGCGGTAAATGCATAAGTAAACTCTTTCTCACCATGCATATTGAATTCAAATAACTCATTAAACCTCTGAAAGTAGGAGAAAACGAGTAAAGCTTACTATTAGTAGTATAAATGAAACTTGGAGAAATCTTATAATAGGAAGGCCCCGGTTTACCTTCTCCGAGTCTGACGAGCAAATACGATGATGCAATTGCAGCGTGATAGATATTAATATGCACTAGAGGTATATGCCATACAGTCAATATTTTAGTTACGGAACGTAAGAAGACTTAAAATTAGCTTTTAAAATATTATTAGGGGTATACTTCTAGACCTGTGTCTAACCTATCATCGCACGTAAACACAATGATCGAGATATAATGTAGTGATCAATTTATGCGATCACATGCATTGTCACATATGTTGATTGCTCTGACATATTACACAACTTTCGTTTATCGAATGAATTGAGCTAAGGCAGTAACTGTAAAGGGATGTCCGACTAGTTCTGGGAAGATTTGAGATACTTTAAATACTTTTGTGTCAGAATACTTACTAAGAATACTTGCATTTTATGTATTAATATTTTCAATTTTATCTTCAAGCAGATAATGGAGATTTAGTATTCAAAACTTATGCCAAATATTTCAGTACTTTTGGTATTTTTTCAGTACTAAAACGCATTATAGCTATGCACTAAAAGAAATATTTTCAAACCTCGTAATGTAAATAAACTTTTGATATATGTATCTAATTAAGATTTGACTACAATTTGCATACAATTAGGATAACAGTGTATTAATGTTTGGTAATAGGAGAACCAGTTAAAATCAAAATGGTTCAGAGGTGGAAAAATCATTCATAATGTTTTTATAAGCTGCAACACGAGAAAGTGACATGAAAGTCGTTTACGTTTACCCAGTAAAAAGTAAATAGTGTCACATTGTGCTTAACTGTTTAAAAAAATATACACTTGACACTGGGCGTCACTTATCGACAATCCGTAAAAGCTTGAATTCGCCGGCAAAATCAGAGACACTAGCGAATCGTTTGTTCGGTATCCTTAGTGGAGTTATTCGCCCGCGTGACGCAACAGTGAAAAAAAGGAACGAACCTTCGGTTGAAAAAAAACGAATCTTTCGTTAGTTTAATAATTGTTAGATTTTTTCGATTTGTCGAAAGGAACGAACCTTTMATTAGKTTTGACATTTTTTTTATTATTGACAAGGCAGGTTGATTTAGTTGATTTGTTGAAAACAACAAAATTTTTGTACATATAATGGGGAAACATCGAAATTATGATACTACCAGCAGTTCGTCGTCCGTCAGTTGTGACTCTGAGCCTAGATATAGAGATAAAAGATGTCGAAGAATGAATGCTGCACAACCGCTCCATACGAATGCTCAGACTACCAACGAGCGAATAAAATATTTGGAAGAGATTATTAGAGGAATGACAGAAAATCAGGTAATACTGACACCATCAGACGTAACACCACAACAGGTATCGTTTATTAAATATGCAGCTGACTGCATTTCCGCATTTAACCCCGTTGACAAGAAGTGAACAATATTAAAAAGGGGTCAGGACGAAGCAAATTGGTTGATTTGTAAAAAAAATTTATATTGTAAGATTTAGCGCTCAAAATGGCAGTTAGGAATAGATTTCATTCAGGGCGAAGTCATCCGTATAGAGCAACGAATACGAGCAATTTCGGTGAAGTGCTACAACAATTGTCGAGAACCGGGTCGCATTTCTAGGAGCTGTCCGAAGCAAAATGTTAACAAACTCCCGAATAAAGCAATAAGGTGTTTTAATTGCTTTYAATTTGTACATGTTTTCGAGACATGGGCGCAAGTTGCAGTTTTTAAATGGGAAAGCAGGTCAAAACAATTTTCTTTATCGCTAAAATGGACAAGAAAGCCAGGTATTACCATTTTTCCTTGACTGGTGATAATTTTCGTCTAGTTTGATCCATTTATTGCGAATTGTGTACCCAAAAAGGAAAACACGATTCCGTGAAAAATGCAGTATTTTTTCAGATTTGTATTACAGAAGATGCTCAAAATGTTCTCCATTAACTTCCTGACAGTAATGCAGTCTTGGGTAAAAGTTTTCTAATGTTCTTTGTAGCATATTTGGAGGTAAGTTCTGAATTTCTGACCTGATTCGTCATTTTAAATCTTGAGCAATATGTGGCCGATCAGCATAAATACGATTTTTCAGATAAACCCACAGGCAAAAATCGCCGCGCTAGCCCGAAATTGTGACAATGAATAATGGCGGGCACGCCGATGATTTAACTGTCTAGGGACAATTGTCGTCCCCACCACGTCTGCCTTCTTTCTTGGAACGCCCATTACAACCTGAACTTACATAACCACAAACACTGAAACCATTTACTTCGCACTCTACAAAGCAACAAGTTACGTGCTTGCTACCACCATTCTTCAAGTTTGCGTCACATAGCCCAACATTTTGCAGTTGTTGCACTTCTTTTTGGGCTTCTGGCAGTGATGAGAGACGAGAGCCGACACGAAGTTGAAAAAATTCCAGAAAATGTATTTTAATTACCCATAGGCCTACGTACAATTTCAGAAAAATCGGACGAACAGAACCTTAAATATTCTGCTCGTTCCATACTTTGTAGCGACCCTGTATGTACATTTAACAACGAATCAAGGATTTTATTTGTATGCACGCTACCTCAATGTTGAATCAACACAGCTCTTTACCTTAAAACTATAAAGTACTAGTATTGTATAACAATAAAAACGTCCCCTCTGTTTTCTAATCGGCATAAATTCAACATATGAACGCAAAGAACTTAATTTGCATTCATGAAATTCATAACAACATTCGTATCCGTATCGACAACATGCATTATGAAATAGGAAACAGAACTTAGCCTCATGACATAACATATTACGCAATAACCTACATAGGTAATACCAAGCGGCGTACACAAACACGCCGCACGTAGGTACACACTGTCGGTCACCCACTGTGCTACTTAGGGCACCAACCGAGAAAGTAACATTACATAAGACATTTTACTTTTACTTTCGTCGGCCGCGGATAATGCAGTCCAAACAGTGTACTCGCGGGATACGATACGGGCCCGTGCATGCATCGTAAGCGTAGTGTGAATCCTCGACGAGATGTTTCTGTGGCCGCTGTTCAGCAGCAGCATCCAGGCCATCACTTCCAAGGGAGAATACCCGCCGGGCACCAGGTTCCGTCAGAGCACCACGCACCTGGACATCTTCATGGCCATGTTCATGGTCTGCACCATCGAAGTGGTGATCCTCAAGATCCTCACTCAGGAAGACACGCAGGACGACAGGCCCTCTTCGGCCAGCGTATGGTTCAACAGGTTCGATCCGGACTGATTAGGAGGATAATTCTGATGATATTGTTTGTGTGAGACTGGTTTATAAGTGCACAAACGTGTTTGTAATAAAACACTCTCGTCTTAAGGAATGGAGATTAAGTGTTCGTGATTTCCTAGCAGCTTCATTTGAAACGGTTTTTCACATGCAGGAAAAACATAAATAGCGAGCGCAATACTATGTTATTTTTTAAATATTTCTTAAAACAATTATTATCATAGGTATACTAAAATTACCTCACTAGGCTAAGTGAAACGTTTCGTGTGTAAAAGAATTACTACTTAACCATTTTTTATAAACAACCAAAATAATGTTCGTTTAAAACTGTATTTCTTATTCATGTTAAAMGCTACCTAACACTTAATTGGTTTGCGTACAGTAGTATAATAAATAGTTATAGTAGCTGTGTCAAAGAAGTAATTTTTGTTTATTGAATTATAATGTCTCGAAATATTCTATATTTGTATGCACAAAAGAGTAAAATGGCTAACACTACAATTCTTGTATATCTACATGTTATTATGTTTATTCTAGAGTAAGTAATATCTCACTTCTTAACCAACAGTGATCATTATGCAGTTATCTAATATAGGAAGTTTAGTTGCAACCAAAATGTATATACTTTCTCAACAATGAGTTTTGTTTCTTACAACTAAGATAACTTTTGGTTTAGGTTTGTGTATTTTTTTTATTTACAGTGATGTGTCTTTCAATATTATTTGAACGTGTTGCTGGAATTAAAGCGATACACACTGGTATATCCAAAACACATTACCTACCGCATTTACATGTTTTAACCTCTACTTAAATATGTAGAAAAGTGAAATTATTTTTAACCCGTGAAATGACATTTACAGGAAGTATCGTCGTATTGTGGGCCACATAGATGACATAGCTCCCGACATGTCAGCGACCTGTTTTTCTTACAACAGAAGAAGTGATTTAAAAATAAGTTTCTTGTAATATAATTGTAAACAGGCTGATATCGCTATCGGGAAAGCGCAATAATCCAACAAAACAATGCGCTGCCAAATTTTAGGCATCAAGGTTCAAGGACAGCCGTTCATTTATATTCTGTCACAATAACGGGTATGAGTCAGTCACCTTTGGAAATGCCACCTAATTAAGCATAATGCATTCGTCAAACGAATTCAGTATAATCACATGTAAAACAAAAATACAACTCGAAGTGTATTCAATAAAGAACATAAATAGGTAATAATTCGTTAAGAAATGACTTTCTACACCAATCTACGGAGATTCAAAAATTCCTTTAATGAGCTTCAATACAAAGCTTTCGTATCATCAAAAATTTTAACGCCCTACTACTGTTGTCAGCGTGTTGAAAATAATGTAAGATATCTAGAGAGGTTAATAAAAATATTTCTGTTTTGAAACATTTATTTCCAATTATTTATTACTTCTCTTTTATGTACAAACAAACAGAAGAAGCTTTCTAGCAAAAACAAAAAATAAAGTTACATAAGCTGTTTAAAGTGCCCTGCTTCCATTTCTAAGGAAGCTCGACTAATGTTTCAAACATCCCAAAAAATCTAGCTAGTTTAAAAAAGGCGATCTTTCAGGGCATAATGCCTGGATTATGCTCTATCCGTGCTAGAATTTCTTCTGTTCTAGGAGTAAATACCGACCTTGGTCTTCGGCATAAATATCATTTTTGCACTTATCACTTATTACTATGTGAAGGAATCTGTGGACGACGTCGTCGTCAGCAGCAAGGTCTACCACGTCGGGTTGTGCTGTAAAAAAATAAAGTGAATTTTCGATAACGTTGTAATTGGTGTGCTTCGTAAACAGCAATATTTGCCTATTCTGGTACTAAAAAAGAGATTGTTACTTTTAGTACCTATAGATTTCTTTACATCTAAAGTGTTTCTTTTTTATACCTAATATTTTCATATTGTTCTTTTGTTAGTCGCCGTAAAATGTACAGGGTGTCCCACTTTCGTTGTAATTGTAGGGTATCTCCATAACTATTAATGCCAGACGGTTGCGGTTTCGATATTACTTTCTTACTTTTTCTTGTAAATTGAGCTGTACCATTACCATTTTTCTATCCTCTTTTTTAAAATGTAGCCAACCATTGAATAATGTAACATATCTTCATTTTTCAATATATGGCAAAAAATGTTAAAACATTTCGTATAATTATATCTATTTTGAATCCAGTGGCGTACTCATAAGTTTTTTAGAGGGTCGCATTTTTGAAATATAATAGAAAACTTGCATATTTTAAATGGAAACCATAGTTGGCTTTGCTATGGTTAAAAAAGCCTATTTTTTCTAATTAATAAAATATATACATTGTTTATTTTACTCATTTTGGTATGTCCCAACCGAAAGAAGAGCAAACGCAATGCTTAAACAAACAACTCAAGAAATAACAAAATGCGGCAACAGCGGAACTCTTGGATGAACGATCTTAAAAATAGAGACATACGCGATGAAATACTAGGCACACATCTAAATGAGAGACACAGAAAAGAGGAAGATCATGGTTTATATTGAAAACAACTATAAAGAGGATAATTCAGAAGTCAGGGAAGAACAAAGAATAATAGCCAGAAGTGACAAGGAACAATAAATTAATCAAGCGACTCTGAAATAGACCAATGATACCAACAGCACCAAGAAAACAATCAGTCGCACTACTAGCAATCAGCAGTACCCTTCCAACCCAGCGTAGTCGGTCGGCCCGGCGATATATCCGGGAGTAGCAGAAATGCTGGTTTAATCATTCAAAATCAATCAATATTATCACTGGTAGTGGCGGCAAATGTGATTACACCAACAATTCAAACTAGGATTTAAATATTCATTTCTACAAAAGTTGTTAAATCAATATACTTCTTCAGACACACACAAAGTGGCCTCTACAAATTTTATAATCCCTTACTCCCTATTTGCTACGTCCTGTTATCTTTTAGGTTGTTGGCTTAGATATAGACAAATGCAACAATCACAGATTGGTTTACCTTCACGCCGGAATACAGATAATCATAATGTACTAACTATGCAGTTATCCATTGTACTATGTTACAATAATCGTGAACAGGTAGGATAGAATAGAGTAGATTCAGATATGGGGAGCCTTAGGTCCTTTTCAAATTTCTGACGTTACTAATAGCTAAAGTTAACCATTTATACAAACTTTTACTATTTCACACTCATCGTTCAGTATTACGAGTATTTCTTCTTAGCCTCTAAAATAATTAAAATTGTTGATTCAAGTGCCTTGAACGAAGAATGTCTGTTGGAATTGCAGTAAGTTGGCATCTATTTTGCATGATCGTTCTGATAAGTGGAATGCAAAAAGCTTGACTGATTCTGCAAATGGTAGTGACCAGAAAAGTATATAGATAGGCATCACATCAAGTTCCTTTGAAAAATTAACAAACTGAATAGGAATTATTTTATATAGTCTGACGTACACACGCATTGGCAATTTCCAATTTTAGCGTACGAATATAACTATAAAGAAAATTCGGGAACAATAGAAAGTAAACACCATAAATCGTCTTCCAACACTTTTTTTGCACAAACTGAAGAATACGAGTAGTCATATTCATATTATTTGCTCAAAATAAGCACAATATTAAGGTATTATCGATAATTATAAAAAAGTACATAAAATTTAACTTTGAACTGTATTTCAGCAATAGTGCAAGCTCCAATACAAGAGTGATTGCAGATACTGAAAGTAAGAATGTAATGTCGACCGATGCGGCTCTTCGGAAAGAGGAACCACCAACCTAGAACAAAGTGCTTAACTACTTCGAAAACACCCAGGGTTACCATTTTGTGTGGCTCAATCCATGGATCAGTAAATTTTGGCACAAGGACTCTTTTGATGACGGATGCAAACAGTATTTGCTAAATTATTAGAAAATACACAAACGCATGCTAGCAGCAGTCCCGAAAGCCATATTCTGCTACCAGAACAAGTCTGTCTATGGACCGAGATCAAAATGTCCTTTAAGCACTATATTATAACCAGAAACATTTTCAGTGGATTTAGTTTTGAATTAATAGACTAGCTTTTACTGACTACCGCCGCTTTAGTGCGTACGCGAGGATTAAATTCGCTATCCAGGGAGAATGTCTTAAGGAATCAAAATCGATTGGAATAGTTTCCAGACCAACGACGGAAGTTATGGGATAAACTGTTGCAATTTTGGCGTTACTGTGCCGCTGCCAGGACACCAGCATCGAACCAACATTCGTAGACAGAAACGAATTCTCTAATCAGGGCAAGCAGACAGGATCTACGGCAGCACTGAGAAAGCCTTTACAACCTGCACAGGATAACTTGTCACTCGTTCCAGCATCTGAAGGAGCTTGCTACTAGTGCTAGCGCAATGTTAGGAAGTAATTCCAACCGACGACGGCCTTTAGACCAGAATAAGGACAACAGTTCATCAACTGGTTGCTGTTGCTTAACCAATTTGTCAGCTTTGGGATAGCTAAGTTCTGCAAAGATTCAGAAGAATTTGAAATATGTCGCCAATTTTAGATTAAAGTAATACAGTTTCAGAGCAATATTCATGTTGGTTTCTCGTAGCGATGATTATGATGTAATATGTCAAAGGAAGTAGTCTTGGTTGGACAAATCAAGCGTTTATAGGAGCACTCCAGAGAATCAGAGGGTCGACCGAAGCAATTAAATGTAAGAAATGTGGCACAAAAAATCACTTTTTTGTACATAGCATGATAGCACGGAACAAAAAAGCGATATGTCCATAATTAAAAAGAAACCCAGGAAACACAAAAAAAGAGGTGATTAATAAACTGTTTTTGTTTCCCAAATGCTTAACAGATAGACGATCATGTTCTAGTAAATTTATCAATACAGAATACAACAACAGGACAAAATATAAGTAGTTGGATACAGTGATACAGTCATTCGAACGGTCGTTTCCATTTATCTACCGTCGATAACACTTTCCTAGGGCAGTGTCTACTTCAGGAAGATATCGTATAGCTGGATTTTTTAAGTTTAATGCAAACTGGCTTGAATGATAAATATAATTATCATTCTAATTATCTTGGTTTTCTTTAATTTGTTTGAATATACTCTACTCCAATCTTGAACTTTCCCAACACAGGGCTGATCAAAGCACTACTTACTAAGTCTTACTTAAATATATAAAAGCAAAATATCAAAGAATCTAATGTAAACCATATTATATTTTTTATCATCTTTGGTTTATCTCAATGTAAAATGACCAAAACCGTCTAGACCTCTCTCTATCCTGACATTTATACAGTCTACCTTCTAGTTTTAACTCTGATTTACTACTACAAATAAAATGAACGCTGCTAAACTAGCAGCGGGGTACATTTTCATAAACAGCATTGTATAAAATCACTTCATTGCGCTCTTTTTCTCTTAATCTTCATCGCCAGCTTATATCCAAGCTCCGGCCTCCTGTCTTTACCCTCAGCCATTGCTTGCACGTGTTTTGATTCCACAATTACGCCATATTCGGTTAAAATTTCTTCTTTAGTTTCTTCGATATCCTTTTCATCAACCCCTCTGCAGCAATCGTCGATTAAAATTGTTCGCAGACCCAAGCAAAGGGCATCCAAAGCGGTCGCTCTTACGCACACATCGTATGCCAATCCACATATATAAAGATCTGTTATGCTGTGCCGTTTTATCTGTGCACGGAGAATTGTCTGGGACAGCTTCTTGTTGTCAAAGAACGCAGAATAAGAGTCTACGTCGGGATTTGTTCCTTTATAGATTATAATCCCATATTCTGTCATTTTCAAACATTGATGCAATTCGGCTCCCCAGGTATCCTGAACACAGTGTGCCGGCCATAGTTTTTGCGGCATAGGTGGATCACCGGCAAAGATAACTTCATCCAAAATTTTAGCTTCGTCGGCTGATATTGGACTGGATGGATCCAGTTCACGGGTGTGTATATTCTCAATAAAAGAAATGTGATCTGGAGGATGCCAATCCATTGAGTAGAAGACCGAGTGAAACTTCACTGTATTTAGCAAATTATTTATGGGATCCACTACTTCACAACCATCTTGCTGCGCAGGACATTTTTTTATGCTTAAACTACCACTAATAAAATCATTTTGTACATCCACTATCAACAGTGCTGCTGTTGGATGATAGATGACCTGAATCCAATTGTTCCAACAATACTCAAATTCGCTTTTATCGAGGAATCCATCTCCGTCAACATCAAATACCTCGAACATCTGCTGCAAAAGACATTCCTCTAGTCTGTACGTTTTCACACCATCCATACGGAAAAGAGGGTGAGATATATCTCGGAAATCGTCTAAGCTAAGCTTCTCGTCTTCATCTTTATCAAATGCTTGAAAGCACTCTTCCATTGGACAATCGAAGTTAAAATTAACTAAATCATCTTCTGATGTCTCTTGAGGCACGTTTTCTAGATCTACGGGGGTGGTATCGTCTGATGCTTCTTGAGACTTGTTTTCTAGATCTAAGGGGGTGGTATCGTCTAACGCTTCTTGAGACTTGCTTTCTAGATCTAAGGGGGTGGTATCGTCTAATGCTTCTTGAGACTCATTTTCTAGAACTAAGGGGGTGGTATCTTCTGATGCCTCTTGCGACATGTTTGCTAGAACAAAGGGGGTGGTGTCAAAAATTGAGCAGAGTTGACACGGTGTGTCAAAGTTCTGTCGCATCAGAAAAGTCATGCGTATTTATGCCCTGTCATCTTAGGATAATAATTAGCCAGCACATTAGTTTTTTATCATTCTGTATAGAAAGTTAAGTATGTAGGTATATAGGGACATACACAAACACTCATGCCCTAAATGGGACTCGAACGCGCAGCCTCGTTTGGACGCGCTGTCCACTGGACCACCGAGGCCGGCCAGAAAGGTTATTTTTTATTGGCTCTGCGCTGTGCGATAATTCGCCATGGACGGCAAGTGCAAACGGTGCAAAGAACGCGGCCCCGTGTTAACTCCGGCCCGCGCCTCGCGCCAAAACTGGGAGTTTGCCATATAAAAAAAAAGAAAAAATAATTACTTTCAATGCAAAGCTATACAAAACAATAAAAATCAAGTATTTTAAATCATAAATATAAAGTCACAATGTTTATCACTTGTAATAATTACGTCTATGCCATGTCGCCTGCGTCAAAACAATCTGTGGACAGCTTTTTCGGCTTATGAAGCCTCCTCAGCACAGCTATAGTCCCAACGCAGACAACACGGCATAGATCTGGCTTCTCTTATATACGCCAAGGTACGCGATCACTTTTAACAATTATCGAACCTTATTTCACATTTTTTCGCTCATACTACGTTTTTTGCATTTAAATTACGTATCAGGTGTCCATCCCCTTTTGAAAGTGTTAAGACTGATTGTGGTAATCCTGAAAATACGATTGATCAAATTTACAAATACGACAAATTAAAGACGTCACCCGACTACACAACCGCAAGGGCCTGAATTACGCGAGAAATTTTCGTTTTGAAAATAATGTTGATTCTTTACGTAATTGCATCCAATTAAATTGTTAAAGTACGTTTCCACAATAATAGGCATCGACAACCAGAGGACGCCATATTGATTTACAATTCCAAAAATTGGTAGTCACCGCTATGGTGAAACTAGTATGGCTTTGTTATCAAACATGATTGACTGATTGATGGTGTCCGCTGGATGCTGCGCGAACTTGATGAAAACGCGACCATGCCAAGAACACAAAAACACAAACAAAAGCACACTGCAGCCAACGTAAGAAAAGATATTACGTACTCATATCAGGAGAATCGTCAAGATCGTAAAGGAGCGGCAATTTAAAGAATAACGTTTTGAGCCAGAAAATCGACGCCTTCCACTTGTTTGCTTTACATGCAGAATGGAGATTTMCYAAAATATTGTTGCAATTGGTAATTTTTAACGCTACGCAAGATCTTACAATAGTTGCCGATCCCGAAAATACAGGAATTTATTGTCATAGTATCTTAATGTGAGCTAATGTCTGATCTTGATAATAATTAATCCTAAATCTCAGTACCCCTTCTATGCAAAATAATTAATAATATTTGGGCGGTTACTAATTGTATCCTTCTCTAATACAAATATACATCATCAAATACATTTCCGCACCTGAACGCTGTTGCAAAGCCAAAATATATATTATTTATTTTTCCATTTTGTAATTTGCCTAGCTAGCTTTGGAAGTCTCCATTTATTCTTTCTCGGTCATAGTGGTAGGGTATACAGAAGAATTGTTAATGCAAGAACTGCGTAACTCAAACGAATATTGGTTGTATCAGTTTGTCCTAATCTTTCTAAATGGGAGTTGCTTTTGCTGACTTACTAGAATGCATTCCTAATAAAAAATAAAACTGTGTAATTAGAAAATACTTTATATGGACCAAAATGAATCCCATATAATCTACAAAAACTGTCATTATAACGTTATTGTTCAGAATTGAAAAAAAAAAGAAAAAATATATACTGCAACGGAGAGTCAGTGGTATCACGGCCCGCTCAACGCCTGTGGGCAGGCAACCCGACGTGCTAGAGTGTTCGAGATTAATCGATGCGAAAGGCTCTAGTAAAGTCTAGGAAGGTTCGAAATCGAGAGCCTTCGCGAATGTGCCAGACACGCCAAGTAAGTGGGGAGTCTGCGGATATATAAGCGGCCAGAGACGGAAGTGAGGGGGAGTTAGACAGTCTATGAACGAGCGCGAGTTTTGAAAGTGACGGAAAGTGAGATTTATGTGTTATAAAGTGATATAAGTAAACTGTAGTGTTTTTAAAAGTGGTGTATAGTTGAGTAAAGTTTGTTAATTGTTAAAGTAATTGTGAATAGTGCTTGTTAGTGTTTTGAACTGTTAAATAAAGTGTTTTAAATCAGAAATCCAGAATTTTCGAACCCGAATTCCGTAACAATTGGTGTCAGAAGCGGGATTTTGGATTTCTGGAGTGTTCTACGGACCGGATAGACAGTGTTTGGAGAAGTTTTAGAAAATTCTAGTTTATGCCAGTAACAAGAAGACAATCGGCCAATATGGAAGCACAACTAGAACAGTTAATGCAAATGATGCAGAAAATGCAAGAAAACATGACAGAGCAGATAAAAGCCTGTCAAGAGGACATGAAAACCGGACAAGAAGAAATGAAGACAGAATTCAAAATCGGACAGGAAGAAATTAAGAAGAAAATAATAATGGCTGTGCAACAACAACTTAAAACCGAAATAGAGGAAATCAGAACAAGCCAAAATAAAATTGAAGAACGGATCGACAGTGTAACAGAAGAGCTTAAAGTTACACAGAATGCAGTCGAAGAGAAAGTGGAGCTTGTCGAAGAAAAGGTCAACAAAGTAGAGGAAAAACTTTGCAATAAATTCGAAGAAAAAGTTCTACACATGAAAGGAGAATTTGGAAAGGAAATTTTGACAGTAAAAAGAGACCTGGAAAGAATGAAAACCCACGGTATGACGTCTTCGCCAGTTATTGGAAATAACAAGATAAAACCACCGACTTATGATGGTCACACATCATTTGAGACTTACAAGCTGCAGTTTGAAATGGCAGGAAAGGCAAATAACTGGAGTAATGAAGAAAAGGTTATGGCTTTGGTGGTAGCTCTACGTGGACCGGCTCTTGATTTACTTCGTACGCTGCCCGAAGCAGAGAAGGGTGATTACCAGAAGCTTACTGCAGCACTGGAATTGCATTTTGGAGAACAGCACCTTCAACAGCTGTTCCGAACGCAATTGAAGACGCGTAAGCAGAAGGTCGGTGAAAGCCTACAAGATTTTGAAGCGGACGTGAGAAAGCTTATGCACATGGCATATCCGACAGCCCCAGCTGAGTTGTTAGAGGAACTGGCTACGCGAAGTTTCATCGAAGGTGTAAGAGATGATACTGTGAGGAACGCTTTGCTGCTAGCTACTTACACCACTACGAGAGAAGCCCTAGGAAAAGCCTTGGAGATCGAGGCGGCTTACAAGGCATCAGCTGCCAACTGGGGCCAGTGTAAGGTACGTGGAACACAGGTCGAAGAGGAGACCGATTCACTGAAAGCAATCATGCGGGAGTTGAAAGAATTCCTAGCTGCGAATAAATCCGCCGGATGTCAGACCTGCTACCGCTGCGGAAAGACCGGGCACTTCAAGAGAGACTGCAGGGTGTCACTTCCTGCAGCGTCAAGAAGAAGCCAGCAGCAGGAAAACTAAAAACAGTCGGTGTTACGGGGCGCACACCGACTGCCCGAGAAGACAAAGCCCCCAAGATTGTTTCCGTCAACCTGCTACGACACAACAACGTGGATAGCCTCACAATGATGACAACCGTGAATGGAAAGAAGACGCAAGTGACCGTGGATACTGGAGCTATGGTTTCCATCATAAAGAAGAACATCGCACCGACAGTGAGACCCCTGATGGAGAAGGTTCTTCTGCGAACAGTGACAGGTGAAACGTCGCCGGCGATAGGTGAAGCTGAGGTTGAAGTGGAACTAGGGCAGCTTCGTATACGTCACAGGGTATTGGTGGCGGACATTGACGACGATTTCATCATGGGGATGGACCTGATAGGGAAGTACGGACTTGCATATGATCCAGAAGAGCGGATTCTGAAAATCGGAAACGAGAGCTTCGTGCTAGAAACACCTGGAGGCGAAGCAAGGTGCGTGAGGCTATATGCTAGTGAAACCGTCCGAATAAGAGGAAGCAGCGAGCAGATCATCAACGCTGCGATGGGGAACGATCTTGGGAGCTGCGTTGGATTAGTAGAACCGACTGAAGACTCACACAAACACTTGTTGGTTGCAAGAACGCTTGTCAAGACCTCCAAGACGGTGCCGGTGAGGATTGCAAACATCGCTCCTGTGGGAACGACAATAAGAAAAGGAGATCTTTTGGCAACATGTACTCCCGTAACGAGGATAAACACCTGTGAGGATATGGAAGACACGCAGAAGACGCCAAGAACGCCGGCACAGCTCAACATCGATTTGAAACATCTTACCAAGGAGGAAGCACGAAGAGCCCGAGAATTTCTACGATGCTATCAACATGTGTTTGCCGAACCGGACACACCAATGGGGAGAACAGACATCGTCCAGCACAGGATCAATACCGGAGATGCTCAACCTATTCGACAGGCACCTAGGAGACTACCGTTGGCAAGACAAGAACAGGTTGAGAAGATGGTGAAAGAAATGACGGAGCAAGGTGTAATCGAGGAGTCCAACAGTCCATGGTCTTCACCAGTGGTTCTCGTCACCAAGAAGGATGGATCGCTCCGATTCTGTGTTGACTACCGAAAGCTGAATGACATAACGAAGAAGGACAGTTATCCCCTACCCAGAATCGACGACACATTGACCACTCTTTCCGGATCTACATGGTTTTCAACACTGGATTTGAAAAGTGGATACTGGCAGGTTGGGATCCATCCAGAAGACAAAGAGAAGACTGCTTTCACCACCAGTTGCGGTCTTTACCAGTTCACGGTAATGCCATTTGGCCTCTGCAACGCTCCGGCTACATTTGAGAGACTAATGGAACTGGTATTACGTGGACTCACTTGGAAAACCTGCCTGGTCTACCTGGACGACGTTATGGTTATGGGCCGTGATTTTGAAGAGCATTTAAAGAACCTACAAGAAGTATTCGACCGGTTTAGAGCAGCCAACCTGAAGCTGAACCCGAAGAAGTGTGCACTTTTCCAGAAGAAAGTGGAATTCCTTGGCCATACGGTTTCTGCGGATGGGATTCAGACCAGTGATGACAAGATCAAGGCAATCCGCGATTGGCCACGTCCTCGGGATAAGCATGAAGTGAGGAGTTTTCTGGGAATTTGTACGTATTACAGAAGATTTGTGGAAGGGTTCGCTAAAATCGCGGCACCATTACACCAGCTTACGGAACCGAAGACGACTTTTGCATGGAGCCACGTTCATGAGGAAGCCTTCAGGAAGTTGAAGTCAGCCTTGTGCAGTAGTCCAATTTTGGCATACCCCCGAAGACACGGAAAGTTTATTCTGGATACAGATGCCAGCAAGGTTGGGATTGGAGCTGTACTATCTCAGGTACAGGACGGCGAAGAAAAAGTAATAGAGTATTACAGCAAGGTCCTAACTAAGCCTGAGAGGAACTACTGCGTCACGAGAAAAGAACTTTTGGCTATCGTGAAGTCCGTAGACCACTTCCATAAGTACCTGTACGGACGGGAATTCCTCATAAGGACGGACCATGCAGCATTATCCTGGCTACTACGATTGAAGAACCCGGAGGGACAAGTCGCGAGGTGGATGGAGAGACTGCAGCAGTACGACTTCAAAATCCAGCATCGTCCAGGCAGGCATCATAACAACGCTGATGCCTTGTCGAGAAGACCGTGTGGAGAATGCAAACACTGCAGGAAGGTGGATGAACGAGAAGGCACGGTGGATATAAGAGCAGTCACCGTCACACAAAGCGAGGAGTGGACTGCCGAGAAAGTCAGAACGGCTCAGCAGGAAGACAGCGACGTGGGTCCCCTCCTGAAATGGAAAGAAGAAAACAGACAACGACCTGGATGGGAAGAGGTGTCTCCAGAAAGTCCGACCCTAAAAGCGATGTGGGTTCAGTGGGAATCCCTGCGAGTAGAAAATGGCCTGTTGAAGAGAGCGTGGGAGAGCGCCGATGGGAGGAATGTTACCATGCAGTTGGTAGTACCCAAGGAGTATGTACCTAAGGTTTTGGAAGAGGTACATGGAGGATCATCGGGCGCCCACCTGGGAGTGAACAAAACCTTGGGCAAAGTTCGTGAGCGTTTCTACTGGGTACACTGCCGAGAAGATGTGGAAAAGTGGTGCAGGAAATGCTCAACCTGCGCTGCTACCAAAGGACCGACAACACGCCTGAAGGGAAGGATGAAGCAGTACAATGTTGGAGCACCATTCGAAAGGATTGCGATTGATGTCGCCGGACCATTTCCTACGACCACCAGCAACAACAAGTACATCCTCGTTGCTATGGACTACTTCAGCAAGTGGCCAGAAGCCTATGCTATACCCAACCAGGAGGCTTCAACAGTGGCTCAGGTTCTCGTCGATAATTTGGTATGCAGATTTGGAGTGCCACTGGAACTGCATTCTGACCAAGGAAGAAACTTCGAGTCCAGGGTGTTTCAAGAACTCTGTCACTTGCTGGGTATTACTAAAACCAGAACAACACCGCTTCACCCGCAATCAGATGGAATGGTCGAGCGATTTAACCGGACAATGGAACAGTTTCTCTCCAAGGTTGTGGAGCGACACCAGACGGACTGGGATAAGCATCTTCCTCTGTTTTTGATGGCATATAGAGCGGCCATCCACGAGACTACGGGGCAGACACCGGCGAAAGTAGTTCTAGGAAGAGAACTAAGGTTGCCTTGCGATTTGGTGTTTGGCTCTGCGGGAACATCCAATGAAGAGGGAGCAACTAGTTACGTCGAAAATCTTCGGGAGTCGCTATTGATAACACACCAGCTGGTGAGACAGAGAATGAACATTGCGAGCGATCGCATGAAAGCTCGGTACGATGTCAGAGCCAATCCCAGACAGTTCAACGAAGGAGACTTAGTGTGGCTCTACAATCCACAAAGGAAGAAGGGGCTTTCACCTAAGTTATCGCCATCCTGGGAAGGACCCTACCGTATAGTGAAAAGGATTAACGATGTAGTTTATAGAATCCAGCGCAGCCCAAGATCGAAGATGAAGGTGGTACACTTGAATCGTTTAAGTGAGTACCACGGAAATGTTGAGGACTGGAACTGATCGGGACGATCAGTCTTTAAGGAGGGGGTAGTGCAACGGAGAGTCAGTGGTATCACGGCCCGCTCAACGCCTGTGGGCAGGCAACCCGACGTGCTAGAGTGTTCGAGATTAATCGATGCGAAAGGCTCTAGTAAAGTCTAGGAAGGTTCGAAATCGAGAGCCTTCGCGAATGTGCCAGACACGCCAAGTAAGTGGGGAGTCTGCGGATATATAAGCGGCCAGAGACGGAAGTGAGGGGGAGTTAGACAGTCTATGAACGAGCGCGAGTTTTGAAAGTGACGGAAAGTGAGATTTATGTGTTATAAAGTGATATAAGTAAACTGTAGTGTTTTTAAAAGTGGTGTATAGTTGAGTAAAGTTTGTTAATTGTTAAAGTAATTGTGAATAGTGCTTGTTAGTGTTTTGAACTGTTAAATAAAGTGTTTTAAATCAGAAATCCAGAATTTTCGAACCCGAATTCCGTAACAATACAAATAGCAGCACAGCTTTGCAACTGCCTACCTGTAATACAAACTTTAAATAGCTTAGCAACTGCTAAAGTGTAGAAATTATAAATAATTATTAATTCAATAGTGCTGCTAAATAAATGAAAAGATTTTTTTCAGCTTCAGTTTTTTGAATAATTATACGAACGTGCTTCCTAACTGGAGGCGAAAAATTAAACGTTGTATACATTTTTTTAATTTCAAATAGAAAATATAAATAACCTTTTTGCCTATCTCGTGTCCTTTCCGAGAAAACAGAAAAAATTATTTCTGTAAAATTTTTATTTAGTAAAAGTAAGAAAAGGAACACCATGAGCTTTAATACAAGCTTGACAACGCACTAAAAGATAATGATAAACTGCTTTAAAATCTTCGGGTTTTGAATGTGCAATGCTGTGTTCTCAGTTTTCTCTTGTAGTTGCTCGATGTTGTTTGTTGTCTCCGCATAAACCAATTATTGCATATGTCCCCACACATATTGGATTTTGGTCAGGAGACCTTGCAGGTCACTGCACTGGACCTCTTCCGGCAATCTACCTATCATTAAACGTATCGTTGAACCACCCGACTACATTTCGCCCAAAACGGGTGGTGCTCCATCATGCCTGTACCACATCCTATAACTTAAAGCAAGAGGAAAAGTGTTAACCGACACATCTTCAATCTGATTTTCGAGAAAGTCTACATATGATCTGGTAAGATTTGAACTGGCAATAATTGTCCGTTAAAAACTGATCCATTTTCCTCTACGTGGATTGAATCTTGAATTAATTCTTGTAAAATGACTTCACCAAGTTAAATCCACAATACATTTATTAAGGTAAAGCGCTTTCGGCTAGTATGCCATCGTCAGTACATTATTATAAATTACAGGAATAAATTATGACACTGCCAAAGATATAAAATGAAACTAAAAATCTAAACAAGCAATCTAAAGCAACTAAAAATGGAAAAACACTCAAATGGGACAACTGAGATTGCAAAAATCATTTAGTATTTGGCTTTTTAGAACACGTGACTTTCGAAGCTACTGCCAGGGGGCACATGTCAAAACGATGCAGCTTCTAGCGCGCTGTCATAGAAACCACATTACTTAATGCCGACGTCAGTCACTAGAGCTGGGACATTCGATTCAATTCAAATCGTTCAATCAATCGCGTAGATTCGGATCATTCAATCGTGAATTGAAAGTGACAGCGGTGTCTCCTGTCTCGCCACAGCATATAAATAGAGTACTGCTTACAGATTTTCCGTCGTATCTAAGAGAAAAATTGAAATTTAGAAGTAGTGTTCACCAGCTTGGGTTGCGCTTCACCTCCTCGTCACTCGATATGCCTAAATATTGTACGTCATTATTTTTCAGGTCATTTACGTATAACGCTGTAACATTACATAACCGCTTTTGTAAGGACTTAGTGCGTTTCAATATCAGCAGCTTCCGTAAGGCTATCAAGAATATACTTGTTGAGCTGCAATAGTTTTTACGTTTATCATTGATAGGTTCTCTTTTTTCTGTTATCTTACCTTTAAGTTTACTCATTTCTGTACACAGGTTAAGTAGAATAGTTATGCCAGACTTCGCCTGTGTATATGATTACTCAATAAAGACCTATTATTATTATTATTATATAAATATGCTGTCATGTTGTGTTCTCGTCGTGTGCTGTCGTCAGCTGTTAACCATGTACGACCACTGATCTCTAAATATTATTTGGAGATCAGTGTGTACGACGCACGAACGACGCTGATTCATTAGCTGTGAGCCAAATCAAGGCATGAGTCATTCACTTTGAACGACTTGATCAAGAAGGACCCAACTCTATCAGCCACGCGTCCGTTTCCAGGGTTTCGCAGGCGCGTCCCATGCGTGCGCTTTTTGCCCCCTGGACGCCATATTGGATGACGTAATCATAAAAAGCCTAATTGTCCAATTTTGGTCATTTAAAATTTTGTTTATCTCTAAAATTTCTAAATAGTTTAATTTTGATGATTTATTACAAAAATATAAACTTTTTAAATTGTCCAAAGCAGAAGTATAGTTAAATGATAATAAATCATTTGCTAACGAAGAATTTGTAGTCTGTATTTTTATATTTATTAAATTGTTTTAGATGCTCATTTCACCTAATAAGCAAAGATCTTCCCGTTTGTCCAATATAAACAGAGTTACAGTCATTACATTAATTATTTAAAACTGAAATTTTATCTTTAGTATGGACAAAACGGGAACAGACACCGCCTACTGTAGAAACGGCAATATTTATGTCATTAGATGCAAATAATTTAGAAAGGTAAATTGAGACTTGACCAATAAGCCTAAGGGGGTACCTAATTTATGTCAATTAATTTTGGTTTTTTGATGTGTTTCATGGGCTACTACGATGTTTCTTCATATTATAAACACATTTTAAAATCTAATCATTTCGGAAAAGAAACGAGATAGGCAAACAGCTATTTACATTTTCCATTTGAAATTAAAATGTACAAACGATTCATTTTTTGCCTCCAATTAGGTAAGAACCTGATACTATATAAACATAATATGAAAAAATATAAAATATATAAATATGTAGAGACAATCTCTTTGTTAAAAAACGGTTGCAATCATTTTTTGATGTACACCTGAAATTTTGTCACTTTTTTTTCGATTTATTTATTTCAGTTATTTATGTTATAATTGAAAATATATTCCAAAGCGTTTACAAAAATCATTAATACAAACAATAATTTAACCTATATTATGAACTTAGAACAGTAAATGCAATAAATAAATAAAAGCAATAAATGCATTTTAAAGTATGACGACCACAACGCATATTAGCAGTTTTAATAGTAATTATTAATATTAATTATTTTAAGAAGTAAGGTTATGCAAGTCAATATATTTAATTTATATCCTTTTTCAAAAATATATTAGCCTGTATAACCGAATTACTTCTTCTAAAAATCATCATTAACACATTCATTTTGATTATAATAATTATTATTTGTTATTATTTATTAAGGGGTTATTAAGCAAGTCAAACTAAGCGTTTCCATTTCTGAGACACAGGATGTTTAAGTGGTACTTGCCAATTTTTCTCTTACATTTCCGTGAACTACAAAATCTGATATTTTGAAAATTGTTACATGTATGCATAATTGCATATGCATACATAATTCCAGGCTCTTTAATAAAATCTTTCGTCTTATTCTGACGTACTTAATATCCTATTAAAATTATGCCTATAAAACAATCGGAGATGTCAGTACGCTTTTGTTAATACTAATAAAGTAATTCCTTTACATTGAACTACGACATTAAAAAGATTCTTAGTTAGACAGGAATATATCTTTGCATAATGAATTAAATATATATTCTACCATGTCYTTCAGCAACTGCTGTTAATATTTAATTGGACATGTAAAGGCTTTTGTGGTTTAAAATTTCTTATCATGAAAATTTAACGACCTTACAGACGTTTAATTCGGATTATTTTCTTATTTTTTAATTACCCATATTTTTTATTGTTTGCTGAATTTTATAACGATTTCTTTTTATTTATAGCGTAACAGAAATATTCTGATTAGTTGCTTATTCCTCWCGTGAGGTTAATTCCTGGAAAGCTTTCCAGAAAATGGAAAGCGCCTACTCTCTAGACTTGCTTTATGTGCTTGAAAAGAACAAAGAAAACAACCAGTGAGTGAACATTTCACGACATGTAAGGAAAATCAATCAATTAAGACGAAGCGTACCATTCAATCTCTTCACTGTTTAGAAATCCGCATAGATGTCCAGCGATAGTATCCTCAATAAGATGGCATGCTCTCATCCCAACACATGTTTGTCCGCATTTCGTTTTTCGAACCGCATGACCAAGTGGTTGCTCATTATAAAACAATTAAACCGCGTTCTGCCGATCACTGCACACATAAACTGTCAATAATTAACCTGACCGGCGATGACCAACAGGTAGCTATTTACGGAGAAATTGGTCCGCGAGAGACGTTGCTCGGACCCGGTTATCATTAACTGCCGGCATAAAAAAGGTACATAATAACACCGAGGATTTAAGCGAACATATACAGATACACGTTTATAGCATCATTGCGATAGATGGTGTACAGAAGACCGGAACTGCGGCGTTCGACATCAGCTCGGTCGTTCCCGGTCAGCCGGAACAAATAAATGCATACCTAACTGTTTTCACACACATCCACACAAACAAACTAATTCGTGCCCACGATTAATTTACTTTTGTATAATTAGGTTTATGACAATTTCGCAAAAGGTACCCGGTGGTTTATCTCTAAATCTGGGATACACCCGTAAAGTGGACATGTCCGTCTTAAATACGTGGTAGAGAATGAGCCAAAATGAACACGACAAAGATTAATTCAATCTAATTTTATTTCACTGGACTCTTTTTCGCTGTTCTTTTCCAATGAGGGTTAAACGCTCATTGGAAAATCGGCAATGTAGGTCTCTGTATCTACCGACCGTAACAAACTACGTCATAGTTCGTAGTCATCGCTAGATGACGCTTTATCCATTTTCACCAATGACCGGGACATCGACAATGTAGGTCTCTGTTCTTACGGACCGTGCCAACTTACGTCGTAGGTCTTAAAGCCACCGCTAGATGCCTCATCACCGATTTTTACAAAATGACACCCAGAGTAAGACCTGTCCACGTCAAAATTCACACATTATGTTGCTATCTAATATGTTCCGGATGAGTGACTTGTTTATTTATTTTCTCTGTCTTTCTAAACCACAAACTCGTGCAAGATACCTATATTTAATTAAAGCAGATTTGCAAGACGTTTATCATAAACGGATTGGGTCTACAATGTGGTCTACTCCATATGTTACTCACCGTTGTCTTTTTCATGAATTATTATTTCAGTTCTAAAAAGTCGTCTTAAATTATATCATCTGTTTTGATGGCGTCCGCCACTTTTTGTGACAATTTGGAACTGATTCTTTCGTCAATACCTTTCTTTTGTAATTCTGAGCTAATTTTCACTGTGACAATTTTCTTCTTTAATTTTATTATACAATGAAATATTTTGAAAATCAACTGAACGACAGATCCCTTAAGAAAGTACTCAATAAACAAACTAATTAGTTTTAATAACATATCGCACTGGAAATTTACTTGCATTGGTCCCTAAAGTTTGGCGTTGGTTTCGTTAAAACTAGGATTGTATAGAATTAACCAATAAAATTTGTATGGCTTTGGTAAAACAAGTTTACTGTTCAATATTTGTACTTTTAATAAAAAATTAATTACAAAATCGTTAAATATATGAAATTATACTAGTAATTATCCATTTTCAAACTACGTGTTAAGTAAGACATGACAAAGTTATATGCGACACTTAAACAACAGTTTTGTCTTGCCATCTACTTGGACGCAGTTGTGAGAATTGCATTAAAAACTGGCAAATTGTCGAACTGAGAATGCTGGTTCGTTACCGCTACCAAGGTTTATTTTGTTACAAATATAATTATATCCTGTAAGGAATTGTTTATTGTCTGTTAAAAATATATTACGAAAGAATCAGTATACTTCTACAGCAACCTGTTAAAAAAACATAGTAGTGTAGAGAAAATGACTAAAGGTATCTCACTGAACATACCTTGACAAATAAATTTCGCAAATGTTATTTTGGCGGACTGATTTTTTATGTCTATAGGCAACTCATAGTTTTTCATTTTATTATAGTTTCGCACTTCGATGTTTGCTAATTGTATGTTGTACAGAAATGTGATTTTTTTATTATACTATAGCTATCTTTTTCATTTTAGCGATTATCCTCAAAATGTAAGTATGGTTTGATATCGATTTTTCAAGATCGGCGCATGTGGGCGATTTTTCGCAAGCAACAAAGAACTCAAGTTTTCAGCAGTTGTATTTTCTGGTGATGTAATAGACATTGACAGTACTTTGTTATATTGGTTGATTTTACAAAAAGACAACTGTAAAACCGAGAAACCTTTTTCTATACTGAACCAATTTTTATGCACTTTATCTTCTTTAACTCAGTTTGAAACTTTATATTTATATTTGCATTGGTTCTTTCTAATTTACAGAATCTATTGAGAAGGGAAAAACAGTTAAGCTGGTATTCCTATACAAGTGCAAATCACTGTTAATCTTTTACGATAAGTAGTATTTTTACTTTTGATTTAATTCAGTAATTAAAATTAAAAAAAACACTTGGTTAAAATCACTGCTTTAAACCTGGTGAACTCTTGTTTGACGCATGATTGATGAAAATTACAATAAATGAATGATTTCTTAATTCACGCATATACGAGGATTGTTTTATTCAAACTGCGATACGTTATCGAAATAAGGTTTTATAAATTACAAAAAATGAAAATAGGAATAGTACACACACTTTCATTGGCTACAGATTCGTAAAATATGTTCACGGGAAGTTTTCTCCCGGACGTCTGAATTGAACAAATTTTCGTGCTAGGTATTCCCTCTTAACGATGAAGTAGAGAACAACGATAACAAAAAAGGTTTATTGTGAAACATTACGTCGCCTGCGACGAGTGATTTACGACTATTGCAAATAGAAAAGCGAAAAAGCATGCTTTCCTTCAGCATTATTATGGCCGCACCGTGCCAACGTTCATCGTATGGCACCAGTAATTTTTATATCTTTTGAGAATTAAAGGTATTTTTGAGCGAACAGCGCTTTTTCACCAATTGTTTTTACTTAACTTTACTCAACTTTTTAATATAATAACATTTCTTTATATAACAAGATCTTATTTTATAACCAATCGGAGGTTGAAAAAAGAAGAAATTCTTCTGTATAATGCACAACAAACGACTAATCTAAATTGTTTGTTGTACTTCATTATAAGTATTAAGTCTTCGTTAACTTTTGCACTCGCTTTTGAATATATTGTGCATATGTTAATATTGGCATTAGATTATCGCGTATGACAATTACCTATAATAAATACATCAATAAAGCGACAAATTAGCCTTTCTCTTCACTTTACGGAATGCAAATGGCGTGTTAATAAATACTTTACAAAGTTTTTGCTTCGGAATGGTAGTATTGGCATATATATGCTTGGCATGCAGTTTTTGTCTATAAACCTTAGCGATTATTTTTTACCTTTTTCCGCGAAAACTAGTTTTATAAAATATAGACTTTAAATAATAATGGATTTAACCATTGGTATTGCCTTTAGTCATATGCAATATTTAAGATTACGGAACAGATAGTATATAGCAAAACTATAAAACACATAGCAAATTAATTTTACTTTCATGACTTGTAGGACAAAACGTTAATGACATTTATTAAACCTATATATACACAACGTTTTGTTCGTTTTATTTTATTTTTTACCTTTTTGATAACCAAGCTTTTAACATATTCATCTTCTCGCATACTGGCGTGATATACTGATATGAGGGATCTACCCTACACTGTTTATTATCAACGATTATAAGTAAATGGGTTTTTGCTTGCTTGTGTAACTATTATTCATTTCATTTGCATTCTACCCCTTGTAACTTTTAACACTCCTTTATTTGATTTCCTGAAATTCATACGTAGGTATACAGCTGTAAGCTACTGCACTGTTACATGAACAGAATTTAAGAAAAACGCTATTGAGTACAATGTACTATAAAAAAAGGTATTAATGCGAACGAAATATGTACACTTATATGTACTTAACTTTAAAAGACCGCTAGAGGAAATACCGTCTTAAATAATTATTAGAGATTTTTCACTGAAGTGCTTGAAAAAAAAACTAGATGTATTTCAGCTTGCGCTTGTTTCTTAACATGCTAAAGCATGTTAATGTTCTCTCACACATGCATTGCACGATACTAACTAAATTGTTGATAAATACATGCATAACGAGTGCAAAATATTTACCTGCCTGCACGAACGATACGGTCATGAATGACGCTACTCAAAAGCTTCCCTTGTCTTAAAGCAAAAGTCGTTGCGTCACTTGCACCATACGAATTCGATCAAACATTTTAATGAAGTACTGCGTCATTATCTAACCTTTCGTGAGCTTAAAATATCCACTTGACACCTTGACAAGCGAAATTAACTTTAAAGGGTGGGTGTTCGTCATTTCGTGTGGAAAACAAAGTTTTCTTCACATTAAAAACTTTGAAGAACTAAATTAATGTCAAATGTACGGAAGTGGTTTATATCATACTGATTAATATTAGATTTTATATAATGATTACACGTTTTTCGGCTCCTCTTCGTTATTTTATCCAAAAGTACATACTAGTCTACGTGTTTGGAATTAACATAGGGCTACCAGATTTATGAAATATATATACGCGGTCTCATCGGAATACAAAAGTCGACTGTTGCCCTCCTAACAGGTTTCACCGGAAAATGCCAAAAAGCGCTTCCGTTAAATAGATTGTGTTATTTAGTTTTTATAATTATTATATTATATAATTATAGATTGTATAATTATTTTCAGTGATAAGAAAGTTATAGGGTTGCGAATATCAAACTTAACCACATAATATTCCGATAACTACTATTTGTGTTAATACTGTATCTGTATACACGCGTTATCCTGTCGGTATCAGCTCTCTACATATTGCCCTGCTAAGAAAGAATGTAAAGATTTGGTTACGAAACATGATGAACCTAAAGCCACTACAATGTTGGAAAAAACATATGATGGTTTTCGAATCGGGATTTGCAATTTTGTTTGTTAAATTTTGATGTCTGAGGGAGTAAAAACGAGATTAAAAACATTTGTTAATTTTTCTCAACAACGACGGTGGAAGCGCGGAAGTACTCATAACTTCTTGTGTATTAATTTTGTGTTAAAACCCTCGTCAAATACTGTCAAGGTGCTTTTTTACAAATACATAATGAACGGTCACAAAACGAATTTGATACTCCTATAACTTTAATGGTAATGAAAAAGTATAAAAACATAGTAATGGAGCTGTGATATGCTTAGCTGAAATTATAAATTGATTAAATAATAACTAAAGTCAAATTTAATTCAATAAAAGAAAACAAAACGCATGTTTAGGTATATTTTACAAAAACAGCGGTTTTACAAGCCATCTTAGTAAAGCAATAAATAAGAAAAGTTGAAAAGCAGTACAAATGCATACTTACTGTTTTCATAACAATATTAATCACCTATTATTTAGTTGGCATCCAAACAACTGCCTTTTGATAAGCTGAAAAACGTGTTGGCATAAACAAGATGACAGATTTGCTTTTGGGACTCCTGCATTAATAAAACGTTAACTATATATAATGTGAAAAACAGACGTAAACGCATTTCTGTAATATGTAAGAAATTAAGGTTCTATAATTCATGTAGAAAAATTCTATCTCAACAGAACGTACTTATTTACCCTTATTTTAAGCCTCCTGCATCAGAGTAGAAATACCTCTTTTAATGCCATCAATTATAATGAATTTTTCTCTAACACGAGCAATATTATATATCAAACTTATATAAGGTAGACAAAGGTATGCTTGCAGTACAATACTTATAGTTACGTTATCGCCACTCCATTGAATGTTTCTTGATTACTTGCAGTTAAACGTGAAAATTTAGCAATTATATTATTTGCATAACACAGATTAAATAGAGCTAAATTTAATACTGTTATTGTCATTGCCACTACTGTCAGACTCTTCGAATATTTAAATGATTGATTATAAAGTTGCATCGTCTGCATTTATTATATATAAAAAAATGAATGATTTAATTGCTGGTTGCTGATAACTCTCTTATAATTGTCGATGATTAACATAACAATTAAATACGATCCACAACTACAGGTTGCTCTTTTTTGATCAGCATTTGTAATAGATAAAATACAGGGTGTTTATGGCAACAGTCTGCAATAAATAACTCTTTTATTAGGTGTCGTAGGTTAGTTGTTTAAACCGGAAAGTTTCATGAATTTTTGAAAAGAATTTTGTGGGGTTTACAAAAGAACAATTGAACATCAACTAATAACTAATCGAGATATCTGCTACAAATTTGTTATTTTAAATAGAACGACCCCATATTTATAGCGCATTCAATTATAGGAGTGGTAATAAACCACTACCCTACAGTCATTTGTTTTTGAGATATCTGAAGTTAAATAATTGCTGTTCACGAAACAGTTTACAATAGCTAACTTTTTTATTTCACGTCGTAGACTAGTGGTTTAAATAGGGAAGTTTCATGAATTTTTGAGAAGAATCTTGTGTTGTTTGATTGTACATCAGGTGACCGAGATATCTACTACAAGTTTGTTATTTTAAATAAAACGACCCCACTTTTATAGCGCATTCGATTAATGGCCTCGAATTAAACACAAAAGTACTGAGGTACAAGGTACAACTACTCTACAGTCATTTGTTTTTGAGTTGATGTTCAATTGTTTTTTTGTAAACACCAAGAAAAACCGCTGCAAATTGAATCAATACTTCCACATCCAATTGTCAAAATGACATTTACGTTCTTATTTTTTATACTATACGATTAGTAATCAGCTTTTGAGCAATTTTTCTCTCTACACATTTTTTCTAAGACAAACAGTCCTCGTGATATTAGCAAAAATATTATATATAAATTTTTAAAATCGGTTTTTTCCAAATAACTCGAAAATTATAAACTTAACAAAAAAATTACAAGAGTGCTTTCTGATCAGAAATTTGATTTTCTATATAATACCAAATTAAAAAAAAAATCGTACGAGCAGGGTCCAAAATAGGTTTTTTGGAAATATTTCGAAAATGTCAAAATTTTGGATAAATCTTCTGATACACTTTTTGTGAGAAATTTTATTTACTATCTGATGGTATTATCATTTTTTAAATATATTAAATATATTCGGAGATATTTAGGAAAAACCGTTTTCTTTAAGTGACGCTTTTTTGCTAATATCTTCTAAACAGTTTGCTGCAGCGAAAATTTATAAAAGCTAATAATACGTTTTCGACCATTTTAAAGCGAATGAGCAAATAAAAAATTTTGAAAATTTTTTTTGCGATACATTCTGGATGTGGAAGCAATTCTTCTCAAAAATTCATAAAACTTCCCCATTTAAACCACTAGTCTACTAAGTCAAATAGTTAACTATTAACACATACTGTTTCGTAAACGGTAATTATTTAAGATTATATTATCTCAAAAACAAATAATATATTAATACTTTTTTGTTTAATTCGACGCTCTTGTTTGAATGCGCTATAAAAATGAGGTCGTTTTAATTAAAATGAGAAACTTGTAGAGATATTTCGGTCAGCTGATGTTCAATCGTTTTTTTCTAAACACCACAAAATTCTTCTCAAAAGTTCATAAAACTTCTTCATTAAACCACGAAAATGTGGTCAATAGTTTACGATATTCTTATAAAGAAAGCTCCTTCATAATTATGTGGGTATAAAGATACATGGTTTCTAAAAAAAACTTTAAGCTCGAGCTACCCAATTAAATAAAAATTGAAAGCTCTAAAAGTTATAACTAATTATAGACCTTCTAATAACATAAATTGTTATCAGAATACCTTTCATAAGTGTATCGTTGGTGGCAGTAATTGCAAAAAAAATCATCATTCTTAAATAACAGAATATTTTTCGTATTTTTTTTGCTCTGATGAGTTAAATATTTGTTCGAATACGCCCTACATTTTTTACATTTGTACCTTGTAAGTACGTGATAAAAAAGTTGTGCGCACAAGTTTTTAATCTTTATTATGCGGTCCACATATTTACTTTGTTGATTAGCACAGAGATAAAATGATGGGCAAATACAGAAAATTATACCTGCCACATAAATTTAATTATGTCTTGCCACATACTCTATTTTGAAGGCGCGGTTTATGAGAAAACAGGTGATTCTTGAAATAATGGCAGTTTGCTCATTTTGTGGGAGAAATTTGCAATCCCAGTATTCAATTATTGGTGCTTTATTACTAAATAGCTCCACGCCAACCAACTTATGTAAGTTTTTCTAGAAAGTAACGAATATCTCTGGTCATTATGTTAATCGACAGTGAGTTGATAAAGAGTTTTAAAATAACTCTAAAGCAACGGATTTTAAATCAGCATTGATTGTCATTCTAAAAGCAGCACGTTGGTTGTACAAATAATGTGGGCTAATTAATTTAGGAGCGCTACTCAGCAATTATTAATCATTTTTTGACACCTGTTCAACCTCAACACCTATGTATTATATTTAGGTATTAAGTGCTCTGAATGAAAAGATTGACATTTTACAAACTTTATTTTTTTTAATTTGTTACACAACAATCTAATGTAGTTCACAAAAATATACTCTTAAAGAAAAGGGATGTTACGGTCTTACACACTGCGGATAATTGGGAAACAGGTTACATTATTACACAGCATTTCTTATTATTAAAATGCTAGACTTTGCAATACTTATAACTAACCGAGATACTAGTCCATTTAAACAATGGTGTTATCTTTACGCATAAACACTTCATACCCAGAGGTGGTATGACAGATGACCTAGATTACCATTAGTTCTAGTACTGGTTCACCCGTAATCGTAGCTAACGCTTCTAATTTTAACGGAACATGCACTAACATAACCAATAAAAGAAAGGACACGGCGAAACAAACTCTAACTGTTGTTTGAAACAAGCATCGTGTTAAACAATCCACTAACACAAAAAATCCATTTCAGATATTTTCGTTTAAAAGCCTCTAACCGTTTTTAGATTGTTTGGAACTGTTCCTGAATAGTGTTAATTTTAGCAAGTGTATTGTTTTTCTTGACAGGATTTGTTATCTAGTCAAGATGACAAACCATTTGGTATGCCTATTGGAGAATGAAATTGATCCATACATGTTGATACTAAGTCATAAATGATCAGTTATTGCCATCAATTATGTTTGTGTTTCTTTTTATTTAGATAACATTATCTATAGTGATGAATTAAAACTGTACTAGAGTTATCAGGTCAGAAGATTCCAATCGTAAACACAAAGTACCCGTCAAAAAATGTTAATCATAAGAAGACGACTAACCTACCCCAAACTAATAAACGACTTTAACGACCAGCATTATATGGGCAACCTTTCGGAATCTGAAAACTGGTGCAAAAATTACTTTTTTTTAATAACGCCCGCCTACTGAGATATTGATTCTTAAACATGGAGGAAGAGAAACAGTTTTTCAAAAATATCTCTTAGACCGGTTGATATAATTTCATCAAATTTTGACTATTATTATTTGAAGTGGAAGCCGTTAAAATGATGTGCACATTTAAATAAATGTTTTGGGTGGGGGGCGGGAGGGGGCCAACCCCACATATTATATCCCTTAACTTTAAAACGCTCAAGTAATTTTTTCAAAAATATGTATTTTTTAAACTTCATGCCTTGTAAACAAAAAAAGATATACTCCTTGTTCATGGGGCTAAAATTGACCCTTTCCGAGAAAATTGCAGTTGAATGTTAGGATTTACGCTTTCACTGCTTTACTAAATGAATTTTTAATCAAATTGACCATGGTAAACAATAAAAGTGTGTTAGACGTCACATTCATATTTTGGCAGAAATATGTAAAAATTCTGAAATAATAGTAATGAAATATTCATATAAATGAGTATGTCAGTGTACTCATTTATATGAATATTCCATTATTATTATTATTATTATTATTATTATTTCAGAATTTTTGCAACAAATTAAGTATTGCCTAAATGTTAATGTAACAGTGACATCTAACACAATATTATTATTTATTACTGCCAATTTGATAGAAAAACTATATAGTTAAGCAGTGAAAATGTGATTTTMTCGGAAAGGGTCAATTTTAGTCGCATAAACAAAGAGTACCTTTCTTTGTTTACAAGGTTTACACGATTAAAAAAAACATACCTATGAAAAAAAAATACTTAACCGTTTTAAAAATAAAATTTGACATGTTGTTGAAATTATATCTACCGGTCTAATAAGAGATATGTTTTAAAAACTGTTTCTCTTCCCCCAATATCTCAGTAGGCGGACGTTACTTCAGAAAAAGTTATACTGTAAAATAGTCTTATTTTTGCATCAGTTTTCAAATTCCGAGAGGTTGATCACATAATGCGGGCCACCCTGTATATTTAACACAGAACAGAGCACGGTACCCCATGTCATTATTATAAGAAATAGTATGAATTTGTTATACAATCTTGAATTTTACAATAACACTTAAGAATGGTTTAGAAATTAAGTGTTTGGTTCAAATGTACACCTAGGTCCAAGTTTAGTTTTAGACTGGTCCTCTACTTGTACCTCAACAAAGTAATCTAGATAGATAGGCAAGAGAACCATATAGGGTTTTTCGCAACTCGAAGATCAAAGTGAACGTATGTATGTAAATATTGCGAAGCTCGTTATGACTCAAAATGTCTTAACAAACAGGTAGCCTAAAATGGAGCGTTTTGCAGATATGACTACATGAAAATAAGTAACTGTAACTGCTGCAGTAGTAATATTAAATAAACAGCAAACTTTGTTATCGAACTTTAAACATTTAAACGAAATTTCCATTTAATTCTGGTTTAATAACCACGTGTGTATTATTACAAAGCTGAAACCTTGAACATGGAACAGACTATGGTTTCTTAGCCTTCATTTCATTTGCGGCTTCAATTATCATTGGTTTATATCATTACAGAACAAAGATCGGTCTTGATATGGTCCACAGGCAGAAATCTAGTGAAAATAATAAAATCTGGTGATCTCGCATGATAAGCAATAGGTGCCTGCCGACCTATCCATCGATCCCTAATCAGCTCGTTCAAAAATGTTATAATTGCTCTGCAACAGTGTGAGGTTGCGCTATCATAGTGGAAGAAACGTTTGCGACTAACATGCAGTAGAAAATTTTGCACAAAATCTTGGCAAAAATTTTAGGTACGTCATTCAAACGATTTTAAAAAATAATGATACCTCGCCCTTGTCGTACAAGGATTTTGTCCTACGGGGAATTATTATTCCTTTTGTTGGTATTATATGTAGGTAGTTTAGATATTATTATGCCAAAACCATATACAATGAATGAAAAAGAACGATAAAAGAAGTATAACTAATGTTTGTAGACTAGCGAATTTAGAAAATTCTCAGAACAAAATTGCACCTGAAGTAATTAAAGAAAATGCTGATTTCACTCAGATTCCCAAAAGGAAAAGTTAAGTAGGTAATCATTTTACAGAGGAAAACTAATAGAAGCGAAGGGAAAGCACACTTTCAAATGAACGACTATGCGGAACTTCTCTATGATATATTGTTGATTACAGGAAGGTTAATATTTCATGCTACTTTATTATAATCACTTGAAAACTATAAAGTTGTGAGAAAATATGATGAACTGATTTATCCAGTCGTAAATGGTTACTTTGTAAGTATCCTTCGATAAAAATCAACAGTTCCAAGTAAGGTATGTGTATTTTAGGTAGCCGTTAGGAATTCTTTCAAATTATATTTATAATAAAAATGGAGCATAAACTTTTGAATTACCTCAAGTATTGGAGTACTAAAATGCAGTATCTTTAAGAAAAAAGATATTAATTCAATTGTTCGGTAAAATCAGGAATAACTTACGCAATTAATAAAGTAGTTGCTTAAAAGTTTATTCAGTCTGATTTATGACGTTGCTTTTTATTTTTATGTCTTTATTAAATAAATTCTAGTGGTCTAATTGCTGAAATAAAAAATACAACCTGATTACAAACTGGACATAAATTTTTGAAAATCAAACCGTAATACGTATTATTTTTTAACGCACCAAAGGCAGCGCCAATATCTTTAAATTACTCTACGCTATTTAACACCACGTAGTTGATTTGGTATCAATAAGTGATTTTATTAATTCGAATTGAACCAGATTGTAGTGCCTGGCTACACAATGATCAGAGGAACAAACATTACCGAATAATATAAACAAATAGATTGAAACAATGTAATGAGTCTGATAAATTATTAATAAATGGGATAAACAAGAGTGGGTCCTAATTATATCGCTGAGTAACACCAAAAGTCTGACAAAGTGCACCACAGCGTATTGCACATTGATTTTTCTACCCCAATCGATCGAATGCTTTTTGAAAATCTCTATAAATGACGTTTACTTGATTTAGAAAGCCTTACACCTCTGAAACAAATCGGCTGAAGCAGGCCAAGTTCACCGTTTGTGTAAGTAAAACCATGCTAACGGTAATAATATAATATAATGACATAATTTAGTCAGATAGAACAGTGATAGGATTATGTTTCGTTATATTTCGTTAATAAATTTATTGAGGATTAGAATTATTATAATTTTTGTACGCTGCACTGTTTTGGTTTTCATATCATAGGTAAGGAAAATGTTGCAATATTTTAAATTTGTTGTCAACATACCTAAAATAATTGTCGATGTAAACCATGGCCGTTACCGATGCCAACGTTGATAAAAATATTTAAGTACGTGTGAAAAAAAAACAGAATATGGAGTTTGTTACAACCCAAAATGCATGTTGTAAAATGATAATCACTATCAAAATTGCAACTTTAAAAAGCCATTTACAGCAAAACTATAGCTTGTACAAAAAAAAATGAGAAATATGATTACTTTCATATATTATATTGTACATATGGTAAATACTGTCATTTATAGAAACCCTGTATAACAAAATTCAAATAACCGACAAGGGACCGTTATTTTTGATTCGCCTTAATTTTCCTCTGAAGCGCTGCATCACTATTTGGACGACCGCATTTCCCTCATTTTTATAGAAATACGGGGACGCAATGATTGTTCTTCTTCTTCTGCTTCCCATCCATTATTATATACCTTCCGATTCAATATTGCCCAGAACTCTCCAAATGGGCGAGCTTGAGGTAGACTAGGGGGATTTTTGATGGATAGCAGATGTTATTAACCTCATACCAGTCCCTTGTGATTCTCGCATAATGGCACGTAGCAATATACACCAATAATGTAAGGCTGTGAAATGAAGCCAGCCTCAGAAACATTTTGCCCTCAAACTTTTTTTTAGGTATGTTTATACATGATATCCCTTCTTCACATTGTCGATTTGCTTATGTTTTTATTCGATATTCGCCCAACCAGATTATAAACCCTCGGCGAGAATCAATTTTATACGACATTATGCAAAGCAGAAGTCAAATTACTCCAATTAATTTGAGCAAAGAGGTATGAAAGACATAACTTAAGTACTTTCGTCTTCTCATAAATGATGTGAATATCTGGTTATGTGCGGAAGCCGTTTTCTACCATCAAAATATGACATGCTGATCTGTGTTATATACAGGTTCATAAAAGTAAAAATCCAGTATAATTAGTTATGACCTTTAAACAAGGTGAGTTTTTTCGATGTTTAGTATGAAAATTTCGGAAGCTAATGGAGGTAGAAGGGGGGGTTTTGGCAAGTTTGCAGTTTCGTAAGTCTAATTTAATGTGTTTTAGAATTTTAAAAAAGTTCATGGCTTACTAGATATTTTGAAAGAAAGACCCGAATTTTGTATATCTTCTTATTTCTCTAACGTCAGTGTTTTTAATTTAACAAAAAAAAATAAATACAAGAGTTATAGAAAATGAGGTCTCCAATCAGATAATGTCATTAACTTATGCAAATAAGCTTTTTTGAAATAGGCACAAACTTACTTTTTTTAAACACAATGATTCTTAATAGCTTTAATCGGTCATTTTTAAGCTTCGCAACAATGTAAAACTTAATATGATTATTTGAAGAAATGTAAGAACTATGGCCAATTATCCGTTTTATTTTAATTCTTATTTAGTTAGTCATGGAAAAATGAAATATTTTGGTCCTAATCTAGTAAAACAAGACATGTCGAAAACATTGGATGAATTGATTCAAATTTATTTCTGTGCTATTAAGTCTGTCTGAAAACTAAAATAATTAATAATTAATTACAAATAATGATTCAAAAGACCATCGCTATTATCAATGCATGTATGGCACCGCTTCAAAACAGAGAATGAATCTTTTCTAGACGCCTATCGATCATCGTGACAGCTTCTTCAACGCCTTTAAGGATCTTCTTCTCTTTCATAACTTTGTTTGGAATTGTTCCCCATATAAAAAAATCATTTTTTCTAATCCATATTTTAGAAACAACTTCATTTAAACAAGTACGCTCTTCCCTCACGTTATGAGGAGGTGGCTCATCTTGTTCCACTGAAGCATTGCGCGAGACCAAGAACTGCTGACCCTACGATTCCATACCGTGCCTCAAAACATAATTGGAGCCACGCCTATTCAACATGATGAGGATTTTCTTGCACCCAAAGATGGCCGTTAGACCTGTTGAACATACCGCAGTTCGTGAATACTGTTTCATCACTCCAAAGAACTTTTCTTAAACCATCTGCATAATTCCATGCGTCTTTCGCAGTCACCAGCATGCAGAGTTTGTAACATTGATTATTTGTACGGATAAAATGCTTTCTATCTTAATACTGTTAAAGCAGTGCACTGCGATGTCTACGGCAACTTGCCTTGTTGCTTACGATGGATTTTGAAATATGCAAGCTAAAACATTTGTTTCTGCAACTTCATTTATATCATTTGAGGGTTCCTTTGGTTTATTGAAGTAACCATACGTAGACAAGGAAAACTGGCGGCGATAGGAGTAGCGTTCAAAATATTCTTGGACAGCTTGGGCAGCGTTTAAATTACATAATATGTAACACTCGACAATATCGGTCTTTTCAAAGTTTGGATAATTAATTTCAGAAAAACTAACTAATTGTCTAAGTATAGACGATTTACGGATTACATTTAATTCATTTGTTGCCATTTGTGCATGACTAACTACGTTAAAATCATAATAAAACAAAAATATCTGTAAGTGTTTACATTTATTTAAATTATATTTAATTTTACATCGGTGGTAGGTAAGCTTACAAAAGCTGAATTTTTTAAGAAGTATAGACAATTAGATATGTTTGCAATTAAAAAAGTAAGTTTGCCATACTTCAAAAATGACAGCTTAGTTGCAAAATTGAATAACTTAGGTAGCAGATAGGTGATTGGGGGCATCATTTTCCACAACTTTTGTATTTACATTTTTTATATAAGTAGTATATAAAAGTAGCGTAGATGGTATCGCCAAAATTCGTGGATTTTTATATTGAGAAAGCCATGAACTTCTTCAAAATTCCAAAAGGTACATTATTAGGTTCACAAAACTGCCAATCATTCCCCATTTAACTGTTCCTTTATTTCCGATAGTTTTCGAGATCCTCACGTTAAAAATTAAAGAAAAAAATTGAAGAAAGCTCACCCTGTACATATGTAACTATTAACAGTTATGCTGCTACTTATAAGACGTATCATTTGGGCATACAGGAATGAAAAGACATAACTTAAGGACTCATAAATGATGTCCATACCTGGTTATGTGGTTAAGATGCTGTTTTTTTGTTATCATCGAAATGCATCATTTTGCTGCGTGTTGTATGCATAATTCAAAAATGTAGTATATTGGGATGCGACATTTCTATAAATGTGCCTTCTGCATATTTACAATGTAAGGATTTTAAAATGTGATTATGACAAACTAACAATCAGTACAGTAAATAATACATTTGTCCCTCCAACCAGCAAAAACAAACCATAATCGACTTTCCTGGAATCACCAAACAGGAAAATGCATAAGTTAACCTGTTGGAAACAATACTTTGGCGCAAATACCATGCCAAGTAGCTAAATACCTGGGGTTACAAACATATAATGCGGTTTTGTACCTGGTTACTGATCATAACACAGCCACAGAAAATCACAGCATATTGATTCTTAGGGAGACCAACAATACATTGCTATACTGCAAAGAATTGCTTCTTAATAGCCACTACTTCTAAAATAGTTGTAATAATTGTAGATATCAACAGGTTTATGTACAGGGTCGACACAAAGTACAGAACCAGCAGAATATTTCAGGTTCTGTTCGACCGATTTTTCTGAAATTGTGCATGGGCCAATGGGCAATTAAAATACATGTTCTGGAATTTTTGCAACTCCATGTCAGCTATCGTTTCCGAGATATGGCGGCAAATTGCATTTCTTAAAATAGGAAGGGGGGTCAAAAGGCACATCATTGAAAATGTATCACACTTGTACAATTTATTGCTTCTGAGTCGAGATAGGTGTAAATAATAAAGCCTGAAAAATAACCAAAAGAATGAAAACAATTTTCTTTATCGCTAAAATGGACAAAAAAAGCCAGGTATTACCATTTTCCTTCATTTTAATTTGTGGTTACTCTGAATAACGCGCCCAAAATATTGTTATGTAAAATATAAAATTCCAAGGAAATTGCATTTATCATACCTCCTGCGTGTGAAGTTGTACCCGTGCACCAGGACGTAACAAATCCCGGAGACGATTCCCGCCACCACGCTGACCCCGAGCCCGGTGGAGACGGCTAGCGTCAAGGCGTCGGACGGCATCGTCGCGCACTCACCACTACAGAACTATACCAGCACCCGCAGTTCACATTTTCCGGGCCGTAATAAATCGTCGTCGAGATTAGATATGTCGAAACGATAGTTCACCTGGAGAAGTTACGTGCGGAACGCTCTACGGAGACGGTCAAGATACGAGAAATCACGCGGCTGCGGCTCCACCTGAGCCGCTTGACGTACCACGATCTTGTGAAGGCAAATTGGATTTTAAACGGGGTATGCGGTCGAGAAAGAAAGTAAACGGTGAGTTTGGAAGCGAGAAGAAATTACCGTTCATTTTATTATTACGCTTCGGAATTATCCTGAGTCGCTCGATGAAAAATAATAATTACCGCATACAGCGATAAAAAATGTTTTCATTCCGATCTACCTGTTGAATTTTTAAATGGACTTTTAATTTTTCAGGTTCATGTCTTTGTTTGTGTATAATGAATACAGGCCCGGATCTAGGAAAGTGCTATTGCTCGTTGGGGGGGGGGGGTAGTTTACAGGGGGCGGCAAAACTTCTTAATTTCACTATTCAGTATACACAATTCTGTAACTGGTAAAAGGTGGACTATCAATACCTACACGGTACTCTGAGATCTTTGTACTTTGGTTCAAGTTAAATAATTGTTTCGGAAGCGGCAGAAGTGCCTACTGTAGGCACGTTAGTTAAAAGAATAAATAAATCCTTGTTCAAATTGAGGGAAACTTTATTAAACATACATGTTTTTTAACGTTTGTATCATACAGGGTCGCTACAAAGTATGGAACTAGCAGGATATTTCAGGTTCTGTTCGACCGATTTTTCTAAATTTGTGCATTGGCCTATGGGTAATTATAATGCATTTTCTGGAATGTTTTCAACCCCGTGTCAGCTTTCGTTTCCGAGATATGCCCGCAAGTCGATTTTTTTTTAATGGGAAGGGGGTCAAATGGCACATCTTAAAGATATTTTTCCTTATTTCAAAAATGTATCACACTTGTACAATTTATTGCTTCTGAGTTGAGAAAAGTGTAAATGCAATAATCGAGCCTGACATTATCGCTAAAATGGACAAAAGAGCCAGGTATTACCATTTTTCCTTGACTGGTGATAATTTTCGTCAAGTTTGATACATTTCGTGCGAATCGGGTACTCAAAAAGTGAAAAACAAAAACATAATTCCCTGAAAAATGATGTATTTATTCAGATTTAAATTACAGAAGATGTTCAAACTGTTCCCCATTTGGTTCCTGGCAGTGATACAGCCTTGAGTAAAAGTTTTCTAATGTTCTTTGCAGCATATTTGGAGGTAAGTTCTGAATTTCTGTCCTGATTCGTCATTTTAAATCTTGAGCAATATGTGGCCGATCAGCATAAATACGATTTTTCAGATACCCCCACAGAAAAAAAATCAAGCGACGTCAGATCAGGGGAACGTGCTGGCTATTCTATCGCTCCGCGCCTACCAGTTCAACTGTATCGAACTATCGCACTCAAGACTCAAATATACACGAACGTTGGCTGCAAAATGAAGCGGTGCATCATCTTGCTGAAACCATGTCTGTTCAGAAGGACGCGCAGCATTTTCACGATTAGGGAACAGGCGAATAAGTTCTAGTATAATGTGTTCGCGCAAGAGCTGTAAATACTTGACCGCCTTCAAATTTTCATCGATGAAAAAAGGCCCAATAATGTACTCACCGATGATAATACCACACCAGACATTCACTTTCTGAGGGCGTTGTGTGTGGACTTGTTCCATCGAATGTGGATTTGTGTCCGACCAATATCTGTAATTATGTCTATTCACATTACCACTGAGGCAAAATGTCGCTTCATTATAGAACATAATCCAATATAAAACGTCCTGGTTTTTGACAATTTTTAACACCGCCGGTTTCGTCAAAACGTTGCAATGTTGATCTGGAAATTGGTTCACGATCTTCATGAATTGTAATGTAGAGTTCAACTACTTCCGAATAACTTCGCTTTCTATCTCCACAACCAATCATCAAAATTTTAATGCGATCATGTTCAGTTAACTGAGGCATTGCAATTGCAAATAACAAAGTGAATGAAAATTATCACCAGTCACGAGGATAATGGAGACACCTGGAACTATTGTTCTTACTTAGCAATAACAAATATGGTTTTTATTCCGAAGTTTTTTGCAAGACCCAAGTTTGTTATCACACTTTTTTCAGTTCAAAAGCCATAAATTGTACAAGTGTGATACATATTTGAAATCAGAAAAAATATCCTCTTCAATGATGTGCATCATCTCGACTCAGAGGCAATAAATTGTACAAGTGTGATACATTTTCAATGATGTGCCTTTTGACCCCCTTTCCTATTTAAAAAAAATGCAACTTGCGTCCATATCTCGGACACGAGAGCTGACACGGAGTTGAAAAAATTCCAGAAAATGCATTTTAATTACCCATAGGCACATGCACAATTTCAGAAAAATTTGTCAAACAGAACCTGAAATATCCTGCTGGTTCCTACTTTGTAGGGACCCTGTATATTTAAAATTGGCAAATATTCCAGAAAGTAAAAAAGGTAGCTACATGCTCTTTTCACCATTCGTTTGTTCATTAGAGCAACAACAATTCTATTAGCATATATTAAATATATGTTTTGGAATTGCATATTAATTACTGACTTTCGTAAAATTAACATTATCATTGATAACGCGAATTTTTTTATAGAACATTGCATATATTTTCACGAGCATATGTCAAAATTTATTTCCTTTGATTTAATTAAGACAAATAAAACAGGTTAATCTTTTACCGATTTTGCTCTACTAACGATTTTTGTTATATCCCATGAGGGCAAAATAACAGGTTTCACTGCCCTGTCAGACTTCCGAAAAAGGAAATGGGGAGAGTGAAGGAAATTGTCTATTGACGTCGAGGATTCACGCACAGATAAATCAAGTGAGAAGGCATCATGTACACCGACGGGCATTTCAAAGATTAAAGTTGCGCATTAAATGGTATCTTTAGTCTTTGAACAAAGCAGATGTCATGATTAACTACAGTCGGAAATAATACGTTCTGCGACAAATTAAGGAAATTTAATAAATTATGTGGTATAAATTGTGTAGGAAATACACAAGCCGAAAGGACAGAGAAAATATTTTATACCAGCAGGTATGGTATTTGGAGAGCTGCTAGTAAAATTAAGTGACATCCGTATTACCTTCGAGTACAACTCCTACAAGGATCTAATCAAGAAGACTGTTCAAAGATGATATCGTTAGCTCTTAATAAAATCAGAGAGGACTATCACGAAGCAACTTTTGACGAAAGTGGTTGTGTTAAGAGTCAACTTCCATTATTATTCTGTACAAAATCTATTTTGTTAGAATTGTTGGTATTTAGCATAGATGGTCAGTCAGTGTATGAGGCTTAATGGTAGGAGATTATGTCTCCCTTAAACCTGTGGTGACACATATTTAAATTTATTTCTGTGAGAATTTTGTTAGACGTTCTCCTATTCATTGAGTGCCTAAACTCCCCCATATAAACTTTTTAACAGTTAAGTTAGAAGATTCGGATAATGTATGTACATATAAAATCGTTGAAAAACTTATTTCTTGTACAGATGATACGTTTTCCTCAAATTCCAAGATGGTGCCACTGTCGCAACGATCTATAAAAATTATATAGTAAAGGGAGTCATGTTACACCACATTTAAAAGCCATTTTGATTGTTTACATAACCACGATAAGTAAATTGCTTTCGAATAATATGTTCCAAAATTATGAGAGTCGCAAAATTGATGCTAAACGTGTTCAGATTGAAACAATTTGTAATTTAAATATTAAATGCATGCATAATTTTACTAATGAGTATCCACCTGTTCTAAAAGCGATTGGTAATGTATTAGCTGAAGAATTTGTTCTCTGTGTGAGCTCTGAGCCCATCTTTCTCATGCTATATATGCAACGTTTAGACATTTGCGCCTCTTTTTAAATGAAAATGCTGCCTACTTTAAGTAAATGTTCGCGTGCTATAACAATAACGTAAAATCTTTCTAAATATACACAAACACACTAAAGCTTTTTATATGGTAAAATGCTTGCTACTTCTAAGGCATCCATCTTAGTTGTACTCTTTGTTTTCGAGAAAAAGCCTAGCCTTTTACTGCGACACTACTGGAACTTGCGAAGGCCCATTGTTTTGATGCTACAAGAAAAATTTGTTAATTTGCATATCTAGAACGTGTCCATGTGGTTGTCTTCTCTAGCATACTTAACAAAGTTGTTTGTACAAGCACACGAGACGAGAGATTCCTCCTTAAGAAGCATACTTGAGTCTTAATGAAAAAGAAAGTATATACACAGGTTGGACATGAAGAACAAAGGAACAACATCCTCAGTAGCTGAATGCATAATGAACGCATTCAATCAAATGGCCCCATTGAGCACTTATTCACTTATTTATTACATATTATATGGGTGTTATCGTTGAGTGAAGAAATTTCTTCACTCAACGGTGTTATGTAGAATGATTTAGATAGATTCGAAGAAAATTTTATTAGCTTCCTATTACAACAAGACGATGCGATTATTACTTATTTCCGATTTAATTCTTTTCAAGTTACTTTTTATAATAAATGCGTAAACGTTTTATTGTTGATGCACTAATCTTATATTTTTATGTCATGTATTTGACATTTCATGTCTACCAAATGCAAATACATATGCCAAAATAATCCAAATTTTGTAGAAACATGATTTTATTTTGTTTAGGTACTGGAATATATGTCATAGAAAACGGACTTTAACTGTCATTAATTTAGAATATTTGATATAATGCAGGGTGTTCCATTAAAAATGCGCTTTCCACTTTTTTTTATCTAGCGGTTAAATCAGGAATTCCTGTATAAACAACGAGTAACGGATTTCTTTACACAGCAGGATATTGGTAAAGTTCATCCAAAATTTCAGTTTTCTATAAATCCAAACTTCACAGTAATAAACATTTAATTGAAGCCACATTTTGACCAAAATTAAGGAAATTGATTATTTTTTTGAATACTGTTAAAGGCAGACATAGGAAAAATAACACCATAATAAAAGGAAAGCAAGAGCGAATCCAAAAATGCAATAATAAACAGGATATTTCATTCAAATATCAAAATTGTTGATACTTTTCAATATAAGTTACAAAGTTACACCGCTGAAAATATTTTAGATCGATAGAGCCGAGCCAATTACCAAAAAAACAAATTTTCATAAAAATTATAGTCCCACTGTCTAAGGTGCAATCGACCGTTTATTACCATGTGACCGAAAAAGACCGCAGCAATACGATTTAGTGCGCTGAGCAGCAGAAGGCACAAACAACTGCAGTTAAATAAATGTTTTCAAACAAAATAGTTAAAATCATAGATTCCACACATACAACCGTTACACTTCATCTAATAATTTCAGTATTTATGACTTACAAAAATTTTAAATCTGGAGGGTACTAAATGTTCATAAGATATACAAAGATATAATATAAATAGTAATCGTATGTATGCATTTCTGGTATAACAGATAAAACAATCACCTAAAATAATTTTAGTTTGTAGTACACAAAGATCCAAAAGGTTTCTAATATAAACCAGCTCTTCGTATTTACAACGCTTATAAAGTTATCAAATAAATACGTTCACTTGGTCCAGCACTGTGTATACTATTGAGTGACCAAAACATTACTATTTAAAACTGTTTTTGTAATTTGATTTGTTTAATTTAACTCCCAAAAGCTATTAGTTATGGACTTAAAGAACGTATTGAAAAGAATGTATTTAAATACCACAACGGAATCGTGCTTGTCAACTTGCAACCAACATCCAGAGGCTTTTTGCTTTTAACACAAACTCTGAACGCACACTGCTCAATAACCATGCAAATCACAAGAATTTCTATTTCACACAGGACTGAATCGATTTAACAAACCGACAGGAGTGCTAATCAACCTCACAATCTTATTATAACCTGGATACTAAGTACCGGCTATTAGTTGTTGTCGTGAGAACTGTGCCTTTGCCGATATCGCTCTATTGAGAGGTCTTGTATGTCATTACCTATATCAATTATTCGATCGCTCCTCGGACTTCTCTCACAACCGCAAGTACTTTCTTCACTTTCATAGTTCTTATTCCCTGCAAAGCAATTCTAATCGTAAATAGACTTGTCAGGCCACTTCATCCATCCACTAAATATACTCTCCAGCACATAAAAAGCGTTGTGGGTTTGGAAAATTTCTCTTTCAGGTTCACCTGCAGGAAGGTTCATTGCCATGTACACATTTGGTGTTCACGACGCTAGATCGTTACAAAATAATATCCTGGGGCTACAGTGACTGATGGTTTCAATATATTATGCTGTTGCTTAATAAAAAAACATTCAGTCTGATTATAGTCGGGTCTTTAATTTGAAAGAGAAAGTCGCTTTACGAGAAAAAAAATAAGTTTTTCGTCTTCTTCTTCAAATAAGCATTTTTATAAGTAAGTATTTTCTAGATCATTGTGATGGCACGGTAAAATGTAAAGATTTTAAAAAAAGCTCACACTGCGTAAAGTACAGTGCAACCTGAGCCTGTGCTGCGTGTATTAATTTTGTTATATTTTGTTACAGAAAAAACATTCATTAATACTAAAAATAACTATGGCTCACTGCCACAATAATGTTAGCAACATGGTTTTGTAGGTTTTGTAGGACTCGGTTCCAAAATGATAACTCATTTGTTTCTTTAACTACTTACGTTTCTGCCCTTCTTGTTGGGCCTTCTTCAGGCGTGTTGTTTTATTTTTTGTCTTAATTGTTCACGTGGCCTGTGCACGCTGTCATCTTGGCTTCATTTGTGTTTGTATTKTTTACATATTAAAAACGTATACATATTTAAAATACATTTCCAMTTTTATATTAAAATTTTGGTTTATAATTATTGTTTTGGTATAAGTGTAAATACCTACCTTAACTGTTAAYGTGTCCGTGCACTCTGTCATCTTGGCTTCATTTGCGTGTTTCTTGTGGCTCGTCATCCGTAGCGTTGTTGTCAGTCTTTGTGTTTTGTCCGGAGAGGAAGACACCGACATGAGTGTCGAAACGTCAATGTCAAATAATCAACGTGTGTGTCTTTAGTTTTGGTTTTTTGGATTATCAAAAACAAGTAGTCGACGTATCGCCCGTAGAAGTGTATGTAGTCTGTTCTTTCTAGTATGTTTTTCTCTAGATCTTCCATGACTATTTCTGCAATACTGCTTAAAATAGGGCTACCCAAGGCTATTGCATTTTTTCTGTTTATAGAAATCGCTTTTATAATGAAAATAATTTGTATTTAAAATGAATTGAGTTGTTTTGGTGAATTCAATTCAAATGAAGCCAAGATGACAAAGTGCACAGGTCACGTAAATGGTTAAGACAAAAAACAAGCCCGAAGAAGGCCCAACAAGAAGGGCCGAAACGTAATAAGTAGTTAAACAAACAAATGAGTTATCATTTTGGAACCGACTCCCACAAAACCCACAAAACTATGTGCTAGTAAGAGTCCACAAAAAGAAACAATACAGATAATGTTATCAACTTTTTCAAAGCGGCTTATGTGAAAATAAATAAAAGATACTATTCTTCTCAAACAGGTCGCAAAATCACCTCCAAATTATCAATACTTAAAAAAACTAAACGTATAAAAATAGATGGTAATAGCATTGCTCTACACAGAATGTACATCCCTCGTGTCTACACACTAGTAGCTTTCTTTTTTGGAGAGTTACAAAGACGTTAAATGGAGGTAAAGTTGCTAAATTTGACGCAAAGCAATAATACGTTTTCAAGTTTAAGTTATCGGCAACTGTTTTTGAGAAATTAAAAAATGATAATTTTAGAACTCCGAAAACAAAACATTCTTAGGTGGCTTTTAGTTTAGATAATTTTTTTTTCTACATTTCGGTTCGTGTTTTTTCTTATGCATAAAGTGCAACAATATAAGTATGTAACACAACCTAGGCTGTGGTTCAATGTGGATAAAGGTATTCCACTTACTGTCCACCCTCTATCGAATGGGATTATAGCCCATATTTTTTTACTGTAGCATATGAATCTACATGAAAAATAATATGCCAGTTTTTTTCAAACTCGCTTAGTTGAGGCTCAAAAAATGATAAAGTTAAAGTTTGGGTTGTGTGACGTCATGAGTCCCCGCGGTAGCTCGTTTAATGTGACTGTGTGAAATTGCCATCGCCCAAAACGTAAACAAAGCGAACACGTGCTGAACAGCAGCTATCAAACACAACGCGAAATGCATTCCCGCCGTACCTTCTCCAACCGGGATATCTGTGGTTTCCAGCGATATCAGTGATGGGCGTTTACGCGTAAATTATAATTTTCTACGTTACATGCGTAGAAAATGTAGATAAAGCACTTTGGCGTAGATTTTAAGTAGAAAATATAAAACGAGTATGTTATGGCTAAAATGTATTAATTACATACTAAAACAATATGAAATTAGTTTGATTCTTATTTCCCTGTTTTGTTGGCTTCTCCATATGTCAAATTTCTTAAAATTTTATAGTTTTTTATATCTAATACGTTAAATGCACATAGCTGTCGCTTTTTATTATATAGTCTTTATATATTATATAGTCTTCGCAAATAAGTAGAAATGGACTTCTTATGTTAAAATAATGTTTACTCTTCTTTCTTTGCCAAGCTTTCGATTTTTATTTCAATTCTTCGTCAGGGCTTCTATAAACATTTACAATGGTACATAAGTATAACAACATGTAGTTGAACCGTACTGAAAATGCGGTTTATAATAAGGGGCCAATAAAAACATGCAAAATACGACCCATTTATGTATAATGTTATTTGGAATTTGAAGTTTTGATTTTAGACAAAATCTGAAAGTTGCAACATAGCAGTAGCATTACAGAGAAGAAAGAACATAAAATCACAGTTTACAGTCATTAAGGCGTCCATTTGACCGACTGAGGGCTTCAAAGTGCTTTTCACAGCACGCTTGTCGGGTCTTCTGGCCCTAAGGTATGACCAATTATGTTATTGTTGTTTAGACATTTACCACGTTTAGAGCAGTAGTGGTAATAGACACCATTAAATAACTAAATATTTCTAAATTTCTGATTATCTACACAATGCTATTTTCTACAGTAGAATTTCAAAGTAGAATATTACATACTTTACGCGTAGACAATAGCCTAATCTATATGACGTATTCTACGCGCCCATCACTGAGCGATATATAAATTGACCGAAAACGTTGGGTAAAAATAAGGCATAACATTACAAATATTTTATAAAATATAACGTATGTTAAAATAACGATAAAACAACAAAATATTATTTCAAGAAAAGCAAAATACGGAGCTATCTGCAAATTCCAAAAAAAAATGCAAAGAAATAGTTAACTATATTAGTTTCCAAGTAATTCTATAGAATGACACCTACTCCCTATACCTACACTCAACTTGGTTCTTATAACGTAAACGTTTATTAATATAACACTGATTTTTTATGGGTTTGTATTTATATTGTTCAAAACCTTGACCACCAAATACTTATTGTAAACTAATAGATGTGTATTAGTTCGTCTCGATTAGGAATACCATGTGATATTCTTATTTAGTGAACGCTATAGCTTTCAGGAAATTTTTTTTGATAAAAACGTACAAGAGAAATTCACTAAAAATACTTTGAAGTTCCTAAATTTTCCTATKCWCCCTATTTGACWTCACGTTGCAAATAAACTCAAATAAATCCAAAACTTKMCGATAAAATGTAATTGGAAAATAACATTTTTGGAATCTCATTTTAACTACCTAAAAGTTTCGTTGCAACAGGAATACTATGTGACATTCTTATTTAGTGGACGCTATCGCTTTGACGAAAAAATTTTTGATTAAGACGTACAAAAGAAATTCACAAAAAATATTTTGAAGTTCCTAAATTTCCCTATGCACCCTATTTGACATCACGTTACAAATAAACTCAAATAAATCCAAAATTTGCCGATAAGATGTAGGTGGAAAATAACATTCTTGGAATCTCAGTTTAACTATCTAAAAATTTCGTTGCAACATTGTTTCTCTGACTGCCATGGTAACGTCACTACAAAGCAAAATAGCCTTGAAGCTTATATGTGTTATATCTTCTAAACGCCTTAACCAAATTTAACAAACTAAAACTCATTTCAGAGGAAGTTTCAAGGAGATTAATATTAATGGTAAATCATTCCAAAACCGGTTTCTTTAAGTAGCTGTAGAGGGTGCCATTTGAAAAATTGTCATACATTTCATGATTTCTCAAAAATTTAAATGTGACGGTATACTTTTTTCGCTTTGTTTTGTAGGCTATTATGTAAGAAAGAGAGTGGTGAAACCCCGAGGCAGGAGTCATTTTTCGTTTTGAAGTTAATGCCTAAATAGTAGTACACAATTTACAAAATAAAAAATTGAACTTCCTCCTCGATTTTTAAGGAAAAACTACATAGGACGACATGCTTTTTTCATTTTGTTTTGTAGGCTACGATTTGGGAAAAACTGCTAAAAACCTGAGGTTGGTAGCTTTTCTCGTTTTTGAGTTTAAACAACATACGGGAAATTACAAAAAAGTAACTTCGTCCTTTGGTTCCGGAAAAAATTAACTAGGGCGATATGCAATTTCTAATTTTTTTTGTAGGCTATTATTGATTTAACTGTGGTCAAAACCTAAGGTTGATGGCTGCTCTTGTTTTAAAACAACTAATTTCCCAATCCATTCAATAGTAGTTCACTATAACTTGCACTTCTAATGACCCATACAATTCTAATTTTTTAAATCTATTCACAGGATATTACTTTTATTCAAACTCCAAATTTTATTAATGGTTAAAATTCTCTTACTCTTTATCATTTGGATACGTTCAATTTAAAGTAAAAGTCGATGCAAAGGAAAAGAAATAGGCGGTATAATAACTGTTCAGGTTTATTTTATTACTCTTGTTTGCTATTGCTTCAAAAATATCTCATTTTAATTAATGTAAGGTTAGATGGAAGATCAGGGAAATATAGTTGCTATTCGCCGGTTATGCTACAAGTTTTACAAAAAAACCAATATGACAGCATGCAATTTATTACGAAGCAACTGTTGGACTACTTTTTATTGACTTACCCAAATAAACTTCGCATAGCACCAAATCCTGTCCCTTGCACCCTTTGCAATATATCCTTAAACTCTGCACTCCGTAACGCATCTTCATGAAAACAGAATTGCAAATAAATAAATATTGCCAAATGAAACCATCGGCGTTATCAATTTATCGTGGTGAATTAGCTTATCAGTTCGCCGGAGTTTAATTAAATTAATAGACAATTTACTATATTTACTATAGTTCTGGTACTTACCCATTTTAACATCACGGCACTGCATTTTGCACGCGTTAGTCGTAATCAGATTCCAAGGGGATACTGAAACTTTAGTCTAACGGCATGGTGGTTTTCTTACATGGTAGGTATACAATGTACAATGAGACATCCGTACGTGATTTCCGGTTGATTCAGCCATAGGCTTCTGGATACGTTACAATAATCGTAGACGGAATTCTCAAATTATACTTTTAAATGAAACCCAACTTCTGTATTCTTATAAACAATTGAACATATTCCCTGCAACTGATGGCTGCACATGGCATGCATCTCACCGATCATGGTAGGCTTTAGGTGTCGAGCAAATTTTTCTTTCGGAAAAATTGTTCAGTACTATATAAGTTCATTTAGTAGTGATTTTCGGTTTTATGTAAAAGAGGAGTCTTTTATATCGAAGTTCTACTTGTTTAATATATATTATATATATTTTCTTAAAATTATTATTAAATATGTATTCGAATTATCTCGTACACTAAATATCTTTATATTAGAAGGGTTATTATTTGAATATGAATTGTTTACTTATTTCCATTTTTTCGTTAGTATGTACTGGTATGCAAATTGTGAATTACACATTTACGGAACTTACGGACTTGAATCGTATAATGGGTAAAGCTTATGTGAATAGGGAGCTGCAGCACGACTATAGTTGCAAGCAACAATCTTGAGACTCATTATACGAACAGCCGATTACCGCTCACAGTGGTTTACAAATATTACCTGAAGCTGTCGTAAATAACAGACGGGTTCGGCACGTTCCACTGTTTTGCAGCGGAGTGGACCGTATCCAAAAATTGTGTTTAGGCTTTTTTAGAATTTTTTTCCGTACACATAAATCAATAAGCATTATTTGGTATTATTATTTGAACTACAAATATTTCTCATCTAATAGCTTTTAATGTATGACTAAATCGTATTCTTTCCTAATTTAATGAGTAGTATCTATTTTTATAACCATGAATAGTAAACATTCCAATTTCAATGCGGCAGCCCATACTTTCTAATTTTTGATCGCGGTGTGCAGTCGTCCTCTGCCCTGTTTCTTCACAGGTTAATTTTTTTTTTAATCCGGAGGGTCATAAACGTAGTTTCTACCTGTATATTTTATTGGAAATAAGAACTTACTGTACTTACTATAAACGGTATTAAAAGCATATGTGTTTACTTGTATTTTATTTTTTTACAGCATATAAGAATACCAAGTGCAATATTTTTTACTTATTCAGTCATACCTACATGTATGCTTACATTTAGCCACTTATTAAGAGGCGTTTGTGACAAATACATTTCGTAGGGCAACTGGTCAAACAGATTATTGCTGATTTTAAACCGCGGGGCAACTGAGTACCTCCGAAACAATTAAATATGTTCATTCTTATCACTAGGATCTGTCGCGGCTTATATCTGAGTGCTTAATCTCCTAATCTCTTATTGCCCGGTGGGGCAATTGGTCGAACGGATTATTGGTGATWTGAAACCGTGGGCMAATTGTGACTCTTGTAATGTGCTTATTAACAAGCTGTAATGAACATTTTATTGTGCACTATTGTAAACTTTTTCTAACAAATGTAAATAATTTTCTACTTACTTTTTTGTATGTTTTTATATTAAATTTGTATAAATTCGTTATGACATGCAAATGCTTTTATTTTATACATCGGAAAATTGAAAATTGAAACCCAATAAAGTATCACATAAAAATAGATCGCGGGTCGCGCCAGTTAGCATCAGGTTCGCATTAAATAAAATTTGTTATAAAAGCTTCTACGTTTTATTGATTGCCAAATTATTAAAACTAACAAATTTCAAAAATTTATAGTGGAAAAGTTAAAATTTTAGCCAAGATTTTTTTGAATAAGGCCCATTTAGGAACTTTGAAGCGTGCCATTAATCCCAATAGTTTAGGACGGCCGACCATAAGATTGTAAAAACCCTCATTTACAATACGATAGTTTACGACGGCCGACCATCAAGCTGTAAAACCCTCTGCATAAGTCAGTTTCATAGATCGTTACTTGATACTTTATACGCAGAACAGTATCCAAACCGAAGGACACATACAACGCTCGAGGAAAGTTCCAGTTATACTGGACGTCTTTGTCAGTTACTTCCTGGTGTCTGGCCTCGGGGAAAAAATCGTGAATGCTATCGAAAGCAGAACCGAAAATCGCATATATTTTTTACACAACAATATGATTTAACATGTTACTCCTACACCAAATCACCCATCCAACAATTAACATAGCTTTGATATTATGATATGTTATATAACATAGAAGGAAGATTAGCAAGGTTTATATTACAAAACAAAAGCAAGAAAGGAGATAAGCGACCTAATGCCATAACCGCAAGTAGCAGAAGAGAATTTGTTTACCACCCCGATCGCTGCTGGTGTGTAATTGGAAATGGTTGGAAACAGTTTCGTTTTAATGATAAGGCGCATACAACTTATTCCTTATAGGTAGCGTTTTTTATTTCAACGAATTACGTTAAACAAAGGTTCTATTTTAGAGGAAATAAAACTAAGAAAGGCTTACCTTTACCTAGAAAATAGGAGCTGTGATCTTTCTATCGGATTTAATACTCTCACGTAATTTAATGAATGTCTTTTGCGACATACCTCCACAGACTAACTTTTTACAGTCTTGCATAGACGGATGAACGCTTTAACACAATAATCAGTGAAAACGTCGATCCCACCTGGAAGTAAGGTTCTGAAATGCTTGACAAAATACCTGGACACATTCCACCTAGTTATTTGGAACAATGTAACGTACTAAGTATCTATATAATCAGCTTTCAAAACTGAATGTCAGACACCGTTATTGTTTATACGACTAATCTGTTTACTTGACTAGTGTACTAAATAGTTGAATAATATATAATTTATAAACTAGATAAGCAAATGAAACAATCGTAACATGCAGTTGCTTAATGCAAGTAGTAGTAGTGGACACCCACTCTTACCTACCAATTATAACATCACTTTAAGAGAGGTTAAGGTCAACAGTGAAAAAACTTAAAGGCGATCTAATGGTACAAGCTTATGATGCTGTTTTCTAAGAATGGTTGTCGGAAGGGATTATAGAAAAGGTAGAGGAATCCTGTGTCTCAAATAGACATTATTTACCGTATCGACCCGTCACAAATATAGAAGTGTTACTGCAAAAATACGACCAGTGTTTGACGCATCCGCTAGAGAAAAGGATCCTCCTTCTTTGAATATGTGCCATGAAAAAGGTGCGAACCATAGGAGTCTATACATTCCATCTTACTGAAATTCCGCCTTTGGCGTTGTATCAGATATACGCAAAGCCTTATTACAAAAAAAAGCCTGCATGACCATGATTTCTTGAAATTCTTAGGAGTGGACGAACACGATAATATCATCGTTTACCGCCATAAACGGGTTGTATTTGGAATAAACAATAGCMCTTTTTTATTGGGAGAMACATTAGAATGATATTCTAATTCTAAATTCTTTTGGCGTGTTTGAAAAGATGCCAGATCGGGAGAGATCCGTATTGTGAAGATACAGTATGTAAACTTGCTGACGCATTCTGTGTAGACAACTGKGTTACTAGTCTCTTTACCAAGACAGTTATTCAAATTCATACGAGAAGCAACTTCAGTTTTACGGGAATGAAAGTTTGATCTGAGAGATTGGTAGTATAATAGGGAAGTTTCCGATGGTAATGTAGATGTGCTTGTCCTTAGACTTCGCTGGAACACAAGTAGAGACACCCTTAGAATTAACAATAACTGGTTATATAATATTGCGAGTGATGGTAACTTGATTATCACAAAAATGTTAATTCCGTCCGTAGCACAACAAATTTTCGATACAATTGCATTCAATTGGTCTGCTACGTTAAAGCCCAAACTAATGCTACAACAATTGTGGGAAAAGGATCTAAAATGGGTCCAGGATGTAAATAATGAAACGTCAGTCGTTCAAAGAATGGTACATGAGTTAGCGTTTCTATCAGAAATTGAAATCCCTCGGTGGGCAGATGATACTGGTACTATGGAAGTCCAACACCTAAGTCTACATAGTTTATGTGACGCCAGCAAATTAGCATATGCATGTGTTGTATTCCTGAGACTTATTATGAATGGCTGTGATGAAACATCTGTTGGCTGCAAAATCGAGAATTGCTTCGATACTTATAACTATACCAAGACTAGAATTGCTGGCGTCTGGAGTTTGGAGTGGAGTGATTCCTCAACTGCATTATCGTGAATACAACGAAATAAGGAATGATCGGTTTTCGTACGAAACAGAATTTCAGAAATTCGCAAACTGACCCCAGTAGATTCTTGGTATTATGTACCTGGAGCTCTGAATCCGGCGGTCCTTCCATCAAGAGTCTGTTCGCTCAAACAACTAATAGAATCTCAGTAGTGGGAAGGACCGAGTTGGCTGTATAGAGAGCCAGATACATGGTATTCTGGGAATGTTGAGTGCAACGAAGAAGAGATCAAGAAAGAACACTCTTGAATAGTAATATCGATTTTTGGAGGTTACACTATTTTTCTAAATATTTGAAAAGTATAAGGATAATTGCGTGGGTACATCGGTTTATACACAACACTAGAAACCCAACGAGTAACAGAAAAGATATCGGAGCTGCGGAGAATTTTGTGTTAAAATTATCCAATCAGATAGTCTCTCATATGAAAACTGCGAAAGAACAAAACACCTTGATACATGATGAATCTGGCTTAATTTGAGTAAAAACAAAAATCACAATGCTTGGTTTGCAAGCAATTCAGTTTAGTTAGTTGGTTTTGTTCCAAAATGCCTCCATTACCGGTAGATAGAGTTCGCAAGTGSATTTGAAGTGACTGGTATTGATACGGCTAGACCAATGTACTTTAAAAATGGTGAGAGATCATAGATATTGTTTTCCGGGCTGGTTCCCACGTTGCTTATTTGACCTTGACGTTTCGACACTCATGTCGGTGTCTTCCTCAGAAGTAGTTCTTGAGTTTCAGGGCACACATTTGAAGAAATAGCTGCCAGAATGAATAATACTAGTATTTTTTCAATCCGTGATGGCAATAATGGGTTCTACCAAATAAAGCTGAGTGAAGAAAGTGAACTTCTAACAACATTTAGTGCAGGGAACTTCGGAAAATATTCCTACAAGACTGCCATATGGTTTGCACTCTGCCCCAGAGGTATTCCATCGTACGTTCAAGAATATCTTTGAGGGACTGGCTGGAGTAGAAGTATACATTGACGACATCACTGTTTGAGCCAGAGCATAACAAACGACTGGAGGCTGTGCTAAACAGGGCGAAGTGTGCATATGTTCAATTTAATCGAAGTGCAAATTCGCGCTAAGGGAAGTGAAATAAATTGGTCATGCTTTTACAAAGGAAGGATTACATGCCGATAGCGCTAAAATTAAGGCAATTTTGCAATTAGAGGAGCCGAAAGATAAAACAGAACTCCAAATACTTTTAGGAATGGTAACATATGTCTCCAAATTTGTACCTAATTTAGCAGATGCTATATCTTCAATGAGACAACAGCTAAATAAAAATGTTGAGTTTGTGTGGTCACACTAACAAAGTGTTGATTTTGAGAAATTCAAGAAAATGTTGTCATGTTCCGGTACTGAGATATTTTGATGTAAATAAAGATATAGTTTGACTGCAGATAGTAGCAATCAAGGGCTAGGTGCTGCCTTATTGCAAGATAATCTGCCCGTGGCATACGCTTCGAGGGCACTGACTCCTTCACAGACATGTTGGGCTCAAATAGAGAAGGAACTGTTTGCAATTGTATATGGTTGTGAAAAATTCCGTCATTATGTATACGGTAAAAACATAACAGTACAAAGCGATCATAAGTCTCTGGAAAGTATTTAAAAAACATTAAATGATACTCCCTTAAGGCTGCAAAGAATGAGACTACGTTTGCAACCCTAATAACATTACAGTATATTATAAACCAGGTAAAGAACTGATGTTAGCGAAGGCGCTATCTAGAAATTTTATTAAGAACGCGCCAGTTACAAATGATTTAGAGAAAGAGGTGGAAAGTCACGTAAGCATGATAGTTAATACTTTGCTGATTTCAAAAACGAAAATTGATATTTTTCGAGACGAAACAGAAAATGATCCTATACTGTCTGTTTCAAAGTCTTATATTGAGAGAATGACCACCATATAATGAAATTCCAATATATTTAAAGATTTTTATCCAATCAGATTTTGAGTCATTTGTATAGTCAATTGCGCAATTGATTAATTCATATAAATCATTTCGGTCTAGAAAAATGCAAAAGCCGTGCGAGAAAAATACTGTTTTGACCTAATATGCTGAAAGAACTAGAAGATATTATTAAAAATTGCAGTATCTATTTGCAGTTGCCAAAAAACACAGTTTTAAAAAATTGCAATTGAGGGAGGTCTTTGGGAAGTCTTAGGTGTTGATCTTTTTTACTTTCACTCTAAACCATTAATTATTATCGTAGACTATTTCAGAAAATTTGTAGAGTTAATGGAACTAAAAGGTAATTCGACAGAAAGTGTCGTTACGGTGTTAATATCAAATTAGTAATACGTAACAACAGTTTTCAACAACTATAAATTTAAAGCTTTTGCTGCTATGTGGAATTTTAGCAACATAATGTCGAGTCCTTATTATTGACGTTGCAATGGAACGGTTGAAAGATATGTCGGTACTTGTAAAAACATGTTGAATAAAGCCGAAAAGCTGGATTAGATCTATATGTTGCGTAGCTGGAGTATTGCAACACACCCATAGATTCCAAAATAAATAAATCACCTAGCGAAATTATGTTTGAACGAAAAGTCAATGCCTTTTCACCAGTGCCTGAAAATTTTGTGGCAAAATCATCAGAATGTAATAAGTTTATCAAAAAAGGTCTAGATGAAAGGCATTAAGGTACAAACGCTATCATGATCAACATAAGCACAATAAATCTCTTACATTTAAAGATGGGGAGGTAGTGTATATAAAAGATAAAGTTAACAATATGACTGAAGCCCAAGTTGTCCGTGAAGGAGATACTCCCCGTTCCTATAAAATCCGGCTGCCTTCAGGCAATATGGTTAACAGAAATAGGTATAACATGTATAAATCCTCACCGGAACAAAAGTTTATTTTAGATAAGCTTGACAGTGAATCAGGTAGCATACAGGACCAGACAAGGATTGTAAATGATGAGACTGATAACATCAAAATACTAAGTGATTTTACTATAGGTAAACTGTTCAGATCTTGATCGCAATCTGAGGAAAAAATTCCAGAAGAAATGTTAAAAAACCAAAATATTTGTCGGATTATCTCTTAGAAAACTAGTGCGCATTGTTTTGTGTTCTCATGTTATATTGTTAATGTATATATAATGTATAATTTTGTAGTTAGAAAAAGGGGGATGTCAGGACATATCCTAGTGGGCATAGAGTTAGTGTGACAGAGCCACATATGTCATCTTAGTCTTGTATTGGTCTAGAAAATTTGTAATAAACCTTGATTTGTAATTCAGCAGACGAAAAAGTAAAAGTAAAGCAGGGAAACCAGTGTCTGCTGTCTCGGCTTTCCCACAGCAATCCATGAGCTAACCCACTCCTGCTAGCTTTCAGCGGCCTCCTCCTCCTTCCCTAGAGTCCCTCAGATTTCCGGTACTCTATCCCACCTCCACCAACGACCACTGCGCTTTCCGTGGTCTCTCCGCTGAACCCCTTGGCTTTCCGTGACCATCCACACCGTCGGACTCATCTGCTTTCCGGAGTACGATACCAAAGACCGAAGACACCTCATTGCTATATTATTTGATATACGTTGTTATTTGTATGACGCAATAAACTTACTTTTAGCAGCTTTTAGTTACAGCCATGGGCGTACCCAGCTTTTGATCAAGGGGGGGGGGGCAAAACAGGAATTTCCGTTAGTAAATAATTCAACATAAATGGAAATGTGCCTTTATCGGATTATGTACCTAAATAATTAATGAAGCATTTATTCCATGAATAATGTTCATCTTCGTTGATTTTCTGCAAGGTGACTTAAAACATCTTCTGTGAAGACGCAATTTTTTTGTGTTTTTCATATACACTGATCATACAAAGCTCGTTTATTCCAAATTCAATTGTTAATTATTTCAGTTAGGAGATATTTAGCGTACTCAGTTGCATCTCTATCACGTTTAACAAAAGATCAGTTGATACATTTTATTTGGAAGAATAATAAAGATCCGTGATCCACATAATGTATAGTAATGTCAAACGAAGTACTATAGAAAGATAAAGTTTCCCTTAAGCGTCTAMTMATAGTGTTACGTTTTATGACTTGAAATTCGCATGTATCAAAGACTAATGAATTAACCGATTCGCTTTTAGTTTAGTTTAAACTTTTCCTACTAGAAGCTTTAGAAATTTGACTTAGGAGTGAATAGGTAGCTAGTAAAGATTTTAAAAAAACATCGAAACTGAGAATGAGGAAACAACCTGGTCGTGAAACAATTCCACACAACAGAATCATGCATAGTTAAACATATTAGAAGAGCTGAAAAAGTAGAAATCGTATTATATCTCCTGACCAAGATAGGCTTGGAAACCGTTTGACAACGACTTATTGATTGTCATTTGCATAAATCACATATGAGTTTTGGATGAAAATTGTGATATACGCTGGTCTATAAATTTTACTTTATCTATAATTTCGTAAATGTATACTTAATTAACCAGCTTAATAAAGGAAAGGTGAAAACGGCCCAGAGTTGGCAGTCCCAGTCCAGGGGGGGGGCAGCTGCCCTTCCTTGCCCCCCCCCTTCGGTACGTCAATGGTTACAGCAGTTGTCAAAGTCTCAATAAACCGTTATTTTACCATGTCTGACTGAAAATGAACCCGTTATCACTGAAACTATCCGAAGCAACATCAGTCACTACTCACTAGCTGACTCTAAAAAAGTTGCTGTGTCCGACAAGCTTACGGTGTATGCTGAATAGTGAGTACTGAAGCAGCATACGTTGCGAGCGTAGTAACACTCAAAATATTTAAATTTTGGCATCCCGAGCAAGGACTGTTACATCTTAATTAGAAAAATAGCTCTTTTTGACTACAGCAAAGCCAACTATGGTTTCCATTAAAAAAAAATGCAAGTTTGTGTTACTCGTATATCTAAAAAATGGGACCCCTAATAGATACTGAGATTGAAGAAATATAAGTTTATTTAAAAGTTGGCTGTAGTTTTAATACAATAGTATACTATACACCAAGGTGGCGAAGACTATTATTATTGACCGAGCACCAAGATTATTTCGCGAGGGCTTGTCCCGAGCGGAATAAGGTGCAAGGTCTATAAAAATGTCTTCCCCACCGTGGTGTATATACTACTTTTTCCACTACTAGCCAAATTTAAAGCAAAAGATAAAAAAATTCTTGTAAAAATCAAGTGTAGTACAAAAATGCAAATTCGCTTTTCCACTAATAAAACAAAAAATCAAGTAGTCTGATGCAGTTGACATTTCCACTTCTGCCACTATTTTAGCGGCTAGTGGCGGTAACACACTACAACTAAAACAACATGGAGGTTGGAGATCTGCAACGGTAGCAGAAGGTTACATTGAGGAGTCACTGGTACTCAAAAGGTCAATCGCAGATATGCTCCAAGGGCCTTCTACATCTTCAACTTCCGTGGCTTTATCAGCTGAGTCACAGTGTTTACTCTCATCGGCTGCAGTTACATCAACCTCATCTTCACCGCTAAGAGTTCCACCTAAAAACACTAATGAAACCAGTACTCTGCATAATACGGTTATCAATTTACCAAATACAGCTCTAACCAACACATCGGGTGCAACGATCACTATGACTTGCAACAATTGCACAATTAATTATAACTTTGGGAAACAATAATTTGTGTTCATTGTATTAATATTTGTTTAAATAAACTTTTGTTGTTTGGATAGTCTTCTAACATGAACATAACCAAGCTTCGACTCTCCCGCCCGCCCGCATTCCGTCATTCGGTCATGTCATGATTCGGTCGTCTCTCATCAGCTGTCATTTTTTGGTTGAGCGCGAATTTTAAACTAAGGGCATTTTTATTCAAATAATTTTATCGTGTTAGGTAACTTCAAGCAGCAAATACGTTAAAGACAATCTCCTGGGTATACAAAATTACGTTGCACAAGTTTTTGTTAAACAACTATCTCTGAATTCACAAAACTTTCGAATTTGTTCATTATTAACCTAGGTTAAGAATAGAAAAAATTATTAACCACTAATAGAGAAATTCAACTTCTCAGTTGTCTAGGAGACGCAATAATTGTCAACTTCGTAGCTAGTAGTGGAAAAAATACTTTAATTACATCATCACATATAAAGTACCGAATTTGATATTTTGTCTTATACATGTAGCAAATAAGTACAGAAAGTAATTTTTCTAAAATTTTCGTTACCAATTCCAGCCATGGGTTTTCTCTTTGACATTGTAGGTATGTTTTTACCTAATGAGGCAAGTATTTTTTGATTTTGATAATCGAGAAAGTTGAATACAGTGGTTTATAAAATCAATAAATAGATATTACTTTTCTTTAAGTTCTCTAGAGCTAATTTGTAACTTTTTTTGAACTACTAACTGGTTGCCTGGTATATAGACCGCAGTCCACGGCAGCAACCAAGGAGGTAGCAACAGACCCATGACAAGAAACAGCCTTGGCGCGGCCTTGCGCAAAGTGGATTTCAAACGAAAATGACAAATGACAAGTGACTCACCATTCACATTCACAATTCACAAACACACACAAAACACAAGAGGGAAAATTTCTTGAATGAACAATACCCTAATTTTAGCCATTGACAGAAGTAGTTGTATTTATAACATAATTGGTTGTTAGAACTATTATACACTTAAAAACAATTGTGATAGAGTGAAAGATTAAACCTATGTGTAACAGTGTTTTTGGTGAGGTGTGATGGTCAACAAATAAATTTTATAGGTTAACAAATAAATCAAAATTGATAGTGATCTTTAGAAAGCTGTTGTATCACTGAAAATTGCTAGTAATTCGTGGTAACGAATCTTTAATTTCTCTGATAACAAAGTATAAAATGGCCAGTGGTCGAAACAAAGCACCTCGAAAAAGAACCGATAACAACTTGGCCCAGGTTATTACAAAAAGTATGTTAACTAAGTATTCCTATTTTCAAACTATTGTTTTGCAGTTTGGGTTATTTGGGATGCCGATGGAAAATGATGATGATAATGATAGTGATTTAGAAGCTGAGCTCCGTGCATTAGCTGGTGATGCAAGACCAGAAAGACCTGAGCGTTCGAAAAAACCAGCAGTACCAGCTCACCAGCTTGATGCCATGATTGCAGATAGCTTACGTGATATTCCAGATGATGAAGAATTGTCAGGAGATGATGACGATCCAGAGTTATTATCTGAACTACAGGAAATTACAGGTAACTTCTTACTTGTGATAATTATACCAAATAGTAACCAAATGAATTTATAAGTGGCATAGAATTTTTGGTATTAATGCAAACCTTGTATTGTGATTTCATCCACCCAAGTTGTTAGCCTATCCTGTATAAATTAGAAATAGAAACGAGAAGCTTTATAGAATTTTTTTTTAAATTTTTTATTATAATTTTTATGAAATTTGCATATATGGCACCTGGTAAATTATGAAATTGGCTGAATCCATGGTATCTGCCTGCTTATATCTGTATATTTTGAGGATCTACTGTAGAGGTTTTCACCTTGCAAATGAAAAACTGACGTTTGCTTGGGCGAACATTATTATTAACATTTAGTTTTTGTTTTGAATGACAATTCTCTTAGCTGGTAGTGACTTGTCATCAGTTGTAGGACACCATCGTATGCAGTGGCGTAGTGCACCAGTTATAGAATGAAAACAAAAGGATTTGTTTTACACCACAATGAAACGCAAACTGTTAGAATCCTCTCTTGTAGGTACTGGAAGAAAAAAGGTTTACAACTGCTATTATTTAAGTAATATCTATTCTTTAAAATTGCATAATATATTTTTGTTGAACTTGCTTACAACCACCAGAAAATAATTTAAAGAAATCTTGAACAGCCAAACAAATTCTATAGCTTAAGTAATAATAATGTTGGTACATCAGACCGAATTCAATCTATATATAGTATTAACAAATGCAGTTCTCAATCTGTGAGACCCAATGTTACCACTGAAGGATTAAAAATAACTTGTCTTTTAAATGTTTATTGAGACATCGCAGAGAATCAAATGGAATCAGGAGTATTTTAATCACAAAATAAAAATAAGCATTATAGTTGGCAAGCATTTTGGTATTTTTTATTATGCAATTTTAAAAAATTATATTTAAATAACAGCAATTATAAACGTTTTACTTGTTCCAATACCTACGATTTTTGTGTATTCCTGTTTATAAATTGACATTTTCGTAAAATCAGAATCTGTTGGGTTCATCACAACTTAGTTGGAAAAAATTAGGCCGGAATTGTGTCTTGAGGTTGGGGCAAGTTCTTGGAGAGTACTCCAACAGTTTGTGTTTCATTGTGGTGTAAAACATTTCCTTTTGTTCTCCTTCTATAACTGGTGCACTACGCCATTGCATAAGCTGGTATCATACAAATAATGACAAATTCACTACCAACTGACAGAATTGTAATTCAAAATCATGTAAAAACCTAACAAATATTAATAATGTTCGCTTGTTCGTCCCAAGACAAATGTCAGTCTTTCATTGTGTGCCCAAGGTGACAGTAGGGCCACAAAATCAGTCACCTGCTTGGCACACCATACTTTGTCTTGTCACAGATAGAAGTATATCTTTATATATATGATAAACAAGAGTAACATCCTACTAAAATAAATGATTGTATATTATAATACTGAATCTGTCAATAACACATTAGAAATTCGCAGGTTAATATGCTGTCAATTTTTGCTATACAACTTGGGCAACCAGTTTACACAGACGGATCCTGTAAAAAAAAAACTATGATATTGATTTGGCAATTGAAACTCATTAGTCACTTCTGACAAGAATAATCTAAACTGAACTATCACAGTTGCATCTAACAACTACTAATGATCACATCGTTGATGGTGTGCAGAGACTCAAGTCTACTACTTTCATAAACAATAAGCAATAATTTAAAGTTTGGGTTCAATTTTTCAAATTTAGAGATTCGCTAAAGCTTGTACTTTCAATTTTCTTTTGATCAAAAATGTTTATTACCTGTTTATTATCATTGTTCATAGTTGGTAAGGTCTGACCAAAGATGTTAACGTTCACTTCATCATTTGCCTATCCAATAAGCTTAATTGAGGCCACTAGGTTTTGTATAAGCAATGTAGAATTCAATTCCTTCCATTCGTTAAGGGTTGTAGCAGTGGAAGCAACTTTGCCATGAAATTGGCTTTGTGTCAGGCATGCTGCATTCTTTTACTAGTCAAGAAAAATGTTTATATTACATCCGTATTTTCAACCGCCATATCGTACAAATAACTTGTTACATTGTGATAGCATGTTGTATTTTGCCAAATACTTAGCAATTTTTCTTCGTTAAATTTATGAGATAAAAAATACACAAAAATCAGTAATTTTCAGTACCAAACCACTCCATTTAAGCAATATTTCTGTATTGCATTTTTAGGTTCAGAAGAATCTTCTGTACTGAGATCAGCTCCATCACCACCACAAGTTGAAACGTCTGCTGAAGTATCTGTGTTGGAAGTCTTGGAAAGTCGCTTGAAAATGTATGAAACTGCAGAAACTCATGCAAAATCAATAGGTGAAACCAGTAGGGCACGAAGATATAATCGGGCCATAAAAACACTAAAGGACTTAATCAAGCAAGCAAGAGCTGGAAAGCCTATCCCACCAGACGAAATACCTCCAGAAGTTAGCACTAATATTAAAAAGTCAGCTGAAGTTCCTCCTCCCACTGTTGAAGACCAGGCACCACCATTGGAACCTGATAAAGTTTCACCCACATTACCACAAGAACCAGAACCTGTATCTCCAGCTTCTACTCAGGATAACACAGAATTACTGCAAATGTTACAGGCAAGAAAAGATCAGTATAAAGCTGTAGCTTTGAAAGCAAAGAAAATGGGTGACAAAGCAACAGCAATTAATTACGTTAAAATTGCAAAACAATTTGAAGCAGTTATTAGTGCTGTAGAAAGTGGACAACCTGTTGATTTGAGTCAAATGCCAGGTAAGAAGTTTTTGGAAAGTCGTTTAGGTATTATATGKTGTTTAAATAGGACACYCTTATCAACAGAAGGCATCTGTTGAATTAGATGGTAAACATTACCATTAAGACATTCAGAGTATTTTGTTCTTCTTTGAAAAGCATTTACATTAATTTTAAATTAAAAATATTAACTTGTTTCAAGTCAAAGTTTAACATCGAATATTCTGCAACGGTACATTTCATCAATGTTTTTGAAAAATATACCTTTTTTGTATCATTTGAACCAGATCTATGCAATGCTTTTATTATGCTGAATTATGAATTATAGATGACTGTTTACAAAATATCAAGCTACCGGGTTATGTCAGGTGGAAATTATTTAAGGAACATTTAATTGATTGGTAGAACTTTTTCTCAGAAATGAAAACATCCATCTTATTTTAAGCCATTAAAAATAGCTGGCTTAGTATTGATGACATGACAAGTGGCTGCGGAATTTATAATTAAAAAAAAAAACTATTACAAGTAAACCAAGTCTAAATAGCATTCGAAATTTGCTCCTCAGTTTTTAAATATTATATATGAAACTACGGCAAAATGTGGAATTTCTGTATGGTGGCAAAGTTACTAAGCCGTTATGATGTAGATTCAAATTATGTATGTGTGTACGATATCCGACCTTTCTAGTAGTGGAGTTTGATTAATTCCAAACCGTGGCAAAAACAGGCAAAGAGATATTTGTACCACATTCACATACACATCCAGTTAGCATCTTTAAGTTTATGAGAGACAGCTATGTGTGCAGCAATTTTAAGTTTGATATAAGTTTTTTTGCAACAATACTTAGTATGACCCTTGAATCATAAATTCGTATCCAACGTTCCTTTGTACAAGACATTTCATTGCAGACCCTATTATGTAGCAAAGCAATTTAAAAAAAAAACAATGACAATTAACAATTGTTTAGAGAGCTGTTCATCTAATTTTTGTTTGCTGGGCCACCTGCTTAGTCGGAAAGGTGGGGTTCAAAAGAAGTACAGAAAATTGGCACCACGCAATTTACATTACCAGTGAACAAAAACACCACAAAATTGTGAAATATATATTCTCCAAAATCATACTAATGAATTAAATAAACAATTACATCTGTCATAACTCATTTTACATAGGTATCAAATGGTAAATGTAATATTACTATAATGTAATTTGTAAGTAATATGAAAAATTCAAATTTAAGTAGCTAAGAGTTATAGAAACATGGAAATATGGGTTAAAGAACTATTAACAGTATTGTTAATGTAGGGTAAAATCAGTGTTGTGAAGTAATTAGTTACAATTATTTTTTCAAGTTACTTTCATTTGTAACTGAATTACTCATTTTGTTAGAATTATAATTACATTTTTTGTGAGAATATTTTATAGTTATGAAACCATAAGCTACTGCTATCGATACTCTTCAAGAAAAATGCCAGTTATATCTAGGTTTACGCTTTGCCAACTATTCCAAAAATACTGAACAAAAACTTGAAAAGTTGAAGCTCTGGGATTCATTTATAACAAATATTAAAAATGCTATTCACATATTTTGATTTCAATCAGATAGTTGTTCTTTACCACATTTTAAACTTAACTGGATTCTTCTGACAAAGAGAAAGGAAATTATGTCACAGTCCAAAAACACTTTTTCCTTCAAGTGACAATAACCAAAGTCATTGCTATTCACCTCTAGAATATAAACTGTCAAATTTTTTATTATATGGATATTCCAGAGCCGGATGGTGTCAGCGAAAATGCATCACATATGTGTAGAATTTTTAGCTTATCTGAACATAAAAAATTGCTGTCTGTAAAGGACTGTCTTGCAATATTTAAGATTTTGAAGAAATACAATGTCATATTACCCTTATTCGCTCCCGTTGAGCAAATGTTTAATTATGGTGGTCAAAATTTGAAACTTACACGAAACAGAAAAATTGTTCTTCAGATATAAAGGTGGTTTGTAATTTACATTAATAAAATTAATAATACCAGTTAGATTATTAGTTACTTGTTAGAGTTGTAAGTTTGTATATAAAAATTATTAGGATAATTAGTCCTGACTCGATTAGATGTAACTGATTATTTGAAAGTACATTTAAGCTTGTAATTGTAATTAATTACACATTGTGTAGTAATTTCAACATCACTGGGTAAAATCTATGGTCCACACATAAGTAACATATCTATACTGACTCTGTCATTACCAGTTGATTTAGATTTTTAAGGAAAATAAAGCTTTGCTTACAGCAGTTACGTTTACTAGGTAAAAATTAAAATGTGTAGTAAAAGCAGTGAATTCAGCATTGGAATAAAATTTCAGTAAATCTGCATTAGGAGAAAGAATGCTTACAGAATGCAGATAATAAAGATTTTTCGCATTCAGGAACCTACTACTTTGAAATGTATTTGGTAAATTCATGTGAAAATTGGAAATTGAAGTACACAGGCTACACATACAATAGTGAATCAGTACTGATTCATGTTAGGAAGGTACACATGTTTAAATTTTTTTATGTATTCTGTATATTTCTCAACACCTATTCCATTTTTTTATCGTTCAAAAAGTTAGGGTTTTCAAAGCGGCAATAAGCTGATAAATTACTTAAAAAATTTTGAATAGCCCTTTTCTTATATTTTAAACATTTTATTATCTTAGGACCTCCCCAAGAACCAGTTCCACAAATGGAACACAGTGAAGTTCAAAAAGGACCTGACAGTCCACAACCAAGTCAACCACAGCCGCAACCTGAAGACCCTCCATCAGAAAGTGGCTTGATCACGGCCAGTACTGTAGAAGAAGCGTTGCTACAAAGGTTAGAGGTCTACAAGAAACAAGCCGATGCAGCAAAGGCAGAGGGAAATTCAAGTAAAGCAAGACGAATGGGTAGAGTTGTGAAGCAATTTGAAGATGCTTTGAAGCTACACAAAGCTGGCAAGCCTATACCAGTAGACGAACTGCCTACACCACCGGGTTATGGCCCAATACCGGTTCCAGGAAGTGCTACTCCTAAACCACCTCCTGCTGCTCCACAGCCAAAGCCAGCTGCTCCACAGAGGCCAAGTCCTCCTGTTCCAAGGCCACAGGCTTCAGGATCTGGAGGAGGATCAGTCAGAATATCAGGTAAGTGGTAAGCAAAACATTCAGAATGTACCCCAATATGTTAATGTGAAAAAGTACTAAAAATAATATATCTACTACTTTACTGATCCATGCTTGTGTAACCGGCCCCTAATCTAACTTGCTAATGAACCACTAGTTGTCCCTAATAAGAATTTGTCAACACTGTTATTGTCCCTAAAATGACATACTCTCTTCCAGAAAAATTCCTAATCTTTTACAACTGAGAAGTGTCCCTTATCAGATTTTATTAAACTATGTTCTACAAAAATTAAAGTAACATACCATACCTTACTTTCGTAGTTAGACTTTTTTTTTGTTATATATTATACTACAAATGGAATTATTTCAAAACGTTTTTCCATGTCAAAGCACATAGCAACGTTTTCATATTTGTATGTTTAGAACTCACTTGATATTATACTTTAATAAGAGAAACACCTGCGTTTGTTCTATTCAACTGACAGTTGCTATGTCTCTGTTTGTTTTTCCAGGACTACTAGAACCCTAAACTAAACTCTTTTAGCCAACTATCTAATAATTCTACTGCAACACTTGTAATATTTCCTTAACTTTTCTTCAATTTCTTTAATAGTTTTACCACGCAAAAAATCTCCATGGTTCAAACGCCACTTGACATATCCTTCTTTCAGACGATGCCATGCAGTTTCTGTTTGATAGATCGAATTGGAATTTGTTTAAAAATCGTAGCCAACTTTAGCAAGAAATTGAATTTGCGATTTGAGGATTTGTTTTTTGAAAAGTCACTCAATTATTAAACCAGTCTTGTAATAATAGCAATAATTTTTTGTGTAGGGAACCATACACCCACTGCTCGACTAGAACAACAGGTGGCCATGCTGTTAGCCAAGCAAAAGGAATTCAAACGTGCAGCTTTGAATGCTAAGCAGAAGGGAGAAATTAACCAGGCAAAAGAATACTTGAAAACTGCTAAAGGATTTGATCCCCTCATAGAAGCTGCTCGAGGAGGTTTACCTGTAGATCTTGCTACACTACCACTTTCACCCATAGCTAAATCGCAACTTGATGAGGAGTAAGTAGCAGCAGCGTTCTTAAAATGTATTTGTTGTTGGTATATGAGGTGAAAATATACTGAATACATTTTACAGTAGTAACTGACTTTTTATATTGGGATTTTGCAGTGCCACTGCAATTCATGCACAAACTAATTTCTTGTAGATGATTTCTAAACCACACTTTCTGGAGAAATTTGGGATGTTGCATCGGGAGTTTTTTTCATAATTTGCAGAGTAATTTGTAATTTTTAGCTAGCTTTACAGGTAACTTTGTTGATTTTAGAAAGAATATGACCCAAGTAACTCTTGATTTGGTGGAATACACCAATTATGTATGTTCTAAAAGATATTGGTGCAAAATGCAAAAAGGGAAGGCAGTTTAGCAAACTTATTTTATATGATAGATCTAATTTTAGCTGGTCTTTGAGATCTGTAGCAAAGCAGTACTCTGCAGTCTTTCCCCCATAAAAGTAAAGAAAAACTGGTTGTTTCGAATGCATGTTAAATGAAGATTGACTTGTTCTTGTAAAGCTGGTGCCGGATGATATTGCAAACATGTATCATCATTTCCAATTTTGCCTATCAGATGTTTATGATTTCAGGGAAAAAAACTTGGTTAATGGAACACTCCAAGTTTATTTTTAAAATTTTTAGGAAATGATGTGCTCGAAAAATAGTGTTAACAATAATTGGGAAAATGTGGAACCAATTGCCAAATTTATATCCTTAATAATGTAGTACAATTCATCCTAATCATGGAATTACCTGCATGTTCTTATAATGTGGTAGGAAATTGCTGTGAAAACTTCTTTATGAACTTCTAAATGAAGATGAATGCAAATTTTTTTTAATACAAAATACTGTCAAGACAGTTTTTTGTTTACAGCTTATTGTAGTTAAAATTCACTTTAAAATTGAGATGAGTAACTGATCCTTTTTTATTGTTGTAGTTTTTCTGCCTTTTTCTTATTACTTATAAGAATTCTACATAAGTGTAGTAAAATGCACATTACAATACAGCACGGTTTTAGTAGTCACATAGTAAGTTTAACATAATCAAACTGATATATTAAAAAGAGATTTTTTTAATACTAAGCTTATGTGACCACATATCTTGCACACATTTTTCATCATATCCACTATGCACTCTAAAAGTTTAAAGTTGTTGATTCCAGTAAAACTTCTAAAAAGAGCTGTCGGTTTTTAGCAAATTATATAGTGGAAATTATGTGTGTGCTTACTTTAACTTCATAATCTTTGAATATAGAAATATAATTAATCAAAGATAACACTTTTTAGGTTATATCTTGTAATTGTTAAGCAATATCTGTTTTGGAATTATTTTCATTTTCACCATCACCAGATAGACCATAAGGAAAAATTTACATTGAAATTTTTATCAATTCTCAGAACTTCACTGGTTTTGATCAACCTCTGTCTTGAATTCACTATATCTGCTTCTCAGTTTCTGACATGTAAAGGATTAAACATCAATTTTTACCTTCACTAAAATAGTATTCTTGGTTAAAATGAAGGAAACAAACATTCTTAAATTTGATTACTGGCTTGCAAATACAAAGCTTAGTTATCCAGGTTTGGTTTACTAGCTCTCTTTTTATACCAAAGTCAAAATAAACCTTCCCCAAATTCTCTTTGGGATAACCATGAACACTAAGGTCCTGTTCGGGTATTTTTTAGCTCGAAAATGACAGTAATCTCCACAATAGTACTAGTTGGATGAAGCCGTAGTAAACTTTTAAAAGTAAAAAAAGAAACAACAAAAATATGAAAAGATAACAGTTTAAATAGTACTCAGAAATTGGCAAACTGCCAACATAACAAATAATACAATGATGGCAACCAGTATATAAGAGAATAGTTCCAGTTACCACCGCTTTGTGGCATGTCACTTCTCATGAAGCACAAATAGCGTTTTAATTTTTATACAGTCAGTCTTTTCTGCATTTGAATTGCTATTCTGCCAAAGACTCCTTATTATTAATTAATGTTAAAAGAAATTGATGTTGAAGTTATCAGAAAATTGTGTCATTTTTTATTTACAAAGGGATGAGTTTGGAAAGAAAATTCCGTTATTTTCATATCTTTGGTTTAGGTTAAGTTATATATTAAATTGTGTCCTCATATATTATGATAGAGTAGCAACATAGTACGGGATCTTTAAAAATAGTGTGGTGAACATTGTAATGTATACCCGAATCATGAAAGCTGATCTCCATCCTTTTTTCTTATAATCATATGAATCAAATTGACACTCTCTATAGTCTGCAAAAGTTTACCTTTCATAAACCTCTGTTGTCAAATTACATTTGACATATTGCGTCAGGGAGAATATGAACCCTTTAATTAAAAAGAAATCTAGTTTTATAAGAATAATATGAAAACAATTCTAAATTTTAGCTAAGCTGCATGCAATGACATGGCTGCGACATTCTGTTGTACTAGTCAAGGTGAAGTACTTTGGTTTATACAACCCCACACAAACTTTATACAAGGTGTTGGGTAGTTGCTGGTAGGTTAGGAGTTTATTCAAAATCTGTCATAGGATTGTCCTGAAAATTTGGTTATTTAGACCTTCTGGTTTGTTCTGTCCATCTAAAGTATTTTTAACAATACAACATTGCCACTTAAAATGAAAAGTAGCAGCAACTTTAACTGACATCCTCTATATTATTTTCCATTTTGAGTCATTGGTCAATTTTGAACATCTTTTGTTAACATTCTAAAACAGTTGTTGACTATTTCTACATATTTTTTTCATATCAACCAAGACATTGTTTAAACTTTTGTAACGTTCAATTTAATACAGCAGAGCATTGAAATTTTAGGAAAAAGGATTGAGGAATCTTTAGTCATTTGAGATTAATACATTTTCCGCTACTTCAAAAAGTGGCAAAAAATTCATTTTTTTTCAAATGGAGCATGTTTCTTTGTAAGTGAAAGCTTATTTAATATGCTTTCAGGTAGTATATCATTTTCCTTTACCTAAATCTTAAGGTTTTCATAATAAATGCACTTTTCTCTAATAATATTTTTCCAGTAGGTGCCCATAATATGCCATGATATTCCTACATATGCCCCTGAACTTCTTTCAGAAGTTTCACAGTTCCCTTTAATAGGGCTTATGGTATTTTGTTATTGAGTGTGACCTAAAATTGATGTAAATAGTAATAAATCAAACCAAGTTGTTTCTTGGTTTACCCTTAGACAAGGAAACAAGATGGATACCACATGATATAAGCCAGAGCATTACCAAATGGCACTGACCTGCAGTGGCATACTGTCATATATCTAGGGCAACTAGTTAGTAAAAATAAGGAAAATTGACCTACGCTACTGAAAGTATGCTGTGAATTGAATTTTATTCATACTTGTGGAAACCGATTTTTTTCACTGCAACTAACACTTACAAACTGCACAGAAAACCATGTTATATCACTGCTTTTGTATGGGAAAAACCTTTTAATGTTACAAAATATTGGGCAAAATTTGCTGTGCTTGACAATTTCTTTCCTCTAAAATGGCAGCCGTACGTGTTTGGTACTCCTTGGGATTGAAAATGAATATTTAAATTAACAATAAAGGATAAGTGTCATTCCTAATTTATTACAATCGTTGAAAATGTTGACCGTTCCATTTTTGCAGTTCATTAAAACAGTGAACCACTCGCTAACACAATTCTTGTTTGTTATTAAAGAAATGGCAATTAGGACTCATTAAGTACTGTATTAGATCTAAATTTTACATTTTGGTATCAGCCATTAAATGCAACTCTGATATCAATAAACAAAAAAATATCACTATTTAATATTTTTATTCATATAGCCTAACTTGATAAAAATACTGCTGTTTAATTTAAAAAAAAATGAAGATACAGTTTAATATAAATTTTGTATATTCAACTTATTTATACAGAATATTCATGAAAATATTTATAATGTAACAATTGTCAGCAGCAAGATTCTTTCAATTTTTAAATGAGTTGTTTTGCATTGGTTGCATCCAGAGATAACTGATATCAAGCGAGTAACCCAAAAATACAACACAGCTTATCAGTATTTGTTTATTTTAAAAATCAGGACTATTTTTGTACAAAGTATTTACTCCCACAATTTATTCTTACCTAAATTGATGTAACTGATGCTGTTTTCTTTTTTATATTAAGAATTTTAGATGTCATTTTTTTATGTCAATTTATTGTTTACTATTTGCATTACAGCTACGACCTAGTAATGGCTGACGAATGTGATGAAGAAAAAAATGAAGACTTCAATTTAATATCTCGATTAGAAGCCCAGCTGACAAAACAGTTAAAAATGTGCTTGAGCACCAGGGACCATCACAAGGCATTAGGAGATGTGGCTGGAACTAATCGTTTCGAACAGCTGGCTCTCAGTGTTACAAGGGATCTGGATGTTGTGAGGCTGGCCCAGAAAACCCCAGGTTGTAGGATACCAAAATTCCATTATGAAAACAAGGATTTTTCTATAGTCAAGAGCTTTGTTGAACTGGGAGAGAATGATTTGGAACTGACAATTGTGAGAGGTATCAGTTATACCTGCGACAATCCAAAAGAAATTGACACTTATGTTAAATTCGAGTTCCCATATCCTCAGGTAATAATTTTTAAGATGTTTTCTTTTTAATTGTCAGATATAATATATCTTGTGATTGATACAGCAATTATATTAAAGATTTTCATTTGTTATCTGTGATAAATGAGAACATTTTATTTTGTTTCAATGTTAGATTTTATTGGTACTTTTCACATCTTGATCATTTTTTTATGCATAGACCAAATTAATGCAGGTTTTATATAACTTACTTAAACTGCCACATAATAAATCATAGTTACAGTTCGAAACCAATGAAACAAATTGTTATGGGTAGGTACCTTATAATAGCATAATTTACAGTGATTTGCCAACTGGAGACAAGATTTTTGCTTAACAAGTATATGAAATGCTGGCATTTGGATTGGATAAGTATGATGGATACATAAAAAAACTGTGAAGAGATTTTTTTATATATATTTTTATTTTGAATTCAGTGGCATACTTTGAATTTTTTTTGGGTGTCACATTTTTTAGTAAGTATAATAGAAACTTACATATTGGAAACTGATCCATATTGTCCAGGCGGAATTATAATTAATTAATTCTTCTTTAAGAAAAATATACTCAAAGTGCAATCCACTTTATTCTTTATCCACTTTATTCTTTTAATTGGGAAAATCACCTTCATTACAAAACAATACAAAGTAATGTATACATAAATAAGTAAGCTGCCACTGAGGTTAATTGTTCTTATATATGTATTAAGTAATGCTCATTTGGAAAATGCCCGAAAACCAGCAGTATCGAAAACGGGTGCAACACATAAAGTCATATAACCTCTAATTTTTGACAGTTATCGAATCTCACTTCACATCTTTTTTAGCATGAGACTTGCACCTTTTGCATTTATTCTACAATGTGTTGGATGTTCATTCCATTTTGAAACTGGTAGGACTGATTAAATGTATATTAACCCTGAAAACGTCATTGTTGCAATTAGCAAATAGATAAATAACGTCACATGACTACGCAATCGCAAGAGACTGTTTTACGTGGGAATTTTTCAATTTTAAAAGTATTGTTTTATTGTACATAAAATAAAATGTTCAAAATACATCATATGCCATATACACTTGCCCTTCACACTATTTTCAGATATTGCGAAAATACCCAATTGTAAAGTGCTTTCGGCTACAAAGTAGCCATCGTCAGTACAATCAATAGATATAAATAATGAAAAAAGGAACTTTTTTAAAGAGTTTGACAAAATCAAAAATATAGAAACAAGTAAACTTAACCATAAACCAAAAGCAACCTACATGCCAGCAACACAAACCTAATATTAATTTAGATCAAATGAATAATTTAGAACAGGACAATTGAAATTACAAGAATCGTTTAGAATAGTGAATTTTTGTTTGCTGATTATGCATTTCTAAAATTTCCAAATAATTTAATTTTGATTATTTACTGCACAAATATGATGAGTTTAATTTGTCTAGCGTGGCAGTGTGTTTACTTAACAATAAATGGTTAGCTAATGAAGAATTTGTTGTTACAATATCTGTATTTTTTACTTTTCGAATTGTTTTCAATGTTCTTTACCTCTAATTAAAAAAGATCTTCCCATTTGTTCAACATAAATAAACTGAATTGCAATCATTGCATGAAAAACTATAAACGCTTGGTATATTTATTTGTTGCAGGATGAAGGTTACCGCGATAAGACATCTGTAGTTAAAGATACAAACAGCCCTGAATACAATGCAACATTTACTATACCAATTCAAAGGACTGCCAGAAACTGCCTTCGAGTTTTTAAACGGCACGGAATCAAATTTGAAGTGTATTCGAAAGGGTGAGTGTGATGCATTGGTTTAATATAGTTAGGCCAAATCAAACTCTAAGTTTTAGTTTCATTTACTAACAAACATCATAGTGTTTATGCAATTTTGATTCTACATTGTAAAATACCGGAAAAGAATTTCTGTGGCCATTCTGTTTTCATTAAGTTTTAACTTATTTTGCAAGTAAACTTTTATAGCACATCCTAATTTGTTTTGATCTGTGATCTTCTATTACATGGATTTATAACTAGATACTAGATATAAAAAATATGGAAGTCATTTATTAATTTATTTATTACAACTATGTGGGCAGTTTCCCACAGCATTCTATTGATCTGTATTTAAGTACAGAAGTGCGCCTACTGACTATTGAAAATTGGCTACAAAAGAAATGAAGGAACATCTAAATCTTTATAATACATTCATCCATAGTGTTCTTAATATTAGATGGGAGTGAATATAAATTACAGGTTATGTAGTTTACACCAAGAAGCCAGATAATGACCAGTGATTTAACTGCACTTAACTTATTATAAATAATTATTATTTTAATGTAACAGGCTCAGGAGCTTAAAAGTAATTCCATACCCAGAATGGAAAATGTTATGAATGCTTTTTGTGTCACCACAAACTATTAAACTTTTGTTCAAGGCAAACTAGAAAAAGTAATAAAAATTTTATAATGCATCATGGTTATTACAACATTCTCTAAAGGTAGATTTAGACTCGAACGCAGAACGTCGTGCCACAGAAAATTGACTATCCACAGAAGTTTATCAGTACAATATCTTATGCAGTCGTCCTAGGTGGTACATTGAAAGCCATGCCGCAGTTGACAGCAAGTGCACACACCTGTACRTGACGCAGAAATTTGCATTTGCTTAACTTTCGGCTTGTTGGTGCGTAGTAGTAGGTATATCTATATCCAGAGCCTATGAGAGAGATAGCATGCTTAATGAACATTAATCAACAGTCAGTATTACAGTTAATGGATTTTACAATAAACTTTGTCAATTTTTTTTACCATTTTGAATTATGGCATTATTATTATTGCCACCTGTACACCAAACATTTAAAAAAGACTTGTGATATAGGTTCAAAATCTACTGTTTTAGTTTTTATACCATTAATTTCGGCTGCCATTTTTATTACACTTGATTCATTATTAAATTCAATGTTGTTTAAAGGTATTTTTATCAATCACTATAATTACTATGTAAACCAGCTTTTTTTTTGTGTTGGCATAGTTGCAAAGACATACTCTATGTGGATTTCCAGTAGTAGTTGGCCATCTAAAGAAACTCAATTTTAGAATAATTTTTTTCTAATAATATATCAAAAAATTACTAAAACTGAATATTAGATTCATTAGCGTCTAGATTGTTACCTAATAAAAATTGTTTATTGTTCTAAATTATCTGCCCAAATACCTATAATTTTGTCTACACATCCTTAGTAAAATAAAATACGACTTCTGTATATATCTGAATTATTCATGATGTAATTATGTTCATAATTGTGTATACCAGCCAAAATGGACAACAAATTGCTACCCATTGGTAAGGATTCTTGAAGTAAGTAGTTTATATTATTGTGCTTTGCTCCAGACAAATACGAAGCAATTTTAATAAATCATCAGTTGTTTCATAGGCTAAATTACTGTCATAAAACTATTTGCTCGGAATAGATAATATTTTGTCCACTGAAATAAATTCTTATAAATGTTTGTCTGAAGAAAAAAGGTTGGATTATATAAGAAATTAGTTAATTTCAAATTATTAATTAAATCCATTGGATTTTGATAACAAACTGAAGTTATATTTTCTTTCGTATACATAGTTAATAATTGTAAAAAAATATGTAGGCCACTTCATATAAGATATTTCTTGCTAGGACAACCCCATCTTATTTGTAACAGCAGCTCAAATTAACAATTTCCTCAATTTCGCATTTTTCAAAGCCATTTTGATAAATACACACATAGAATGCAATAAACAAAAGAGAAAGTTTATGTCGGCGACTACCATTGCGACGATTGGTCACTAGACTATTATGTATCAGCATAAACACTATAGTCATGAATCACTAGTCTGAGTTTCTGCTGCAAATGTTTTTCTGCATACGAGCCTAAACCCACCTTAGCTCAAAATTGCATTAATGGAATCAATTGGTGTATATTTTCTTATGGTGAGCGGTGCAAGACCTGTTCTACATAATATTCGTAGTTTGTCGAAAGCCCTTAGTACATACATGTTCAATTGGTGACAGGTCATGGGATTTTATGAGACAATCAAAATCCTTTGTGCTAGCATCTTGTAAAAAGTCCATGGTTAGAACTTCAGTGATATATTATTGTCCAATATCTAACCAAAAAATTGTTTTGGAAAGATGGTTATAAATGCAAGAATATTGTTACATTTAAGACCTAATTATCTTGCTTGTTGCCTGTAAAGGCAATATTACTGTTTGTACCACTACAGTCCCACCTTATTAAGAACACCTTTATCAGTGTTGTGTTGTTGAAACTTTTAATTTTGGTGGCGGTTAGCATTAGAGGTTTAATATTATCTGTGTGTTGATTTTTTAAATTGTGGTGGAAAAAATCGTTTAATTATTGCATCCCTACTTTATCTGTTCCACAACTTTCTATGGTGATGGCACTTACACAAACTCAGGTGCAGAATGAACAATAATTCTTTTCGTATTCTTGATAGTTCATTAATTATGGACTGGACATGAGCTTTTAAAAAATCCAGAAACGATTCAATTTTAGTTCAAAATTTGCTTGTAAAATTATCTGTGAACAAAGTTATTGGTTAATTTTACTGATAATGGAAAAGTGTACTTAATAGTCTTCTTTAAAAATTTAATCTCAAAGATGTATTCACTTTAATTACAATGTGCTAGAGCACTTTCGCCTATCTAAACAGTATCATCAGTACCCAAAATAAAATAAAAAAAGACTTTTACAACCACTTTTGACTTTGTAAGCAAACTTGACTTCAAACAAAAAAAGTAACCTTCATGCGAGTAACACAAGGGTAATATAGGTAAAAATAATTTTGTTTTGTTAAGAGGGGCATTTACTTGGAGCGATCAGGCAGAAATGTAAACTATGCAACCCGTAATACCAGCGGGACATGGGACTTAAGAGGGTAGCCGATAGGTGGAAATCACGCAAAGATCGTACGAGCAACAGACAGGCATAAGCAATATTCGGAAAATTGCTGACTGTAGTGTTTGCATAAAAAAGTAAGCATGATATTAGTAACTTACTATGATAATATACCAGGTTATTCAAAATATGGAATAACCCATTTATTTCTGTAAATATAAACTATATAACATTTCATTTTAAGTGCATGTCGACTATGATTTTTGGAGAAACTKTTATAATAATTTTCCTTCCGTCTCTCCATTGCTTCGGCAGACAGTAAATTAATGTGGAAAGCTTTTAACATTAAACTAGTCACGTATATTTAGACATACAATCTTAGAAATCCAGTCATATCGGAATAGATCGTATACCGCTCGATAATTCCCGACAGGTTTGTATCTTAGCTTCACTGTTCACTGGATACTACGCAACGGACCTGGTGGGGATGGGCATTCGCATTCCGCGCTCGTGACGGACTCGTGCGAAAGGGTATGCGGTTTTAGATTTTTTGAATGTTTTTACTCATTGATCGTACTCATGTTTTTGGTAGTGTACTAAGAAATATGTAGCTACAACGTGGAGTTCGAATTTTTCGTTTATGTCCCTTAGTTTTCGAGAAATAGCTCGCCGAAAATACGCATTTTTAAGCAAAATATAACAACAAATATTTACATTACTGTACCAAATTCAGAAAAAACTCGAACTCTACGTTGTAGCTACATCGTTTGTCATTGCCATTTCCAAATTTCACTTTGAAAAAGTTTCGAATAACTCGGTAAAATGTAAAACGGTAGGTGCTTAAAATGACCCGATTCGCTCTAGGTAAACGCCCCTCTTAATGGAGTTTGTGTAACAGTAAAATATTTCTGCTTCAGTAATAAATATTTTATATAAAAGTCAGGTTCAGCTATGGGTTCATCCATTGGTACATTTTTAGCTGAACTCTTCATGAATAATTTAGAAAAATATGTATTCAAAAACACTTGTCTCTCTTATGTTAAATTCTGGTGCCACTATATAGATTAATTATTTGTACATGAAATTGTTAAAATGTTACCTCTACAATAAATTGCCAGTTTTCGTGTTGGATGATATTCGTTATTTATTAAACATGAATTATATTTTGTTCTTTTATGGCTCAGAACATCAAATATTTCATTCATATTAGACAAAAAACTGAATTGTAGAATTGCTGTTCAACTTATTTTGCACCTGAGTTTAGTATTGAAATTAATGGCACAGTGCAACTTCTAATTTCTGAAACCACTATGAACCACTGTTTCTGGTTTGGCAATTATAACAAATTTAGGTGGTTTAAAAAATGATTCTTATCAAAATAACCAAATTATTAGTGAAAAAGTTTATATTAACTGCTGAAGAGGTTTAAATAAACTGATTAACCATTTTATGAAAATTGGTTAACAGTCTTCCACTTTCCGGAAACTAATCCTAATGTTTTAAATAACACTGTCTGTAATGATTGCTGTACCATTTCAGACTTTTTTTAATTGGATTCATAACCAGTTATTATTTGACTACTTCCATAGCTGGGTAATTTCTTAGTTATACCATAACCGGTTAGTTTTTTAATTGGTTTCATAACTGTATAATTTTTAACCATTATCACACTGTCATTTATTATGGTTAATATTATGATACTGCAACTGGTTAATTGGTTAACCATTGACACCACTAGTCTAGTCTAGTGTAAATAGAGTTACAGGCATAGCATATTCTATTGTTAAAAGTTGCACTGTGGGCCAATAAACTGTGCTGAAAGCTTTTTTCCAAATCAGTTGCATCTGTTCCATCTCTGTCTAGCTATATTGCTTCTGTCTAAAGTACAACTTTACACTCTGCACTTGCTTCAAGATTAATTATAATATGTTTTTCATAAGTAAGGGTGCAATGAAAACGTAATGCTAGCTGGTGCGCTAGCAACTTGGATTGTTGTTTCAGTGGATTCTTCCGTGGGGACACTTTACTCGGGACAGTCAATGTGAAGCTGCAGCAGCTGGAGACACAATGTGAAATGCATGATAGTTTTGACGTAAGTAATTTAGGTCCTATCTATCTTTTCATTGAATGCTTATGGGAAACTAAAAACATAATTTTCTTTTTTAGAATTGGTATGATAAATTTAAAAAGGGAAAAATTACTTTCATAAAACCTATTATTTTTGTAATTTTCAGTCAAAGTACTCTTAAATTTCTGTTTTCACTGCTGTGCAATGTTAAAGAGACCTCTAAGTGCAGATTGATCCTAATTAAATGATATATGAAAAACCTTTAACTTAATAATTCAGAAAATCTAAATATGTGTTGTGGTAACTAAGCCACTATCTTCAGTAGAAGTAAATAAGTGACTTTTTAAAATATAGAAAAATAGATGGCAGTGCCATTTGTCAGCAATGAACGATGACAAAGCCACCTAACTGCCTTAATAAGTACTACTTCTTAAAGGAAGTGACCTATAATCTGACAAGTTGACATGCACCTGCTTACATCAATCTGACAAGAGGCCCCCATGGCACTTTCTTCTGACGGGCAAGAACTGACTTACATAAAAATGCATGTCTATGCTATGCTGTCTCTACTGCAACCAGCTACAGATAGATCTGTTTCCCTGTCATTACAGCTCATCAGTGTAGTTTAGGTCTAATGCAGACTGCACAGCATACAACTGGTTTTACTTATATAACCAAAGGATTTTTGTCTGACCATATTCTCTGTCCACGACAGATTCTCAGTGGGGCAGAAATTGGTGAAACATAAGCAATAGACCAGCACCTAATAAACTGCAACTTAAATGAAGTGCAATGAGCAGTAAAGTGCTGCTCACAGTATTTCTACTGGACTTAATTTCAATGTATAATTTGAATCAAGTAAAACTTAATTTAGAAAAGAACTTATAAAATCGAGCTTGGTCAATCAGTTTGTTGTGTCGAAGCACATTCCTTAAATACACAAACGTCATTTATTGATATGTGCATTTTATAAAACAGATTGTGAATATACAAGATCATCCTAATACATTTGGTATGACTTAAGACTCAGAGAACAGTATAACATTATAACTGATTAATTCACAGCAGTACATCATTCATGTGATATATTGCTACTGTCTTCTTGTTTATTTAATCTTCCTTGGCTGTAAAATTCCAGTATGACACCTATAAGAAATCTAACACTTTAATGTTCAGGTTTTCAAAGAACCCAATATCCAATGTTATAGAAGTGTGAGTTAGGGGTGGGCATTTCGACTCTTCTCGGTGAGTCAGTTCACTGCATCTGCTTCTTCTCTAAGCTGACTCAATGAGTCGGCTCAAAAGAGCTGCAACATCCCAACTGATCACAGCCATATGAATATCGTCACGTCTCTCTCTCTCTCTGTCTCTCTCTCTCTCTCTCTCTCTCTCTCTCTCTCTCTCTCTCTCTCTCTCTCTCTCTCTCTCTCTCTCTCTCTCTCTCTCTCTCTCTCTCTCTCTCTCTCTCTCTCTCTMTCTCYCYCTCTCTCTCTCTCTCTCTCTCTCTCTCTCTCTCTCTCTCTCTCTCTCTCTCTCTCTCTCAGTTTCAGCTATTTGATCTAGACCGCTTTTTAGGATGGCTTCTTTTTTCGTGTCCGAGACGTACTTAAAGACTGGATTTACGTATTTGTTTTTGTTGGACAAGCCAAATTATCAAATCTAAAATTAAAACCGAAAGTAAACTTGATAACTCCCTCGTCTGTCCAGCAACAAAGTGGAAGAAATAATATGTTTAATTTGGTATATTTTTTTTTTGAATTGTAGAGCTGTGTTTCTGTAGTTGTTTACATAATAATGTTTTATTTTTTGTTACATACTATTTTTGTTGCAAACTCATATATTTACGTTTCTTAAAATGTCGACTTTCAGTCCCTGATAAATCTGGCTCATATCCTTAGTATATATTTTATAAGTATGTACCAGTGTGTACCTACTTAACATGTTGGGAAAAAGAACGCATAGAGCAGCTCTCCGGAGTCGTATCAATAAACGAATACGAACCAACGAACGATAGCTGCGTTCGGTTGTCACGTTGTCAGTCAACTCGGCCATTCAGTTCAGTTCGGCACTGAGTCGAAGAGCTGTATCTATTGAAATAAGTGAACTGCCTCAACAGCTCTTTTGAAAGAGTCGACTCTTCGATGCAGCTCACTCCTTAGTTACACATCTCTAGTGTGAGTTACTATATGATTACATTTGTTTTATGTGTATATTTCAGCTTATGGACGGAAGAAAGAAAGTTGGAGGCAAATTAGAAATTCGTCTTAGAGTTCGCCATCCTCTTTTAACAAAGCAAATAGAACAGATACATGAAAAATGGTTAGTTTTGGATCACTAATTATTATGTTATATCCAATACTCGATTATGCTTTTATGTAGGAATGGTGCTATTTGTATATTTAAAAGGTTTGTGATATATGCAAGTGGTTTACCTTTTCAGGTTATTGTTTGTGCTTAAGGTGTATTAATCCCTCAGACAATTTGTTTTTGTTTCCCAGAAATTAGAAATTAGACAATCAACCAAGCATAGCTTTTAAACAAACTAGCACAAAACTAAAAAGAAATAATGTTTTGTGGAATTCATTCAGTGTTGGAACGGTATGATTTGCATGAATATTTTCCATCAATTTATTTAAATAATTTTAAGTTAAGTCAAGGTGGACCACTGCTTATTTTCGTATGTAAAAGAAAAAAGTGCACTTAAGGTCATATTATTTTCAAACTACAAATGTAAGAATATCGTATGTGTATAAGGATAATTGTGTAAATATTGTTAATCGTTTTATATTAATTTTAAACTACAATAAATTATTATGTATGTATTATTATGTAAATGTATATTGTACATGTGCTTTATCAAATTTAAAACCTATTTGAGAGTTTTTTATTGCATATTCCTCCAAAAGTTTATAATGTCATGGAATCTTCTAATTGTAGTTCTGAATAAAAGCATTATTTTGTTGAAACATAAGTGTGGTAAGTAAAACTATGTAAAAAGTATTTTATATAATTTTGCATGTGTTGAAATATGGGAGAATTTAAGATATGGAACAGTAAGTGATGGAGAAATTCAGTAACTATTACAGGTATCTTGAAATAAATAAATCTTTAAAAGATTGTGAATTAGGTACAATCGATTTAAAGGCCAAAATTTTTTATTGAATACCAAATAATTCTGTTGTGTTTATTGTGTTACAAGCTTGCAAAAGAAAACTACAAATTGTGTGAAATAAATTTATCATTGTCCATAAAGAGTGAACCCCAGATGTGGTTTATAGGTATTAAAGTTTTATTATTTCTATTCTTCAATGTAATGTATATATTTATGAATTTATTTTCAGAATTCTAAGATTCATTTATGCTTGCCGCAATCCATTGCCATTTACAGTCCGATTCTTATTTTTTTATAGGTAACTATGAAAACTAAACCAGTCTTTTTCTAGAAATTGATACATCCAGTTTAATATATTATTAATTATTTATATTGCTAATTGTTAAATGTCATGTAGTTAAATTTTAAGGCATCTGCATCATATGTCTGGCTTACAAACTTCACAAAATTACATAGACACATAGGGCTTTAAATGATAGAAGCAGTTCTAATAGATTTTCGGTATTTTAAGAGGTTGAAACTTCCCAAAATAGCATAGACATTTAAAACAGAAAATCGTTTCTGATTTAGAATATTTCAGCTTGAGTAATACCACAAAATAGTCGGTTGTGTCTCTATATCACAGAATAACTAAAACAACTGCATACTTCAATCTATTTTCATTCAAGTACATATTTGAAAATTAGTCACATCTGTACGATGTCAATCATGAACACATCTTAACAAAGTTGGCTATTTGCGAATTTTCCACAAAAACATAATAGTGTGCAACATCCTTCTGTGGTGAACACATAGTCAGGTGAACTATAAATAAGTAATGTAATTTTTACCAGTCCAAACCTAGTCATCACTCTAAACAAAGAATATCCAAAGGTTTTGTTACGTTGTACGTGTTCAAGAAAAATTCTGATTTCTAACTTAACTTCCTTTATTTAAGCACCACTACTGAAACACACTAAATCCAAACAAAACTAGTTCATAACACTCCTAATTTAGTAAACCACTATATGCTGCACTTACTAGCACTTAAAACACTAAAATACCGGGTTCACTTCTTTCGTTTGCTTCACTGCTATTCAAATCATATTTCTCGTCCGCGCGTTCACGATCCCTATTATATATAAAAAAATTCAATTTCGGTCAAATATGTCATTTTGAACGAATCAAAACACAATTTATTATAGTGGAAATTTTTGCAAGAGCAAATTCCTGCTGGAATAATTTAAGGTAGGTTTTGCATGGCAAGAAGAATTGTTGACTTGACGTCTGTCATCAAACTTTATGATGATGAGTGGAACAAGATTTAGTACGTCTTCAATCGATGGGAAGATCAATGAGAATATTATGTAAAAGTACTAAGGCGAGCAAAGTTATAACATTGAAACAATGTTTTTGCTTGTTACGTCAAACATAATCCTTCGAATACCATTCGAGAATTTGATTAATTTGAAAATAATTCTCCAATGCGTTGCGCACTCGAGCCCTACGGACTCTCGTGGCCTTTTCCGGGGCAACGCGTTGTGGAATTTGTCAAATTATTTTCAATTTACTCTCACTTTTGTGATATTGCCATAGAAAAAGTTAGATAGAAGTGAATCTATCGTTGTCTTCATCCGTTCAATGTTGGTGGCGCCATCTTGTGGTCGCCATATGAACTAACTGCGAACCCGCGCGATTTGAATGCACCCCCAAATCCTTTGATTTTTATTATATTATTTTCCGTATTCTTTGTAAATATTCACAACAATAGTTCCTAACATGATTAATGTTAGAAACTACTGTTTGTGAATATTTACAAAGAACATACTTATGTACAGGGTATGAGAATGAAAGACAACTTGTACTATAACAAATAATTTATCAAATAAAATAACAACATAATAACAACCATAGACATGTTTTAGAACCAATATTCACTACAATCTAAGAAAAAGTACTCATATCCAATAAAAACTGTTACACCTGTTGCCACATTAGCAACATTGTCTATTTACATACAGAATAAGATCAGAATTTGTGCAAAACACTTGGGTTATATATCATACAATTTACACTAACAATATAACAATTAATAACATCACCTCTGAATGACACTAAACTCATATAACAGGTATGGTGACTTTATAAGAAAGAATGCACAATCTCATTAATATCGATTACTACATACAAAATGTGTACATCACATTTCCACAAAGTAATCTACAATTACACAACAATAATTTTGCAGCAGTGGGTAAGATTTTTAAGACTTACCAGAACATAACATATTAATTAATGACAATAACTAAGGCTCAATTTCTCAGTTTGAGTTAAGTCAAACACAAATCTAAAATGGATTTGAGCTTTGCTATGTACTTATGAATGTATACAATTTCCTTGAGGAATGTTGTAAATTAAAAAGCTTCCTTTATATTAGCCATAATATTTTCAATGACCATCATGTTATATAATATTATGAGACTGGATATAAAAAAATAGTAAAATATATCTTAAGACGGACTTAGCAGTAGCAACTAATTTAAAAATAAGGCTTCAGAAAAATGTTTATATTCCATAAACATGACAATTTAATGAATTATCCATAACACTAATTAAAGTAAAAAAAAAACAAATATTTTTTCAGAAGACGTGATTTATACAAAGTCTGATAAAAAAATTATTAATCTGCCATTCTGACTACTCCTGCGTACTTTGTCAAAGAAACTCTAAAAAGTGTCTGTTATGAGTTTAAACAAATTTTCAAAATAAATAAACAAATAACCAAGAAAGAGATGATATAAACAACGTGACAACCTGATAAGATCTAAGCAGATCAAAATAATCTATACTCAAACGGCACACATTTCAAACCATTCGGTTTCTGTTTGTGCACTAAACAAGCTAGATGTCATTGCAGCAAATTAATTTAATTATTAAAATGCATTAATGTCAAAAAGGTTTCTCTACGAAGATATAGAAGGCTGTCTTAGAAATATAACCACATAGGCACAAGGTTGTTATTTCAGATTATCTAAATTTAGTTGGAAGTAAACGAAATGTTTTATTTTTTTTAGAGGGCCTACTTAATTATAGTGGCAAAGCATAAAAGTAGTGTTAATTTGCATGTTATGTATATAAACTTCAACAATTACAAATAAAAAAAATAAGTATTTATGGCAAGTCCGTAGCAGCTAATACAACGTTTATTTAATACATGAATTTCCGTCGCAATGGATCTTGATTATGGACTTCACTCCCAAATACAATTATGAGATACGCATAAGTATGATATCTTACGAAAGCTGGGTTTTTATTTATTGCTTCAGAAAGTTTCGAAATGAAACTGCACTGACTTCGTCTGGTGGCTAACACCCTCTACTTTCTTTTAGTCCTACCTTTCCAAGCAATGCGGGATATTTAGATCCTGTAACAAAAAGAAAAACATAAATAAAAGTACTTCTGTTGTTACAGAACATCTCACGTTTTGTTGGAGAGTCCCCTCTTGAACAAGTCACCCTCTTCCAAAAGATCAACGCTAATGCCTCCTCTCTGTATTTGTCTTCTCGGGCTGCTTGACTCCAAATCAATAGACGTTTTTTCTCCTTCTATTAATAAGCTTGTATAGAAACAATATTATCTTTCTTACAATTCATATTACCAGAAAATAAAGAAGAGCGACTTGAACTTATTCAATTATTCACAATGGTTCTCCAATGAAGACATCCGTTTCCAACAACTGTTTTTTGGATTGAGGAAACGAAATATGGGCTTTTGTTTCGACATCCTGGCACTGAACAAACACCGCAATGTGTACTCATTTTCTGATAATCTACTGAAATCAATCACATTTAGGTTACGATTAATTAATCACAGATTTGCTTACCTCTAATAGAGATCGGCATTTTACAATCCAAATATCACCTCTAATTCACTGGTTGCTGCCAATAACTATAATTAAACACTTAAGATTGAAATTTAACACTAAAAATTATCCAAAAACCCTTGATACTGAAGTAAACAAGCACAAATTCAAATCATCTAACCGTKAATATGCAGTCAAGCGTCAGTTTTTTTGCTGTCACTGCGTTGTCAAAGCAGTCATTTCTATCGATAATATCAGTAACTGCATAATGAAAACCAGTTGTACTAGCGACACCTACCGACCGCCATATGAACAAAATCAGCAAAATTTAAACCTGGCGCCATAAAGTTTGGACCGAAAACGCCGACCCAGTTTCCTAGCCCATATTGCGGATAATGCTCGAATGTCAGAATAAGACATTAGGCAACTGCAAGAACGTCGCGCGCGCTTCTTCGGTCTGGTTGCCTGATCCGCAGGCGCTGGCCAGACCACATGATAACAAATATCGTTATGATATTATGGTGTCTCCGTAAAAGCATACTCAGGTGTCAGGTAGAAAGTCATACTTCGTAAMCGTACMATGATACTTAAAATTGAACGAGGTAGTAACACAATCAGTGAAAGTAGTAGCGTACAATGTAATTTTGTTAAGTTTTAATTTTTAATGTTGCGTCACCGACGATGGGTAAATGTATTCTATGATTGCACCGTTCTAAAACAGGATAGTTTGCTTATTTTCTATAAATTTTGACACCATCCTAAGGTACACTGCGAATGCTTATGTTATCTAGATTAATCAAAGATGTTTTCCAGTATTTTAATGTAATGCATTTTCGTATTTGATATGGCATGGCGTTTGTAGCTGCTGATATCTCAGTTTATTTACCGTAGGGATACATTAGTCCTTTTGTGGTTTTACCTATATCCGGGCAGAGTTATTCGTAATTCTGACCTCGGAGTTGCAAAATAATAACCCCTATTTATATCATATCCTATTAATACCCATTGTGTTGTTCTACATCAGCGAGATATAAGTTAGAGAGAGTGACCTCTAAACATTCACCAGGTAGTACCTACATGATCGCAAAACTGTGGTCGCCAATGAAGCACTGAAAAAAATCTCGATACAAAGTACGCCAAATCACAGTAAGCTCTGTAGTTTTGGCTAGGTACCCAGTCCTGTCAAAAAATGCAGTGGTGAGTACTTCTTCATCGTGCTGTAACAAACATTCGGGCTAAAAATGCATACAGTTCTCCTTACGTCATGTTCAGTAATCGAAAAACTCGATCCCTTGGCCTAAATGAATGGCACACCGCCTGAAAAATATACTACAAAAATACAATACAGAACAATTGAATTTTTTATTTGGTTAGCATAGCTATCAACAAACAGCAACTTTTCTACGGATTCGTCAAATTATTAATTTGACAAAAACTGAAAAAGAGCTGACGAAATCCCCTTACCTTTTTTGTTTGAAGACTGGGTATATACATCCACAAAGATGGAGTGGCATTTTCAGCAGATAAAGTGGACAATGGGAACCTCTGATTATGGTGACGTATAAAATGTCAATAATAATTTTTTAGTTAATTATTCAGTAGTCAAAAATTTGTTGGACAAATTAAGGTGGACTTGAACAAAGGGCATCGAATCCTATCACTTGCAAGGTACGTATATTACTCCAATATAATATAATTATCATAGTACGAACTTTGCTATGGTAACTAAAGAGGCCAAATAACCGATTCGGTAGCGTCCGTATTTCTGCGAGCCGTCATCAAGTTCTTTACGGATTGCCCATCATACGCCCATAGGTAGCGCAAACAGACATCTTTCCAAACAGATGAACGGTGCTTGAAATCTTGCATGAGTCAAATTGAAACTGCGCACAAGGGAATTTCCGAAATGGAAATAAACAGGGTTGCCAGAAGCGACTGGATAATCGTCGTTACCGGTCGCTACCAACAGCCAAAAATGTCGTCAATTACAAACATGAATATGCCAGCTGTTTTCGATAAAAATGCAAATATACATGTGGCCCAAAAACATTCTTTCACAAAATGTACGTGATTTTTTGGAAGCTTTTCTTTGCAATATAGACATCAATGTACTACTTTTGGTGCTCTTAATAATCAGTCAAAGAGTAAGATGTATATGGTAGCGCCCCATAACGTATGCTGCTCTGGTGCGAGCAAAAAAAACGGTAGCAAGTCTTGTCGGATTTCGCCTTTGCCTAGCACTATCACCCTCATGGCTATCAAATCTTGAAATAAGGGGCAAAACTTTGTAGATGGAAACTGCATGGAAATTATATACGAGTACAACACAATCGTTGTCGCTACCTTTCAAGATTCAGTGACCTTAGTTCTAAAGCTAGAAATGTGGGTTGTTTCTCCCTATTGTACTATGGTAATCATTAACGGTACCAAAACTAATTTCCATTGATAGTTCAGATGCTGACCATAGCCGTGTGTTGACATTGCTTTTTACACTGTCGTTATGCGGCACATAAGATATTTGCCTACAGCGGCATGTTTACTTGATTTAGATAGCTATATACTGCTGTAAATCCATCAGACTGCAATTTACGAATCTTTTAAAATGAAGGGTAGCTCCAAGCCATCAATGGAGACGAAACTTGTTAGAATGTTAAGAATGAAATACAATTTATATTTGTAATTATTTTTGTCTGGATGAGCACTGCAATCAATGGGGTAGGTTGTACTTGCCGCTGTTTAACTGTAAAGCACAAAAATCTGGAAKTTTCTTAAAATCAATTATGTTACACTTGAATACTCGCTAATTATCGAATATAAATTAAAGGTTATTATCCACATAGCTAATTACATGTGAAGGCGCGGCCTTTGAGGAAGTAAATAATTTTTGCAATTTCAAAATTTACTAATCGATATACCAATTAAATGCTGCAATGTTTACATGTTTTGCATCAGATATACAGCACACTAAAAATTTGTTGCAATGTGGGCGTCATTGGCGTGATGCAAACTTTCCTGTTATTATATTATCCTGCCTTTTTAGGGGCGTGAGCTATAAACCTATGTTTGCAGTGTCTTGTAGCATGTCCGAGAGTGAAAGGTATTTTGGTATTTTGAATGCAAGGAACCACATAATCCAAGTGCTCTAATAAATTAGCAATTATGTCACCACAATTAGTGAATTAACAATTAATGAAATCAGCCAGTCATTTTTGGCAATGACAGTATAAATATAACATGACGGTTACAATATAAACACGATAAAATAGAAAAAAATAATTTAATGTGTTCACACCAACATGGTTACTTGATCATTCCTTAACCTTAAAGTGAAAAGGTAGTCGCCCTTCGGTCGGCACCCGAATCCAAAACCTTCAGAATGAATCTCCCGTGCTGTGATACATGTACAAAAGTTTTAAGTTCAATTCTAGATAAATAATTTATATACAAACTACTCATACCGCATGATAAAGAAAATGTAGAATAAAATATAAAATCTTATGTTTTACTCTTTTACACATTATCTTTTGAATGATTAGATAAAGAAGATTAAAGTTAGTTTTTTAGTATTTTTCACTTTGGTAAAAGTAGACTGCGCTGTGCTTTTTACATTATTGTCTTAAATCCTGTGTTACGTATGTATCACTCCAACCTGTTTATTCGAAATATACATTTTGCAATATTTGGTGGGGAATCACGATATGTTGCGAGTTAGCTAGAATACCTAAATTAATATATTTGTGTAGATATTTTTCTCTGCTCATCCATCATCGTACAGGATTAATAATGAGATTACTCGTTACATATTATTTATTAATTTGAATACACCACCCAAACAGACTAAGAGCCTAATTAAAGGGTAGGAAGAGCACAAAAGAAACAATCTAACCACTAAGAATGGCTTAAACACAATTATAATAAAACATATGTAAACAATACGGTTAGCAACACAATCAAATGTTGAACCTATAAATAATTTAGCTTAAACCTAATACTGTTCTTATTTTTTTAATGCTGCAATTAAATATGTCAAAATTGTCTTGAAAAAAATGAGTGTTATGAGCACAAATTGTAAATAGGAGAACTACTTTACTACTTAACATATTAGTCCTAGCGTTTGATAAATAAAATAAGGAGTGTGAACCAATGGAACATTAAATCTAATACCATACAATAACTCTGGACAGCTGACAAGACCAGTAAGTTTGCAAGAGGAATACCTCTCTGGATAAACATTATCCAGTTTGAAATGAAAATACTTCACAAATTTTCTTCGCACCTTCTCGATATTAATCCTATGTACTGCTAGCATACTCCAGCTTCGCTCTAACAATTCCATGATCTATTTTATTAAAAGCCTTTGTCAAGTTTGTGTAAACAACGTCCGCACCTATCGATATCTATCCAATGCCGATGCTACAAAGTTACGAGTAGTAAGAGTGGTCAGATTGGTAATAGTTGTTCTAACCTGAACAAACCAATGTTGTTAATTTGATATGAGCGACTTGACATGAATGAAAGTACTTCATGCAAAACCCAACTCAAAAATTTTGCCAAAATTGCAACAAATTGCGACGGGTCTGTAGTTCGTAACAAACTTTATATTTCATTTTTTAAAACAGGACATATTTTAGATTCAGACCATGCTTTGGAAAAACTAAATGATCGTAGAGATACGTTAAAAAGAAATGAGAAGAGGAAGGCTAGAACGGAATCATAAACCGCAATCGAGAAGGCAGGAATACCGCCTGAGCCAAGCATATTCCCATTCTTTATTTTTTTAAGAGCTCTAAGTACCTGTTCTTCTGTAATGTGTGGTATAAAAAGGCTAAATTGTGTGTTAGCCGAAATATAGGTATCTTTTAATTATATGTAACGTTTTTACGGGATGTGCGACTTTTTCTTTATGTTAAATAACACTCTTTATATTACAAACCAAGCTTTCGGTGTATTGTACTATAATTGAATAATTTTGTAAAGAAACAAATTGAACTTTAACATAACTGATATTTGCTGAACTATGTAGAGTCGTTTATATTCGTATCTGAAATAAACAAATTTATCACTTGGCAATTTGAAGTTGGAGTTATCAAATCTCGTATATTGTAAGTTCATGTTATAAAATAACTTGTTAATACACTGTAACCATTTGCAGCAACCCTGAAGAAGGTGAGAATAAAGTCCACCGAAAGCTTGGTTTGTAATATAAAGAGTGTTATTTAACATAAAGAAAAAGGTCGAACATCCCGTAAAAACGTTACATATTATAAACTAATACGACCGTTAATTCTATAAAATATTATCTTTTAATTAACCAATTTCTTAAATTCTTGGAAAAGTAAAATATCTTCTGTTTATTACACTTGCTATAACCTGTATAAAAGTAACCTCACGCGCCATAATGCTCCCCTCGTTTATAACTAATAAAAACGTATCATGCTTACCAGTTAACAATAAAAAGCAATAAACTAAGTGAATCTTAAAGCACTATAGTTAAAATTCAGAACTAAAGATCTGTCGTAGAACATTTGAAACAAATGTTTTATCCACAACATTTTTCACAACATCAAAAATTGATTTATTTTAGGAAATATGGACGTTAATGCCGTTATAACATAAAAACCGTTCTGAAGGATGCATAAAAATGTGTGAAAATACGAATGTAATACAACGGAGTTCATCGACTGGTTCCCACTCATTTTGCTTAAAAACTGCAACAATTTATATTTAATAATGATTAACATTGTAAAACGCAAGAATATATTATAATTATAGTTAGCAACGGGATTATCCGCACCCTGCTGGATTCCGTCGCGGTACGTGACGTAAGAGCCCGTTTTGAAGGCGAGGCTTTAATCCAAATTTCTACATAATATTTAAGCTTCATTGGTGACTGATTCATTTTTTTCTTACGTCATATACCTCCAAATTTGATGCTCTTTTGAGCTAGCAAGTTTCATTTCGCCATTTTGTTTCCATTTTATTCGTCTTTCGTTGCTTTCAGATCGACCTTTCCTTACTAAAACTGAAAACTAAATCGCTTTATATAAAAAGTTTATTCAAAACTGCAAACTTATGAATTATTCTTCTTTTTATTGAAATCTCCTTCTCAGATGTACTTACATACAGGTGACCAGTTACAAAGTCCCAAGTTCAGTCGTGTTCTTGCCTTAATTTGCTTTTGCACTGTTGAAGGTTACTTGAGTGCGGCAGTAAAGCAAAATATGCACTATGCAGAGGTATGAAATTGTATCACCCGCTCACGGACATGCTAAGATTACTCTCCTAGCCCGTGGATTCTGCTGTGTCACAAGGAAACGTAACATACCTACTTATTAAAATAAATTATTATTACGTAATTCTTAACTGTAATTCCTTCAGAAAAACTTTCAAGTTATTGTATTTTACAGTGGTAGCAACAACAAGTAAAGCCTGAATCCCTGATTTGTGTATTAAAATAAAATGCAATGTGTAAGTTCATTTACTCATGAGAAACGTAACTATCTGATGTGTACAACAGCACTTATCTTGTATCCGAATATTATCCGAATACGTTTTATTTTATTTTAGAGTTTAAATTTACAGAAAAATAATACAGTATTACCCTTTGGTACATATGTAATTTATATAACTTAATATCTATCACCTGTAAATGCCAAGTGAAACAAAAATGATCTTTATTTAATTTCCCGCAAATAAACACAAAAATAACCACAAAGTTTGTGCATGGCTAAACTGAATATATTTATAATTAAACGAATAACAGCTGAGTATAATGTTGGTATAAAATAAATCAAAAAAAGAAACGAACAGTTGTTTCCACGACCTTGATTGTAAAGTACTTTTATACTTTTTTTTATAAAAGAACCGCCCAACACCGCGATGACTCTCTAAGACGAACCAACCCTAGTAGATGAAATTATTTATCTATCCCACCATCAAATTATATACAAAGTTTCTATTACGCTCAAACAGAAAGATTTTCACCATTGTCTTGAAAGCATGCATTGAATTATTGTATTATGTTGGTGCTCAATACATTGTAGAATCTGCTGGATAAATAAGCCCAGTTTTTCTAACCTATGTTTTTACGGGCTGAAAAGGTTTTTTTACTTTTGTACTGGTGTGTTACTACGCTTAAGAAATAGTGTTGCCTAATGTGAAACAATCTAGATTCGCTATATAATAAATCGGAGGGGTAAGTATTATTTTTTTTGTTAAGATTCTTATTTTTTTAAACTTCTAATTTTTTTAGATAACAGTTAGCCACAGCACCCCATCCCATCACTGCATAGGTGAGCCTTGACTCTACCAACGTATGGTAAACGATTTTTATATGAGGAAAGTCCAAGATATTTGCCAAACACTTAAATTTATACAAAAGTTTCCTAACCGATTCAGCTACCTTCCTCACATGTACGTCCCACCTTAAATGTCTGTTGATTTCGATACCCAAATATCTCGCAGACTCTACTAATGAAATTTCTATGTACATACCATTGCTATCGATAAGGATTTATTGGAAATTTGAAAGTCCGGTTATCCGGTTACGGTTACACGCAAGAGGTAAGTAAACAGTTTTTTTCAAAATTTATTGCAAGTAATTTATAGATGAAGTAGTCAATTATAATTTTCATATGTGTTTCAACTTTATATTTTAGATCAGCCCATGTATCCACCGAATACATTACAGCAGTGTCATCAGCAAAACTAATTACAATGCCAGAATTTCTTAAATACATTAAATCATTGACGCACAAGGTGAAAAGTACAGGCCCGGAGACTGTTCCTTGGGGAACACCAGAACTCACGGCCATGTCCCCACTACCAATGTTCCCCAGACTCACAAACTGTTTTCTATCTTTCAAATTGCTAATCATTAAATCATTGGCTATACCTCTTATACCCATATCTTCCATGACCTCCAACTGGCTAAAAAGGTACACAAGGATGGCTTACTTTCGTCCAGGGTTTTATGTTGTTTGCTAGTGAGAATGGCAATAGCAATTTGCCCTTGCTGAAACTGTGCTGATTATTATTTATTAGATTATTAATTTCTAAGAATTCAACTAATCTAGTTTTAATTAATTTTTCCACAATTTTGGTGAAATTGGTAATAATGGTAATAAAGAAAGAAGAAGAATTTCAAGTATTCTATTAAATAAATATTTTAGAGGCAGTGCTACCTCCTTACTTATGTTTTCAATGTTTTAGTCTTGATTTCATCTACTCCAGGTGCTTTACCATTCTTTAATTCTGATATTGCTTTTATAATTTCACTTTCATCAACAGGCCGCAAAAAAACGATTTAGGATTTACACTTCTCAGTGCAAAATCCTTTGGCTATTTTATTTTGTTTACTAAGTTCTCACCCACCCCTGTAAAAGAACTATTGAAAGTACCTATTTGCTATTTTATGCGTGTCTGTTAACACTTCTCCATTATTCAGTTGTACTTCCCTAATTCTGGCTTCCTCTGTTTTATTGCTTATTTTGTATATTATATTCCATTTGCAAAATTTTTATTTAGATTTATCTGTGCCTTATAATAATCAGGTTTTGTGGTTTTAAGCAATGTATTTAAGTAATTTCTATACGTAGTTGGTATGCCTCAGTTCCAAGTTATTTGGATTTTTTATGTATTCTTTATTCATTTTTTTCTCTTATCCCAATGCACTTGATTAAACCGTTTGTAACCCAAGGATGTTGCTTCTCCTGTTTTTTCTTATGTTTTACTAGGCACGAGGTTTTATCAATTAAATGTTTTACTATGTCTATGATTTTGTGCTAATTGCTCTATATCTTCCAATTCATAGTATGCACTCCAGTCGTAAACAATGAGAGCCCTTTTTAATTTTTCACGATTAACATATTTTAGGTAATGCTTTCCCAAACATTTCTTTGAGTATATTGTATTCCATTGGTAATATTACAATGGTAGAAATATGGTCAGTTATTAAAGCTTCTAACACAACTGGAAAAACATCATTTTTTGATTTTGATTTCACTTAATCGTTAGCAGAGAGTAAGTCTAAGTTCATGTCACCATCTACTACACCAAAATCTGCCTTAAAATTTGCAGAGTCTCTCAATTTCRTTTATAATTCAGACACAAAGTTTTCTGCTATGTTTGAAGGCGGTCTGTATATCGATGTTACTATTAACATAGTTCTGTTACTTTTACATAAACTATTAGGTCATCGTTTTTGTTAATGTCACCTTCATTATATTATATAATATGATAGGCATCGATATTAAATACATTACAATCCGACAGTTTCCACGTTTCGACAAAACAATACAGTTCGATTTGGGACAGATAAAGTTTAAGCTCATCTACATTTTTGGCTACTGATACTTTGTCAAAACGTTTTTCTTTATTAGATTGTTGTATGCGTCTATACTGCTAACAAATGAGTGTACACTGAAGATCACACTCACGAATATATTGGTCCATGCTACTGCTATACGTGCAAGAAAATTTTTCCAATTAATCAATACAAAATGTCCAAAAAATTATGCCAACAAATTGCAAGTTGCAAGTTCGCCACAATTCCAATGTGATAATAAGAACAATCCTCAGTTTGCACAGCGTGCAAAGTCTGTTGTCTATACTCAATTGCTGCTTTGTTATGATAACATGGCGACAGACACTAAGAATATTTCACAATATACTTTTCCAGAATTATAACCTAAAGATCTTAACAAGGTTCCTGCAATATTTTTGCTTTCATCTAGAATGTAATCAGTTTTGAGATGACAGCCCATCGAGTAGTTGGTCAAGCCAAATCATCGAACTTCATAATGCCGTCCGCCAAGTGCTGGATATACATACATAATGTTTTGTATAGGGTGTCCCATTTTCATGTAATTGCATGGTACTTCGATAGCTACAATATAATGCTACAGAGTTGCGGTTTGCATGTTACAGTCAATTTTTTGTGGCGGGTTGAATTCTAGCATCGCCATCTTGGCTATAGCCAACTTTTGAATAATGTACCTAACATTTTTTAGTTCTCAATATCTCGCTGGCTATATATAACAGTTGTCTGAATATTAATTATGAATATTCAGACAACGATATAACTATAATACAACTATAGTATCAAATTAAACTGTTTGCAAAATTCAGAACGTTTTTCCTTGTTTTCTCACAAATTAGGGCTTGGACGGTTTTTGCAACAAGGTCTACAATTATTTCCTGCATCCAAAACAATTTGTTAAAGGGATCAACATAATAAGAAATGACGGCGTTATCAAATGGCAAAAAATATCTTTATACTCTTCAAGTTATTCATCTAATGATTACGATCTTGTAGTGCATCGGCATAGTTTTGCAAAAATATCAACACTACTAATGAGTGTGCATGGTTTCATGACGCATGCATGGACGATGAACTCAGCTCTGAAGATGCTCACTACAGTAGTGGGCGAAACGTCAGCGAAGAGAAAATTATCACGGCCAATTAACAAGGAAGTATCTACCAGTAAACCGTAATTATTTTTATCTTTTACCTAAATAAAGGTACTCGTATGCATTAAAAAAGAATATCAGTTTTTTAGGAAAAACTGTATATTACGCTTATTTATTTAGGTAATTTCTCAAAATTTATTTATTTCTTCAAGTATATTATTACTTACTAGTAGGTACCGAATTCTTCAATTATCACAATTTATTCTTGTATATTTAACTATATTAAATCAATACTAAAGCGTTCCGACTTCTAATTGCCGTATAGTCACGATGTGCAAAAAAATGACGGATAATAATTTAATTACTCTTGCAAAATCAACACGCTAATTTGATGGGTACTCAAAAAACGGGCGCAGTAGAGATAACAACAGTTTAGTAGGCAAAACTGTCAGTTATATGTCGTCATGCTATCCCGACCATAAAATAATATCCTTGTTGAAAATAAGGGTATCACGTGAAATTCTCATGTTCGGAAGCTGACTAGCAAGCATATATGATTTATTTTTAACGCAACAGGCTTATCGTATATTTTTAAGGTATACGCACTTCAACACAAAGCATGGGAGTATTTTGTGCAAGCTTACTACACAGTACAAATCATACTGAAATTCTTGATAAAAATAAACGGATGATTTAACTCGTACTAAGGACATACAGGACTATAATTTTTGCAAGTTGCTAGTCACTACAAAAGCAACAGGTTGAATATATTAGTATAGTGTGAATTTAAAAGTTAATGCAAAATTAATTAATAACAATGCACACAGTCAATCAATAGTGTACGAACCGTTAATGAGGAGAATTAGGTAAAAAGGATATTGAATTAATATTCCCTATGGTAGCAAAATTATAATAAATTATGCTTGCATTTCGAACTTTAACGGTATTTTAGAGTTAGGCATCCCTGCCATWTATATTTTAAGATGAAAAACTGATATTGGTAGGATCGAGAGGTTTTTTCAGAACGTTTATTTTTATGGACCTCTGATAGGAACTGATTTTGTAATAAGTAATGGCATTATTATTATTAACATGTTGGTTTTATTTAACAATTATCTGCTTTGCCTGTATATCCGTTATTTAAAGTTGAGTATATTCATAACAACTTATTCCATTATTTTCAATAGCCTTCTACCTCTTTTTAAATTAATTATTTGTAAAATAACTCGTTATTAAAAAAATGTGTAATATTATAATATTGCACAGTTATAAGTACTTTATATGATGCAACATAATTGGTTGTGATGTAAGATGAATAATAATGCTACGGCTGAATAAAAGGGGAATAATTTATAAAACTGTCTTCAAAATTGAGCCCAAATGGCAAACTGGGAAAGATGTAATAAATCAGCCTACTATATAACTCGCGTGGGAAATTGTAAACATAATCATGGCGCAGGAAAAGTATTCCTACGAACTTCAATTATTATGGTTAGTCACACTTCACAAACCCGAACAAATATTTTTATCATGTATTTATTTGCTACATTGTTACAATGTAAGGTGGCTTGATAAAGTATATTATAATTACATTGCAGATTATACTCCAGACGTTCATGTTACGTTATAAAGATAGGACTACAAGGATTCAAGCATAACTTTCCAACTAACTCAATGTGGTCATTAAATGACGTTTCATTTGAAATTTTAGTCAAATGCTTTGTAGCCACTTTGTGATCCCAATGATCAACCAAATGCCTAAGTGTCTCCAAGTTATGACGGACACTGTCGCAGCTGAGGATCGAGAGCTCACGGGCCTACATACCTCGTAGCTTACCCTACCAAGAATCCAAAACATGGTCGGTCTACGGATTCGCTCAAAATTTTTAATTACATAGGTACTAAATAAAAATGGGACACGTCAGCACTATTTATTTCAGTCCAACTAGGCAGTAACCGCTATAGGCGTCGCATAGACTAGTATTTCCGACCGTCCTGAACGGAGCCGGATAAGGAACGTTGAGACAATGTTACTATAGCCGAGCGTTTGGACCAGGCCGCAAAAGTGATATTTTTTGTTTCAAATTGCTAGAGTATTTAGAAATTGTGAGTTAAGTGACTGCATTTTAAGGAAAGTTTTCCATTTTTTTAATTAAGTCTCTGGCAATTTCGCGTGAAATCTGGCATCGTAGGGAACTAATATAGGAAAATCTGTTTCCAAAAAAAACCTTTAAGAATATATTCTTTTTGAAGGCGTAATTTGTGACCAGAAATGCTTAGAATGCAGCAGTAATGTCGTTGGGTAAATCCCCCTTAAATTACATAGGGACAGCAGAAATTAAAAAAAAACCGCAAGAAGGCAAAAATTTGTACTTGTGTTACATTCAATTTTCACGTTTGGTGGAAGTGAGCAAGATGAATTATCTATAATAATAAGCAAATTCGATCAACATTCTCCATTCTGAGAAAAGGCAGCTTAATTAAATATACAGGGTTAGGAGAAATTACCAGAACGGTCACTTATTTCAAAAGATACAGGAGTTGGTAGAAATGTTTAATATAAGGGTTATAAAGCTTTTAAAAATCTACATATCTGTAATAAATTGAAATGTACAGTTTCATCCAAAAAGTTGTGGAGAATTAAAGAATTTTAAATTAAACACCTCGCATATTATTACTTCTTTTGATCGTCCTATCAATTTTGTGCCTAAATTCATTAGTTTCCTAGATACCGGCGTTTCAAATAATAATGTATAACAATGCTATATTCGAAAGTAAGGGAGGATAGGACACGATGAGACAATATTTTTAGATATGGGCTACAATAAGACTATGTTTCATGATAGCCCGGCGACTTCGCTGCAGTGCTGCCGTAACCACTTTGGATTTCGTACTGAAATCCCTGTTGAAAAAATACTGAATTTAGCAGAAAACGTACTGAATTGGCGCGAAATACAGCAGCAGTTTTCTATTTATTAAATATAATTATTATAAATAAGGCTAAAATACACCTACATATGCACCTAAGTTATAAAATATTAATGTATAAATGATATAAAAACACAAATATGTGTAAAAGAGTATATGAAATGCAATAAGTATGGGGATGCGTGATCAAACTAGGAAAGTACGAAAACTGTAATATATGGGATGATGGCCATCTAATGGTATGTTGTGATTTTGAAAAATAAACTTTTCTTTGTATCGTATATAAAAATTTCTCATTGTTATTAATCTATAGCAATATGCATTAACTGGCACCTAATTCAAATGTACAATTACTTTTTTCTTTTTAGTAATTATTGAATATAATTTTGCAATTGCAACCAACTTGTATGGGTGTATAGATCTATGACAAAAACAAATTAATAAACAATATTAATATTTATCTACTGGCAGAAAAAATTATCTTCGCCGGCAGGACGATTTCGTACTGAAAATAGAGGGAATCTTAAAAAGTAGTACTGACGTACTGAAGAAGTATTGAAACAAGAATGAAAGAACATTTACAATTTTGACGATTATCACAAAATCATTCGCTAAGTTTGCAAAGTATCTTTTAGAAGTTAGATACAGGTCAGATATTTTAAATGAATACCAATGTTGATATTTTATTATCTTACAAATCTAGCAAAAAGGGCAATTATTGAACTTATTAAAAGATTTACAGGTAATTTTATCCTAAACTGTTCTGATGAAATAATAAAGTTAATAATAAATAATAAGTTAATTTTAAACCTATATCATTAGTTAACGTCCTTTTTAGAGTTTGGCGCACATGAACGAAATGACAAAGTTTATTGCAAGTTGAAATAATATTTAAATTTAAAACTGATTTAACAGCATTTAAGAAATTTGGAGTTTGAAAGGCTTTTACTATAGGTACTTGTATTTATCAAAATAATAAAAATTTGGATATTCCAGAAAAATAKTAATATTATTTAAGGAGACGATATGAAATTTGCCCGCCAAACAGCACGCTAATAAGAACTTTAAAGCAACTCGATAAGCCTTAGCGTGAGTAAGTTGTTCCAGCAGTGATAGTCCCTAAAAAAACACCCTCTTTATATCCAGGATGCGCCACTAAGCTTCTATTGACCTATAATGAAAACATAGTTGAACTTGGATAAAAAATGTTTAGAGTGAATGTTATATACAAATTAGCGCTTTCTAAAGTAATTTCAAAGATAGCGGACCTCCGGTTATACCTGAAGTTGACGTTAGCGTCCTTTTCAACGTAACTCACTGTTAATTATTTCGTTTTTTGATTTCGCACTAAAAATACATTAATGCAAGTTCTTTAACATTACATTCTGTCTAAGTATTGCCATTCCGGAGTCATTTCACATTTTGTGCAAAATTTGACGTTTAGAGTGTTTGGCGCCACTCCGAAACTTACAAACTACTTTTCTCAAATGTTGCACGCCTACAATCTTCTGAAATTTCATAACATTTATGAATAACTCATGTTTCCAACGGAATACCATATCTTTTCACGCATCATCGCTTATTGTTGTTGGTAATCTAGCAAGTTTTTTTATAAATTTGGGTTTTTTTTCGGAAATTTCAAACGATCGCGTGTTATCGCATTATCCGTTAATGACGTTTGACGAATGTTATTGTTTCTCGCAGAAATGTCAGTCATTTCATTGTCATACTATATGGGCATTCATATTTCATCAAAATTTTATGTCAACGAAGTAATTGTCGTGTTCATCTAAATGTTCAAAGGAGTTTTTTTTCTGCTACCACAAATGGAAGATGTTGGAGCTACCCGATTGCGAATAAAAACATCAGTAATTTTCCGGAGTGCGTTGTTGACGTGCAACGGAAAGCGTTGAGGTGGTAATGATAACCAACGTCTGTATTAGTCAGGCGCCGCCCAAAGCATACGGGAAATACATGGAGCGGACGTCAGAGTACTAAGTTCACCAGGAGAACACGCTTCATGCGGGGTCTACGTGGACACTGACGTAAAACACGTTCGTGTTTATATCTGTGACCCGCATAATAGCACAGCCACACCATCATCGCGTGGACAAAAGGTTATCTGCCTCGCTGGGAGACCGGCCGACAAAAAATCCTAGCGGCTTCCTTTTGCCAAGCGAATCGCGGATTTCCCGCTTTTTTGCCAATGTGGTCATTGCAAAAGTCAAATACCTAGTTGAATAAGTAATACTTCTGATAATAACCTGCCATAGCTCTTACAATACAATACAGGGTCGCTACAAAGTATGGAACCACCAGGATATTTCAGGTTGTGTTCGACCGATTTTTCTGAAATTATGCATGTGCCTATGGGGAATTGAAATGCATTTTCTGGAATTTTTTCAACTCCGTGTTAGCTCTCGTTTCCGAGATATGGCCGCATGTTGCTCTTTTTATGGGAAGGAGGGTCATAGGGCACATCGTTGAAAAGGGATTTCAAAAATGTATCATGCACACTTGTACAATTTATTGCTTCTGAGTTGAGAAAAGTGTAAATACAATAATTGAGACAGACAAAGAACGACAAGAATGAAAGAATTTTCTTTATCGCTAAAATGGGCAAAAAAGCCAGGTATTACCATTTTTTCTTGACTGGTGATAATTTTCATCTAGTTTGATTAATTTATTGCGAATTGGGTACCCCCGATAAAAGTAAAAAAGAAAAACATGATTCCGTGAAAAATGCAGTATTTTTTTAGATTTAGATTACAGAAGATGCTCGAAATGTTCCCCATTTACTTCCTGGCAGTAATGCAGCCTTAAGTAGTTTTCTAATGTTCTTTGTAGCATATTTGGAGGTAAGTTCTGAATTTCTGCCCTGATTCTCCTTTTAAATCTTCTGCATTATGTGGCCCGACCAGCATAAATACGATTTTTCAGATACCCCCACAAGAAAAAACCAAGCGGCGTCAGATCAGGGGGACGTGCTGACCATTCTATCGCTCCGCGCCTAATGCCAATCCATCTGTCTGGAAATATCGCATTTAAATATCCACAAACGTTGACTGCAAAATCCATATCTCTTCAGAAAGACGCGCAGCATTTTAACGATTAGGAAATAGGCGAATAATGTGCTTACCGCTAGTACTCGTACATTAACTTTCTGAGGGAGTTGCGTGTGGACTTGTTCCGACCAATATCTGCAATTATGTCTATTCACATTACCAGTGAGGCAAAAAGTCACTTCATCAGAAAAAATAATCCAAATTAAAATGTTTCTAACTTCATCTATCATGTTCATAGCAGTTTCCCAAAATTATATCCTACAATCGAAATTATCTTCACTCAGTTCTTGTAATAAGTGAATTTTGTATGGATGAAACTTTTATTTTTTCCAAATTTTCTGAACAGATCTTCTGTTATTATGGTGTGTGAGAGCAGGCTATTATACGGAACACTTAGGATTCTCTTGCACATCTAAAGGACATTCAAGCTACTTTCCTTACTCGTAGCAACCTTTCGACGTCCTGGTATTTGACTATTTTTAACACCGCCGATTTCCTCAAAACGTTACAATGTTTTAATAACTGTTGATCTGGCAATTGGTTCACGATCTTCATGAATTGCATTGTAGTGTGCAATTACTTCCGAATAAATTCGCCTTCTATATCCATAACCAATCATCATTAAAATTTCGATGCGATCATGTTCAGTTAACTGAGTCATTGCAATTGCAAATAACAAAGTGAATGAAAATTATCACCAGTCACGAGGAAAATGGAGACACCTGGAGTTTTTGTTCTTACTTAACGATAACGAGTACAGTTTTTATCCCGAAGTTTTTTTGCAAGACACAAGCTTGTTATCACACTTTTCTCAACTTAGGAGCAATAAATTGTACAAGTGTGATAAATTTTTGAAATCAGGAAAAAATATCCTTTTCAATTTCCCATTAAAAAATGCAACTTGCGCCCATATCTCGAAAACGAGAGCTGACACGGAGTTGAAAAAAAATCCAGAAAATGCATTTTAATTACCCATAGGCCCATATCCGCTGGTTCCATACTTTGTAGCGACCCTGTATCTATATATTTAGACAACAATTCAGACAACGCTAGTAGATGGATACCAGTGACTTGGGTACACACTGTACAGCATTAATCAATAGTTTAAAATAACAGGTTTTTTTCTGTAAATACCAACAAAATGTTCTCAACAAAAGTTTTTTTTATAATTACGTTTTTGTATCTCAGCGCATACGCAACGTATTTTTATTGGCAACCAAACAATTTTTTGCGATTTGCATTGTATTTGTTTTTTTTTGTATGGTTTTATAACATAATTATTATGAAACATCCCGGTTTCACATAAACAACAAGCATTGTGAAAGCAGGTTAAATTAATCTAATCGAAATTACTGGAGAAGACGTGGAAGTGAATTGCTCTTTATAGCAAATGGTAATAAGTAAGTTTATGCAGAATAAGTTTAATGACAATTTCAATATCGGTTCTCTATTACTTTAGGATTGAATTAATAATAAAGTACAATTTTGAATAGCCTCTCCCTTTTCCAAAAGAACAAGTTAATAAATAGTAATCGCATAATAATACAGAGTGCGGCATTAGGGAAGTCAAATGAAACACATTAAAAAAACGTTTTCTTTACAATCAATGCACATAATGCCGTTTGAAGTCAGTCGGTTTTTTAAATTACTATCAACTTAAACGATATCCAGTTTTATTAATGCATCGATTTAGCCCTTTTCCGGTAATTTTCTAAGACCCTGTGATTTCTGAAACAATCGGAGCAACTTTAGAAAACCTTAAAGCGTCGATCACCCAAGAGGTTGTTGCCAATCAAGATTTCAAAAATGCTTCAAGAATGAGTAACGTTACTGACCGTGCAGTATGACTATTAACTGAAGATAACTTTTATAATTTCTCAAACTGGGGAGTTATTACCATTGCACCCCGTTCCTAGTTACCTTCCATAATGTTTTTATTCCAATCAATTTACTCATCTAAATTAGAACTTTTTATTATAAAATGCTGAAAAGTCCGATTTTCCAAAATTATTGGAAATTAGTATTTGTGCAATTTTTAAAACATTTCAGATGTTTTCTCTGAATCGGTGGGTGTAATTTTTTGAACAAAAGTACATGTTTTGAAATGTGCATATAATGACGGTTTGTCCGAAACATTCCAATGATTAAAAGGACTTTKTAAAAAAATAATATACATATGGGCGAYACATTAAAAAAGAAAGTTTCGCTTCTCGGACAACTATGGGTACTTTTCGTAATTTGTCGATGCATCAGCGAGACAAATGAAAAAGGATGGTTCATATTTATTTTTGGTGAAATAATATACACAAATTATTGTAAGGCAAAAAAGTTACGGCGAGTTAAAGTGAAAAGTTTTTGAGCGCGCTGGGAGATTCGAGGCCACAATGCATCGGGCGGCCACAGCAGTTAGAGAGGCATTTAATTCTCGTATACAATAAGGTAAACCTACCAAAAATTAACACGACCTCTTATATATTTGTTGGAGAAGCTAGCAAGAAAGGATCATATCCTAAAGCGATAGTCATGTTTTTATTTTGATGGGTACTCGATACTTATGAATTGATCAAAAATATGTTTAATTTAATGACAATGCATAACAAAGCAATATTATAATCTTGCAACTAATGAATAAAGTTAGAAGGTACAGATAATTTATTATATAATAGTTTTAGGCATGGCATTCAGTTTCAAGAATTTTCCGCAAAAATAGGCATCTACACCTTATGGAAGTTAATGACCTTCCATTTTCGTCACTGTTCTTCTATAAGACTATTATATGACACGTTGTTTTCCGGGCTGGTTCCCACGTTGGTTATTAGACCTTGACGTTTCGACACTCATGTCGGTGTCTTCCTCAGAAGYAGCTCTGAAACTGAAGTGTCCTAGTCCGCTCGGGTATTTATACTCGTCCGGGTCACTGACGCATGGGCGTTGTTACAAATGACCGGTTTGCAGATTCCAGGTAGTTCAATGCCCCGGTCTCGGTTGTAATTGTGCGGGTTCTTCTGGATTTCGATGGCTTCCTTGTACAGTCTCGGCCAGCATTTGTGCTTCCTCGAATTTGATAATGTGGCCAGTCTCCATTCGATGTTCTGCTACAGCCGACCTATCACCTTGCCGGTCTCTGGTGTCCCTCATGTGCTCCTTGATTCTCGTGCTGATGTGCCTTCCGGTTTGGCCGATGTAAACCTTCCCACAGCTGCATGGGATGCTGTACACATGCACCTTGTGTTTGTAGCTCCTCAGTCGTCGAACGATATTTCGGAAAGGCGTTAGCTATCTTTCTCGGGGCGGTGAAGATGGTGTTTATATGATGTCTTCTCAGCATCCGTCCGATCTTATCTGTACATCCATTGACGTAGGGCAGGTATGCTGCAGCGATGTGCTCCTCTGGTTCCTTCCTCCGTGGTTACTTGTTGATAGCCTTCTTAATCTGTGCCTTAGGATATCCGTTCTTCTGTAATGCTCTGCGTAGATGTTCTAATTCCTCTTCTAGGTGGTCTGGTTCGCTGACTAGCTTCGCCCGCTGTATCAGCGTGTTGATGACTCCTTGTTTTTGGGCGGGGTGGTGGTGTGAATCTGCATGCAGGTAGCGATCCGTGTGGCAGACAGAAGGTGCTCCGATGGGGTCACCGCTTTCTCAGCTGATAGCTAACATTTACTTGGAAGCCTTCGAGACAACTGCATTTGCATCGGCACGGCTTAAACCTAAGTGTCGGTTTAGATACGTGGACGACACTTTTACCGTCTGACCGCATGGAGAACAGAACATAAGGGAGTTCCTGGACCATCTAAATAGTATCCATAGCGGCATACAATTCACAATGGAGCTGGAGACCAATGGCGCCCTACCTTTCCTGGATGTGATGGTGACAAGGAAACAAGACGGCACGCTAGGACTTCGGGTATATAGGAAGCCAACCCACACGGATCGCTACCTGCATGCAGATTCACACCACCACCCCGCCCAAAATCTCGTAACTTGCTACTTAAACTCGGGAATATACAACGAAAATTGATGTCTTATTTTTCTTATAGTATTTATTTGTAGGTTCTGGCTCCTTATTTTTATAAATTAAAGACACTTTCTTTAATAATATGACGTTTCGACCTATAATTTAGGTCTTTGTCGAATATTTTATTTAGTAGATTGACAAATTATTATGACATTTACAATTTTGATATTAATATAAAATGTACCTTCAAGTTTATTCCTTTGTTATCATTGTGTATGGTAAATGTGATGGTGAGAGGGTGTGTTTAAATGACGGTGTAGTAGGTATTACTTAGTCCTTGTATGTCAGTCCTGTCGTTTACACATGTGTTTAGATTTTTTTGAATATGTATCATTTCTAAAAATTGTCTTTTTTGTTTATGTTGTTCCGTAGTAATAATTTTGGTATTATCAAAGTCAAAAGTGTGGTCAKTTTGTTCTTGATGTTTTTTTAAAGCTGTGTAGTTGTTATTATTTTTATGTTGTTGTAGTCTGTTTTTTAAGTATTGTCCTGTCTGTCCTATATATTGTTTGTTACATTCTTTACAGGACAGACAGGACAATACTTAAAAAACAGACTACAACAACATAAAAATAATAACAACTACACAGCTTTAAAAAAACATCAAGAACAAACTGACCACACWTTTGACTTTGATAATACCAAAATTAWTACTACGGAACAACATAAACAAAAAAGACAATTWTTAGAAATRATACATATTCAAAAAAATCTAAACACATGTGTAAACGACAGGACTGACATACAAGGACTAAGTAATACCTACTACACCGTCATTTAAACACACCCTCTCACCATCACATTTACCATACACAATGATAACAAAGGAATAAACTTGAAGGTACATTTTATATTAATATCAAAATTGTAAATGTCATAATAATTTGTCAATCTACTAAATAAAATATTCGACAAAGACCTAAATTATAGGTCGAAACGTCATATTATTAAAGAAAGTGTCTTTAATTTATAAAAATAAGGAGCCAGAACCTACAAATAAATACTATAAGAAAAATTAACAAAGAAGGACTCCACAAAATAAACACCAACAACTATTGATGTCTTATGCTTACGCCCGGAATCCGATCAAAAAACCCGGTTTCTGAAACCGTAGAGCAGAACTGACGCATACTTATATTATTGTTCTAAGATAAGATCACGTTCAACGATACCCCTGAAGCAAAATCGGAATTTTGTACCTTAATATACAATCATGTATGTCCGTCATAGTCTTAATTCAAATTTAACATGCACCATCATATTCATCATCTGGAATCACGTTCAGCGACACCTACGAAGCAATTTATAGAAGTTCGTATGAAAAATGAGTATTTTTTAACTCCAGGAACAGCAACCTAATGAGCTCAAATATGGTATTTGGGTACGTCTGCAGACGGTAAACTACCAACTAGCGAAAACCCGAGGTCAATCCGATGCTTAGAAGCCGAGATGTCACTATCTAAAGATAGACAGACAGACGGACTAAAAACAAAATGATATCAGCAAGTAATTAACTGTCGGTTAGGTTAGGTAATGGGTAAATAAATGCTATAGTATTAATTAATTACTATAGATGCCTATAACTTTCATTACAATGCAGTGACCCGCCATATGTGGCAAAGCGTATGATAATCAATACAAAAACTGCATTCAAATATGTACTTTGGTTGTTTTCACATATCATTACTGGAAGAATGTGGATGCTTAATAACATTATTTTATTTATCACAGCAGTAATTGAAACTTCAGCTTTGAGTTTCTGTCAGTATTTCGAAAGGTTTACAGAATTTATCCGAAAAAATAATAAATTATATCATTGTTCAAAATATTTTTTTTATTATTTAACAATTTTTCTTTAACGATTTTTTTATATTTGAGTTTGTGTTAAATAATACAAATGTTTGAGTTTAGGTGTACTTAAGTAATTATTATGTAAACTTGAGCTTTGGCTCCATTCACTTATCATACTGAGGACCCTATTGTAACTTAATCTCAATAAGCTGCCAGCAAATTGTAATTATTTACCTGGTTTACATTTAAATTTAAACTCGTAGATTAACAATAATATTTAGAGTATAAGAGTTTCTGAAATGGACAAACTTTATGTGTTAATTTTGGTAGAATGACTGGCAACGGTGTGTAATTTAATCACTTTATTGTTATTACTGCATTTAATTAATTTGTTTGTTGTAACACCTTGTAGGGGACACAGTCTAATATTATTATATTAGTATATTTGATAGCTACATAAAATACCTACATTTAAGACGTAAATTATTATTGCTGTGCATTTTTAAGACTTGAGGCACGATATATGGCACGAGCTGCAACCATTACATAATATGTTGTCGGTACTACGCGTGGATGGTTTTTACTTGATAAAATCTGTTCCTACTTTTTGAATGGCTATTTTGAGTTAGTTCCAATTACAAATTACCTAACGTACACATATATGTAATACTCACTTGTATCCAATACTACTTGGATAAATATATAAGAGTCAAATAACTTCCACATGAACTTACACAGCCAGTAAGAAATATGAATTCCAGATACAAACAAAATCTAAAAAAGCTTATTATTGGCAAGAATCAGAATGAAGTAACTTTCGTAAAATAAAAAGTTTACAACCAGTGCGTTGTGGTTCAGATTAAAACAGCAGAGATTGTTTAAAACTATGTCTTACATTTTCATTTTACGGTATGTTATTTTTATTTTAAAATACAAGATGATCTAGAGTTAAAGGAAATAAATAGTTCTGGCGACGAAATAGCATGGTTGATGTATTATGTGTACCTCTTTTGGTGTTAAGCTTTCGGAATAGTTTATAACTTCATCGATACTCTTTCGGTTGGTTATGTGCATGCCTAACAGATAATGTCCGCATACATACAATCGTAAGAAAGGAGTATGTCAGTTCTAATTATAAATAATTAGAACATCACAGACAACAGKTGCATATTACTTTGGAAGTGATCATTTATAATATACTAACTGATGTTATCCTCATGTAGCACACTCAATTAATGGGCAGCGTGATTGTGGCAGCCTAAAAAAGCCAGCTCGTTCGAATGCAATGTTTGGTAAAATAATTTTTATTGCAAACAAGTAGCTGCTGCACTTTTTCAGTTTATTGAAAAGTAACCATAAACAATGCCTTTTATAAATGTCATATGTGCACGCACTCTCCATACTAGTAAACAAACTTGATTTCGCAGTATTTTCTCTGATCACACGTTAGGTACTGGTACTTACCTATATTAGAAATATGGAGAGTGCAATTAATATAATAACTTTATCATACCCTATCAATGTTAATTACAGGCATCTAAAGAACAATTCCCGACAACAACTTTTGCAAAGAGACGTTGAAGAAAAATATATACCTAACTAGGTAAATATTCAGTTGTAAGCTTGCACAAACTGCCAACAAGTCACTACTCTTTACATAGATAATAATATGGKGCGACTATTTGCTCAAGTCATTAGAKTACGGTGTATCGTTTGCKTAAATTGGCATTYCGAGGATCGTCGTGATAAAAATATGTCTTTGAAAAACATAATACAGTTAAGACAGAAAGCCTGTTATTATATCAGAGTCGTAAAAATAACAGATTTTGTCTTTATTTGCTTAGCGTCTGTCCTCAAGATCAAATATAAGTAGTCCGTTGGTATAATTATTCGACATCGACGGTATTTGGTAAATAAGCAAGTCAGGTAAAAAATGGTATTAATTATTTCTTATATCCTAAATTTCCGGATGTAAAATATAGAATTAATTTTATTTTACTTGATCCCTAAGTTAACACAATTTTTTTTAAATTTCAAATACTATATATAGTGTACTCCTTAATAATATATGCCTATATTTTTATTTTAAACGTAATAGTGCCTTCTTTTTTCACAATAAACTTGCTACAAATGGAAAACTAATTTGAAATGCAAAGTTAAATTAACATTAACCAAAATTCAGGAAAATGATGGTATTCGTTTGTAGGAAAACAAAACGTTCTTTAATACTCTAATATAATTTGCTACTTAAATATATACTGATAGATTTTGACATTCCAATCAAGGCAAGAAACTGGTTCCACTATTACTATGAACCTTTTATAACAACTAACATAAGTTTCATTGGTTTATTATTTTTTATTCAAAAAGATTATGTTTTATTAACTGTATTTTAAAAGTTCAGAAACAGTTTTTGCACCTGTTTTTGGGATAAACAAAAAAAGGAAACCTTACATCCAAATATTAAACTGCATATCTGCGTAAACAGACAGTTAAAGAAGCAATTCAGTGCTGTTTGCTAGATAATGGCAAGTACACTACCGCTTGTTTTCTTATATCATTAGAGCATGATGTGTAGTTTGCTCAAGATTTCCACACTAGTACTAAGAAAATTAAGTGGTGTAAGAAACAATACAATTGTTGTAGGAAACCCGACGAGATAATTAATTAACTGAAGTTTACTTGTTTCACATGCGTGGCTTCCCTGCAGTAAGTGTTACATAATACTTAATTCGGTGCTGGTTCATGCACTTGACAACAAAGTCGTGTATTTCTAGCAATGCTAGGGCCGTTTTAATTTGGGAACAACACAAAAGCAATCTAAAAGAAATAATTTTGAAATGCTAAAAAAACGAATTAAGGAACTGAGACTTAATGTGTAAATATAAATAACTAAATTATCAAACACACAGATTGATCTAGCTGTACAGACTATAATTGTCTAAATTACCCTATTGTGCAAAATACTGCTTTAATAAGTAGTTAAATCAGACATAATATATTGCTTTAATTAACTAATTTTCGCTATAACTTTAAAAGATAAATACATTTACAGCACAACAAGCTTAACATATCTATCTATAGGCTTTTACCCATTTCATATGCGCCATGCAGACAGGAGCTGAATTAAATGAGTAGGTACTTAACTATACAAGACATACAATACCTGTATTCCATTTATTCCAGAAATTTCCTTTCATCTTCAAAATTGAAGGCTCACCTTGAGGTTAATTATTCAAGGGAAATTATATATTTGTGTTGAGCGCGTGTTATTTTCGAAACGCCGAGTTTCTACCGCCTGTAAAATTAAATCGGACTTTAGTACATTACTAAATAGCCGTTTCGATATTCTTAGTCTGTTTATTTCCATAACGCTTAGCATCAGACTTCGGTGTTCCTTATAATTTTCCATGCTTGGTAGCACTTAGCTTGGATATCGGAGTACTGTTTTTGTAACCTACATCTACTCGTTAGCATATTGTAAAGTACCCAAAGAATTAAGGTAGTTCATTAAAATTGCTTAATAATGTTTAATAGAGTCAAGTTAAAAAAAATTTGTAAGTACAAATTGCAATGTTGACATCTGTACCAATTATGTTAAGGTAACTACATAATAAATTTTGTATATGTTATTTCAATAACAAAAAATTAACATTGGTTAAAAATATATAAGTATGAAAATAACAAACAAAATGAAAATAAGTTATAGAAATGTACAGTCGACAAATATGAGTAATTTATATATTATAGTTTGTTGCAGTTTGTACGAATAGGGATAATCTGGAATTAAGCAAAATATGTGTATCCGATTCTAAGTAGATAGTAATAACTTTATTTAAAAAAAACTACCTAGTGATCGGTTTGCCATGTTAGCTCTCCTAGTTACTGTCGTTAGGGAAATAACAACAAAGCCATTAATAGTTAATTTATTTATTTTCTTTTGTTCTATAAAGACAATGACGATTCGAGTGGGCGGAGTTATGTACGTCCTATTCCCGAAGCTACCAGATTAAAGCCTCTGTGACCACTTAAACAACCTGTTAACACCCGTCTTCGCGCTACTATATCCACGTGAAATTTCTAGCGGTTGGTGGCCTCACGAACTTAGGCTGGAATTTCTGAGCTGCAGTGGACACAGCGAATAGAAGTATGCTGATGTAGACGACTGCAGCAGTGCACATGTTGTCTAGCTTCAACGGATACTTAACAACCTAGTTCTTGAATGTGTGTGTTGCGTAAATGTCAATTACAGCATTTTATAGCTTCTTATTGGTCCTATTGTGTGTTTTAATCAACTTTATTTGGATTGCAGGACTGGGACAAAAAAAGACGAGACACATTTCCTTTTTGTCGACAAGTTTCGCTGATTTATTTTGTCAGAAAAGGCATGTTGATAATTGACAACTGACAAAAGTTTCATCGCAGAATTGCGTTAAATCACCCAATGTGGCAATCCCGGCTCACTCCTATTCAAGGCCAAGGTGTAAAAATGGTGCCGTTCTCTATCAATTATTATCTACTGCGCAGCGTATCATACTCGTAAAATTTTTGTAATATGCACGGGGAAAAATTTTGGTAAAATTGTTTTAAAACTCAGTACTTATTTAGGAGATTTGAGGTTGTCGATTACAAAAATATTTTCAGAATGCCATTAATTTCAAAATGGCGAATCCAATATGGCGGGCAACCATGCTTGATTAACGCATTATAAATACTCTTTATGGTTACATACTTTTGCACTTTAAGAAACAAAATATACAATTAGATAGCTTGGAAAAAAGCAGATTGAACGTATGTGCTTTGTCTCACTGGATTTATCAGATAACTTTGACGATCGTTTCGACCTAAAACGATCATTGTCAAAGAGATAACAGCGTTATGCTAAACTCAGATGTGCACAATTTCTCTTTGACAATGACTGTTTTAGGTCGAAACGATCGTCAGAATTATCTGATAAATCAAGTGAGACAAAGCACATACGTTCAATCAGGTTGTTTCCAAGCTACCTAATTTAGGATGTTTCACAATGAATGCACCCTTGAATCCTATTCAACATATACAAAATATACAATGTCTCATACATCTACATATATAAATAAATATAGGTAATACGTAAAGTGAAATCAAAAGGGACAAAGCAAAAAGTTCTTCAGACTACAATAGAGGAAAACTCTTATGTCTTCTGTTTTGTACTCAGTAACCTTAAAACCCCAGCATAACTATACTGACTTTATAAACATTCAAGGTCTTTTACCAAAATTTAGCCACATATTTGATTTGCAATCTTGAAATTTAAAATTCTGAAATTGGTTTCGTAATCAACGACTTAAAAAGTTCCTATATATCGAGTTCCAAAAATATTGTTTGACTTTTACAAAAATCTGCCTGCCATACTGGATCCGTTATTTAAAATTTTGAAGATCTGAATTCAGTATCTAATTAGCCACGTCAAAAACGTAAGTACACTAAAATTTATGGAATTCCAGTAACACTTTTTTTTGAGAAATTTTCCTGTTTTCAGACCACTATGAGATGTAATGAATCAAGTTTGAACTGAGACATAGATTGAGTAATGAGTTCAGTTTCTGCTTAAGGTTCAACGCAGGACTTGTAGACTATTTAGACGGTTTCGGGGTGAAATGCAAAATGTAGTGTCTTAGAACGTTACAAAATCAACACCCCTGCATGTCTTAGAAGTGCATGTCTTCCCTGATGTTTATTAGGGGTAGTTTAACAGTATATCGCTGAATGATTCCACACACTTTTTCTATGCCCTACGTACATAAATGCTACTCCATACCATATTCAGTAGTATTCGTATAAAGTAAAACGAAAAACGTAAAATTGGCACACAACATCGCAACATCAAATCCTTAATGCATTCACTAAATAATCTGTCTATTTTAAATCTTAGTTCAATATTTGTGAATCGACATATTTGCCACGGATTACGCCAATGTATTAATGACGCAGAAGAAATGGTCCAGCGGCTCAATTATATCAAATTTCGTTCTTAAACATGTTAACTGTTTGTGGGTCTTTGATTTCTGGTAATCCTAATATTGGCCTAATTCCACTGACTAGCGTTGATCGGATGATATTTACAGTACAAAGGACGGCTTATTGAATCTCAGGTTAATTATTTAATTATTGTAATGGACACGATACATGAGAACGGATGGAGTAAACAGCATATAATTTATGCTTATATACGACGTAGTTTGTTGCGGAGTTTTGGAAAAACAGAAAAACACGCATCTAGACTACAGGTTTGTTTAACAGGCAAATAAACAAGTAGTATTAAGTGATGCTTAACCCTTAAGTAAATAAGTAAGTAAAGAATCTTAACTTTTGTACTGAGCCTAGACGCTATTTGGTTCAACTCAACAAACTGCAAAGGGTTTTGCTTCCCACTGTAAAGAATTTAAATTCGTTCTCGTAAGCATAAATGTCCTACACTAACTAACCAAGCTGCAGAAATTAAAAGTTCAACGTTTCTAGTTACACCCCATCATCATCGGTTAGTAGACGTGTCATGTTTTTAAACCAGGGATGATACTAATTGCTTATGTAAACTGCTTTGTCTTTTAAGCAATTATTTATGTCTCAGTTACAATGCATTTCCYTCGTTTTGGAAYATATCTAGAGTATCTCGAATATTTAAGAMAAGTTCATCCATTACTGGCMATTAGTTTTAATTTAAAAGTTTGTCCAGATATTTAAAGAATTTTGTCTGATAAGCTTTTGATTGCGTGAATTGTTGTTGCCAATATTGTAAGTAATTGTATTTATTACCTTTCAAAAAGGATATGTTGGCGTTTTCGTGCGTTGGTGTCATAAAAATAAATTAAATTATGTAGTAGTTACTTTAAGCATAACATTGGCTTACAGGTAAACAAAAATATAATCAGCTTATGGATCTGGATAGTATAGTAGATCCAAAACTTCCTTTAATCTCACCCATAGAAATAGGCAAAAATCTCAAAGAACTGAAAAATATTACAAATGCTTGAAAACATGACTATTCGTTTACGAGATCTAAACTTCGAATATTATTTAGTTGTGTTGTTGTTTTATTTATTCAGTCATGTTAGATAGTAATGGAAAAAAACTCTTCAAATACATTTTTTCGTTAAACAGGTGAATTATAATCAACTAATTCTTTCCAATGGAAAGTAATTTATAAACTGTCTTAATTTTTAGTCGTTATATAAAACTTTGTTGGCTAATGTATTATAAATAAGAAGACACCGTAAATTTAATTTTTTATGTTCATGTAAAATGAAAAAATATCAACACTAAGTTAAAGCACTTTCGATATTTGAGTGGCTGATAAAAATTTTACCGAAGAATTGGGGCTTAGGCATTTGGATAAACAGAAAAGAGTGTCCCGCGAAAAATATAGATGTGCGCCTTATTTGATGAAATTTCCACGGTGGCTATTATTGACGAGTGCTAGTGATATAGGTAATATGAATTTGAAAGAAGTTATCCTGGAACGAATATGGACTTATAAGGACTTAAAGCTGGAATTTAAGTATCAGAAAGCTTCTTATCGCATTCTGTTCGTATTTTACACATATGTATTAGAACTACCCAAATAGAGTAAATTGCAACAAAATATCGTCAGCTTCTTATAGGTAGGTCAAGATTAACTGGGATATAGTTAAAGTTTACAACCAGATAAATTATAGACTGGTCTAAGCATGCTCCTGCTTATCATGTACAAAACTTGGTAGTAATATCAAACGGTTTACGGAAGGATTATACCAAATAGCGTTTTTAGTTGATATAGAAGAATATAGAAGCACTACTTTTACAGACATAAACACATAATTAGAGTATTTGGATGAAAGTTTGTAAACAGAATGTGGTAAATAAAGAAAAGCTATGACATATACATACCAGACGCAAAGTCTTCGACATTGAGCATTTATGGAAACCTTTCAGGTCACTGAGTGAGGCAGAGAGATAATAAACTTTCTGTTTTGGTATGGAAGCTAAGATTTTTGATGCAGTTTTGTCTCCACATAGCTCACTTTAAAAAAGAGCGCTTTTGMATTGCAACTTGGCTATCCAKCTACTATATTCTTTAATAGATAAAGTCTAAATAGGCGACCATTAGACAGTCCGATAGAAGTGATCATCAAGTTGGAAGGTTATAAATCCGGGAATGGACAAGTGACAAGTTGAAAAGTACAGCAGAACTGTTAACAGATAAACACCTTTTGTAACCACAAATAATTTGAGATTTGAAAAATGAGACCTACACAGTTATTGTTTATATCTTTTAAAGTTTTCGCAAAGTAGGTCGTACAATTTTGGCCGGAAGGATCCGCACGAAGCGTTATGCTTTAAAGACCGTTATGCCAATTATGGTTCCTTTAGATTTGTTGCTATAACTCACTGAAGTACCAGTTGAGCTAAATGTATATGCAATGCCGGCGAAAGGCTTTGAAATGTTGGTCCTTCGAGGTGAATGTTACGTACTATCTTCATAGCTTTGTATAGGACGTGTAAGTTAGTTTTTTCCTGATAGTTAATCGTGATTTTAGGTATATTGTTTAAAAAAATTGTCGTTTACTAATATTTTTGTCATTGTAGTTGTTCATTTTTTGTTCTATTGTAAGATTAATCTTTTCAAGAAGTTCTAAGCAACGTAATGTCAATTCACGTGTTGGGTAAAGAAACAAAACTAAAATTATGGTATTGTTAATTTTATTGATCTCATATAAAACATTCACGCAGGTAAACAAAACATACATAGAAAAAGGAAAAAATAAATACATAACGCATAAAATCACAGATATTAGTCGGTAGATGAAAAAATGTTAATGAGAAATTGAATGAAATGGAATGTACCAAAGTTTACACATCAGTCAAAACTCTCAGTCATCAGTTCAAAAAGTGGCAACCGCAGCAGGTTGCAAAGGCCTAAGGAGTGCTGGCACCAGTTCTAACCTAGCAGGTCCCACAAGAGATCTATCTTTCGCGTGTCGCTTAACGTGTTTAGCTAAATGATCTGACCTCATGAACCCCCTCTGGCAGACACTGCACTTGAACTTTTTCTCCCCGGTGTGAGTACGCTTATGCCTAGAGAGTTCGTCAGACCTAGAGAATCGCCGCCCGCACTGCTCCCAATTGCACACAAAGGGCCGTTCACCGGTATGAGTCCTGTTGTGGGCTTTCAAGTGAGAAGATTTGAAATAGTTCTTGCCACAACCTTCGTAAGTGCACTCGTAAACGCGTCGTCGCGGCTGAGGCGCCGGGTTGGTCGGAGATGCCGTTAGCAGAAGAATTTGAGCAGGAATTAGCGTAGTACTACCATCGGCGGTAACCAGCAATGCCCTAGGCGGCTGCATCAGCTTCGGAGCTATTGGCGGCAGCGCCACACTGTTCTGTGTCACTTTTGGTGGAGGGGCCGGGGGCAAATTAGCTCTCTCAGTCGCGTCCTTGTTGTGGTTCCCCAGTTTGAACTTAAGGCTTCTGACCATGTTTTCCTCAGGCTGATTGTTGTTGACCACAGGCATGGGCGTGGGTGTGCAGGTGCCATCTTTATTCGCGCGCATTATCACCGAAACCGTGCGTGTCTTCTCTGGTGGGGGCGTGTTGTTGAGAAGACGGCGTGCCAGCTCGCTGTCTGGCCTGCAAACTCTTTTGCTCCACGTGCATTCTGGTTCCTCGCTCTCCGAATCCGAAGGTTGGGGTGTCAGCAATGAAGGGATCGATGGTGCTCGTCGTTTCTTCGGCAGGATTGCTATCGAATCTTCCGGATCGGAGATCTGCAATAAAATGACATTTCCTTATTGTTTTTTATTTTTTGGAGTAGACAGTTTATCCCAATTTTTAGGGCAACGATGCAAAATTCGTTGATGTAATCAACTAAATTCTTCAAATTTATCACTATCACTTATTTAGGTTTTCTAAAATGATCCGTACAGATACTCTTTCGGACATCTAGGAAGCCCGATCGAAATGATAACAACGTTCGAATATATAGCGTAAGAAAAGTGTATATAGAAGGATTGGCCGACTAGTAGATGTTTAGTCCCCATTAATGGTTTAAAAGAGAAGTAGAGCAATTTGCAAGTTAGGTACACATGCCTTTTGACATTGTTTTAGTCACATTGTTGGTCTTTCAAACATCAGAACCATACACACGAAACTATTTAGAACTACAAAAGTGAATGATATTGGTTTTAGAGTGTTCATAACGATGGAGTGAACGCACAGAAAAGGATACCAAGAAAACAAAACTTGCAAATTTCTCAAGCTTGTAATAGACTGTAAGAGAAAATTAGAAACGCAGCCAAATGAAGAAGACCAACTTAATTTGGGCTGCATCCAACTGAGAAGAAAATGATATGTTGGGATAAAATCGCTGAAGGATAAAAAAAAAACGGCTTTCTGAAAATTTCAAGAAGCTACGAAACACGGATTAAAATTATAAGATCTCTTTTACAATGGTGATTATTTGCCCATTGTGGGTGATCATAAAAGCTGACTATACTAGCGATAATAGTATTCTGCCAATACACTTTTCTAAGACTTGCTGAATACTGTTCTAATGCACAAAACACATTCAATAACATTATTTCGGATAAAATACATAGAATAGAGAAAGTGCATCGGCAAATCAAAGAACAAAAGCCTGTAGCTTACATTTTCCAGTGGAGGTGTGCTGGGAGGTGAAAGCATGTGCCTGGACACGTCTTCTTGCAGCATTTTTGCACTTGACACTAAACTACAATACAAAAACTCCCGCAGAACGTTTTTGTCCTCCTCGGCCGTTCTGTTTCATCGAAGACGAAATACGAACAATGTAGCGCGCGGTAATGTTGTTGGTCTTACACGGCGTGTATTCATCCGTTCGGCCAATTGCATCCGGGGGCTCGTCTCGCTCGACCAATCGCGAGCTTCCTGTCAGTCGGTCACCGCGTGATCAGAAGCGTGGTGTTCACGTGCACACGGGCTGATATCGTCGGGCCCGATCGTGATGCTGACGTCACCGAGTGTGGCACGGCGGCCCGGCACGTCTACGTCATCGGCAAGCCCCATGCCGGCGTGTCGTGCTATCGATCTGATGATTTGTTTTGCTATTTACGGTGGGTGTGTTTATAAGGTCGTCCGCTAGGCAAGCACGTATAAGTATTTTGGAGCGTTGCAATGATCTTAAAGTAGGTCGAAGGGAAGTGAACAACAAAATACTTGTATTATATGATGTGTGTATCGTTTTTTGTATTATATTCGCCCCCTTCTCGATACCCTACTTACCCCAAAAACAACAGGTCGCTTTGGGTAGTTGAGATTTATAGATTGCCAAATTTCAAGTTCATATATTAAGTTTTTCAAAAGTTATCGTGTCCACAAACAAAACCACAGACACAGACAAGAATTTTTTTGCTCAAATTTGTTATTTGTAAGTTTTCGGCCATTTTAAAGCGAATGAGCAAATAAAAATTTTTGAAAATTTTTTCGCGATACAATACTTCCCATGATGTGGAAGTAAAACAACAAACCAGCTAAGTCGAGGCAAACTTCATCTGTTACTAACCTGTCACTGTTTCTGTAAACACCACTAATATAATGATTGTGTCAGTAGGATACAGAACAGTACAAGTCTGTGAAAGATTAAAAATAAAACTATAAAAAAAAACAATAAATGCACTAAACAAAGCTCACTATACAGGGTATCCCAAAAATGCTGGGACTAAAAGCTGTTGTAAAAGTCAAAATAAATCGAATTGACCCAGTTTATATTAAACCAAAATGTATCATTTACACGTGAGAAGAGTTCAAAGTTTTTATTAAAAATCACATTTATGTACGCTGTTCAAAAATGTGTGAATCAAATTTAATTAAATTTGTCAAAAATACATAAATAGGGAATTATCCTACTTTCAGTAATCAAAGAACCTAAAAGAAATTGTAGAAAAGTTAAAACCACTTTCATCCTCATGGTGTTTTTTTTAAACTTTCTCTGGGGTGGTAATACCTACGGCTCTAAGATTTTTTTTGCGGGAAAGCTTACTCATTATCTTCATTTTTCTCTCTTGTAAAAACTCCGTACATATTTCTCATAGTTTCGAAGGAAAGAAATGTCCAACACTGGTAACCGATATTATACATATAAATTTAATAAAATTCATTGATATAATTGTAATACAAACTTTATTTGGCCGTGGACACAAAAGTCATGATTTTGACAGAAAACAAATTCATAACCGTCCGAGATTATTATTGACAGTAAATTAATGTTTCAATATTGGTTCACTTTTAGTTGCTTTTGTGTTGTTTTTTTTCGCGATCGCCGTTACCTATTGATTTAGTACAAATAAAATAAGAACAGAGTGTTTTTTTAATTCTAAAAATATAACGTAAAACCCTAACCACAATGATTTAGAGCTAAAATATGTATTTCAGCAGCTAAACTGCCATATTCGCTAGAGTGAAGGACTTCTTCAGATGTCTGGACGGATTAACCGGAAGTCCCATAAATAGAGCACCAATGAAGAAGAGTTTAATGTGGACAGTAAAATACAAATACAGATAGGTTAAAATCAATGATGTGCAACATTCTTATCAACATTAACTTTCAGCTATAAACTTTCGAAGTAATAGATTAGTTAATTTTCCATTATCAAAAGGTAACTTTAAATAAAAGTCAAATATAGCAAGAATGAACTGTTGTCGTAATTCGGGCTAAAAGCCGTCGTCGGCTGAAATTGCTTCCTAACGTTTCGCTAGCACGAGTGGCAAGCTTCTTCAGAGGTCCTTCCATCTCTGATGCTGGACGTAGACTGACGAGTTCCAGGTTCTCTTGCGCAAATTGTAGGGTCGGGGGCGAGGCCCTTCGGTTCACGTCGGGATGTTCATCGGCACAGCTCGGGCATTCCTGAGAATCAGGTTCCAGCTACGGTTGAGCCTGAGGTCTCCTCCTTTCTATTGAAATTATCTGGATGTTTGCGGATTTCGATGGCTTCTCTGGTCAGCCTGCTGTGATAACGTTGATTGATGCTAGCAACCTACAGTTCTCAAAGTGTATCCTGTGGTCCCCGTTGCTCAATGCGTGCTCGGCTACAGCAGACTTCTCAGTTCGTCCTAGCCGGCAGCTTGAGAGGTGCTAGGTCGTTGTTCGATTTCCACCTCTCMAGCTTATCTTCCGTATGTTGCTAGAGTCACGGACAGGATTAGCAGAATTCTGAAGAGGCAGGACATCAGAACAATTTCAGTCCTACGAAGAAGATCCAGCAGACCATTAGATCAGCGAAAGATAAAAGGGACATACTTTCAGCAGCAGGAGTCTACCGCATACCGTGTTCTTGCGGCAAGGTCTACATTGGAACTACCAAGAGATCAATGGGAACGAGACTCGAGGAGCATAAATCAGACTGCCGGCTAGGACGAACTGAGAAGTCTGCTGTAGCCGAGATCGCATTGAGCAACGGGGACCACAGAATACACTTTGAGAACTGTAGGTTGCTAGTATCAGTCAATGGCGATCACAGCAGACTGACCAGGGAAGCCATCGAGATCCACAAACATCCTGATTATTTCAATAGAAAGGACAAGACCTTCAGGCTCAACCAGATCTGGAACCCGATTCTTAGGAACGCCCGAGCTGTGCCGATCGACATCCCGACGTCGACCGAAGCGGAACAGACCTCGCCCCCGACCCTCCGATATAAATACAACTTGCGCAGGAGAACTCCTCAGTCTACGTCATAGGTCTACGTCCAGCACCGGAGACGGAAGCAGATGTTGCAGTTCATAATAGGTACTCTAGTAAAACAGTACAAAATTTATTTAGGAAGATACAGAACAGATAACAGATTGTAGATGCAACCACTTGATCTGTATTAAATACTGTAGAATATTTGATCAAAATTCCCTTTGGATTTGAGCTTGCCAAAGTATTACAGCGCATCCTGAAACCTTTTCGTTCAAAACTGGCTCTTGCTGTTAATAATACTATCAAAAATCTTTTAGGAAACCCAAAGTGTAAAGTAGAGGAAAAAGACAACTCAGGCATATATCAAATACAATGTACGAGTAGGTAGTAGTTGGGCAGACTAGGCGTTCCATAGGAGTTAGATTTAAAGAGCATTTAGCTCAATTCAGGTTTGGGAGGTTTGATAGGTGAAGTGTCGCCCAACATATTAAAGGCACATCTCACCCCATAACTTGTAAAAACTTAAAACTAAGTAGTTAAACAACTTTTATCAACACGAAACTCAACGCGTTTGAATGCTTCTTTATTAAAAGGAATAAATTTGGGCCCGATTCCAAGAACCTCCTTGTTTGAACTAACTAGATAACGGGTTCACTCAAGTGTGAATTCAAATAGTATAAATAACGATGTTTTGTTGACTTTCAAAAAGTCATTGTGGTTATGGTTTTTGATTACTGTTTTAATATTGATTTCTTGTTCCCCTTTAATGGTAAGGCCAACAAGAACTAATATAGATYCTGTCAAAGTAACTGCGACGAAGTGTCCGTATGTATCAAGAGAGGTATCCGAACCTGAACATTCGAAATTATAAAACTTTTGCCCGGATCGAAAGACATCTTCGAGAAACAGGAAGATTGAAGCCAGTCAGAATTACTGTTAGAAAACCTGACAAGCCTGAACACCCATTGTATACGAAACTATTCTTGAAATGATCGATAACAATTCTGAGACCATCAGTATTAGAAATTTACAACGATAAACAGGGTTTCCAAAAAGTACTAAATCGGAATTGTATAGAGATCAATTAATTCGTTCATTCCACATCCAGCCAATGCAAGAATGATTGTCACTTGACCACCGATCATGTCTAAAATTTTTCACAAATTGTTATGGAGCGTAATATACTCGACGCATTTTTTGTTTACTGATGAGTCTTGCTTTACACGTCGTGGCATGACGAACCTACACAATGAGCATATTTATGCAGATAATAATTCACATGCTATTAAAGCTACACATTATCAACCAGAATTTAATATTAATGTCTGAGTCGGAATTATTGGCAATTTTATGGTTAGGTCGTTCCGATTGTCTGATCGTCTGAATGGTGCTATAGATACCTTCGTTTTGTCCAAAAAAATTTACCAGATGTATTACACGACTTTCCTTTTAAATTGCTTTGAATCATATTATTAATGCATAACAGTGCACCACCACATTTTGCACGTGCTGTAAGAGAATATCTTAATGAACAATTTGCTGGCAGATGGATTGGTGGGGCACAAGAAGCACCATTTCAATGGTCTCCGCGGTCTCTAGATTTAAAACCTTGAGATTTTTCATTCGAGGGGCGTGAATAACACAAGCTATAAGGTTTAAATTGAACAACTGTTCAACATCAGAATCCAAAATGCCGTAAATGCATTACGAGAAAACAACGAGGTACATTTCATTTTTTTAATTCGAATTAACCTCTTCATTAACATAGGTGGATGTCAAATTGAACATTTGTAACAAAACTCTAAAAGCTCGTTATTGCGGAATTGGATTTGTTCCTTATACTTACGGTTATAAAGAATATTCCTGTAAGTACATACCTACATAATTTATAAAACTTACAATAAATACATTGCTTATAAATTATAATTATAATTATGCTTTTTAAATATTGTAAACTGGTCCGTATGCACAAAGTGGAACTGTATGTAGCAATGTTACTTTTTAAAGAAAATTTTCATTAAGTCCACTTCAAATTGCTTTTTATAATAACTTTCCAAATCATTTATTACAAAAATTTAAATATTTAACAAAATTTTAATTTTCTTTTAACACCATTCATGTTGAAGAGACCAAAATTTGATATCCTCTTAGCTTTGTTGGTCCAGTCTCACTTAGTTTATCTAAATTGTTTTCCTCTCATGGGATAAGTGTTTGATTTTCTACGGTAGGCCATGTGTTTTACCATTTTGTTAAAAATAAAGACAAAATTCCAGTTTTGAATCATTCGGTAGTATATAGTTTTTCTTGTAGACTATAATTCTGTTTATATTGGTAAAATTGGAAGATCATTTTCAATTAGAGGCAATGAATATTTAAAACAATATGAGAAATATAAAAATACTGATATAGTTAATACAAATAATTCGTTAGCAAATCTTTTATTGCCATTTAAACACACTGCCTCTATAAATAATTTAAATTATTTATATGCTTGTAATAAATCCTCAAATCTATTTTTTTAATATACTGGAAATATACAAAATTATAGATAACGGTAATTTTACAATTTTGAATGATTTTTGTAATTTTAGTTGTCCTATTCTAAATTCTTTATTTGATCATTTGTTTTTGGCATGCAGGCTACCTTTTTTGTGTGAAGTTAAGATTGCTTATTTCGAATTTGACAACGTCACTTTTATATAAATTCTCCTGTATTTCTCGGTTTATTGGGCACTGATGATGGCTTATATCAGCTGAAAGCGTTTTGCCAATTTGGTTATAAATAAAGTGGATATATTTGGACTTAGTGAAGAATTTTCTTTAAGAAGTAATGTCAGATTTTTAATATAAACCGCACATAAACAAGCTTTTTTTAGCTTCTATAAATTATATTTGGCACTCGTAATCTATAAAAATACCAGACATGAGAATACGCCAACACTGTAGAGCGCCTAATGTACAGGCAACCAAACACGTATGAMAAGGTAGTTAAGTTAAAAGCATGGTGGTTGTGTAGTGTACAACTGTGTGTTTAACATTTTAAAGTATTGCGCTATTTTTGTATTATTATCCACATTTTAGGCCACTGAATTGATTCATGGAACATGGAACACCAAAAGTTCATGTGAATTTGTGAATGAACTTGTGGTGCTTAATATTCATGTAAAAAAGGAACCCATTAAATTCAGCAATGTAATCTAAATATGTATCACAAAGTTATGTATAGACGCGTTTCATGTACGTGTAAATTGAGACCCAAATTCTTCAAACCTTTTGCCTTCCAGCGGTCCGCAGTTGGTAAGGAGATGAATCGGAGTTTCCTCCTTTTCTGAGCAAAACCTATAGGTGCTACTCTCCATTCGCCCATATTATATAGGTGTTTATTGAGCCGACAGTGTCCCGTAAGGACACTCACCATTAATCGTAAAAGTCAGGCTTAAAAGCCATTTGTGTCCCTGAGCATGCGTAGGTGCAGTGATGAAGGCCCTAGATTGTCTCAGTTACGGCGCGTCTTCCCAACACAAGTAAAACTCACGACGAAACCACTTTGTGATCTCTGCCCTCAGTCTGCTTTCTGGAACAGTGATGGAAGATTGCGGTCCGAGGTAAGGTGCGGACGCCGACCTTTTCGCTAACCTATCGGCCCTTTCACTGCCTTCAAGGCACCCAAATCAAATTAACCCGATTATGTTGGGCCAACCTTATGTTAGAACAGTCCAGTAAAAGGACAGAGCGCACCCTGACAGAGGTAAGCGCCCGAAGTGCCGCTTAGTTATCGCAGCAAATGTATATATGTAATCCGGAGGTTTTCATGAGCACATGCCAGGATTGCATAAACTTCCGCTTGGAATACGCTAGGGTACTCTCCCAGCGACAAACTGAGTTGCACCCTCGGAGATGTACCACATACTCCCGCGCCTGTTCCTGTGTACGTTTTAGACCCATCCGCGTACCAAATGAGTCCTTGTGGTAAAAGCATGTTTTGACCATCCTGAAATCACTCCTCCTTAACATGGATATTGATTCTGTATGGTATATCAAAACATATAGTCGTGTTAATTATATCTCTTGTCATTGAGGAAATAGCTTGATCTCCGTTTGGTACAGAGAGCCCCATACGGTGCCCTCCTCCCGCAGATTTTTAATTACCTAACCACTGCAACCTAAAGACCGCTTTCTGGGCTTCATACTCTATCTCTACGTATAGAGGTTCCAGTTTATCATAAGACAGCTCAGTCGTTGAATTTGTCCTAACGCCGTCCTGATACTGATACCGCGTTTCGCAGTAGAGCGCCACCATACCAAGTGTTGTGTGCAACCAGTACGCGACCTGTGATTGAAGTCCCCCAACTGTTTCCCCAAAGACGTCTGCACACGCACAGTGTTACACACGCCTTCCGACTGATTTCGTTAACATGATGCGTCCAAGCAAATTTGGAATCCGGGGTTACACTTAGATACCTCACCGTTGGTACCGGTCTCAATGTTTTTTGCAAAGAAGGCCATCGAAATTTACCTGAAATAACATAATACCCTTCCTTGCGGACAGCCTCGACTCGATCCAGAAGGGCAGCCATTTGCCTTTGTTGTTGCGACATTTTTACTCCATACGTCATGACTGGCTTAATGATTGCTGTATATAGAATCTTTATCAATTTCTAGTGTGGTTTGAGTCTCTATAAATGATAATATCGCCCTGGTTACTCTGTGTGCGGTTTTGATCCGTTCTCACACCGTCTCTCTGCGGCTAAGATGGCTGGTTATGTATATACCTAGATATTTCATTTTGTTTGGTGTTTCAAAGTTCCCTGCCCTGTATTTTGTACCTGTTTCTAGGATTGTTCTGCTGGMGGGATCACTTATCATGATGTTGATTTACGTGTAGTTTATTGTCAGTGCATTTTTGTGTAGTTCGCATTCTGCATTTTCTAAGAATTCATTTTCATTCTCCGCCATTATTATCAGATCATCTGCATATGCAAGGAGTAAAGGTAGTATACTCGTATTTCATTCTCCTGGTTAGTAAGGTTTTTCATGTTGATTATGGTTTTTTTCTGGGTAGCTTCATCTAGTACGGTGGTAAAAATACGGGGGGATATTAGGCATTCCTGTTTTACGCCTCTGTTTTTCTATTTCGTTGGTGTAGTTTGTCCGAACTACTGCACTGTAGTATTTTCGTGTAGGCAAGCTTTTCATATCCTGTTGATTAATTAGTTAGAGACCTCTTTGTCCCTGAGGATTTGAGGCACTACTTCATGATTTATCGAATCAAAAGGTTTCTCTAGATCTATGGGCATACCATTCTAGTGCCTTCTCTCCAATTCTCCTCTAGAATTCTTCTCACTGTAAAGATGTGGTCATCAGTTGATCTATTTTTTGCAAAGGTTGCTTGGTACTGCTTTACTTCTGGTATGTATTTTACATCTTCCCTAGTAAGAACTGGGCATAATACTTGTATCCAATACTTCATAGAGTTATTCTTCGGTAATATTCCGTACTCCGCGGTGTTTTAATTTTGGGGATCTGTATGGTATTTCGTTGGTTAACCACGATGCTTCTAATGCCTTTTGTACATTCTGTTTTAGACTTATTGGTCCGTATTTTATCAATTCGAGGTTGATCTTGTCTAGGCCTGGTGCTTTGTTACACTTCGTGTTATGAATTATTCCTGTCGTGCATTCTTCAGAGGGTGGTGCCCCAATGGGCCAGTAATCATTTTCTGCAATAAATTTTACTTTAGGTACCCTGTTTTTAGTTAGCAGCTTTTTTCTGTATTTCTTTAGATATTTAAAGGTATAGTGAAGTCGTTCGCTGGTAGGTATCTCGGTGATTTCTTTAAAAAATTCTTTGCATTTCTTTTCTTTGTGCTGTTTTTCTGTCTGTATCTTCTTTAGTCAGCCTGGTTATGGCTACCAAGCAGTATTTTTTGCTTCTCTTTTGCTTTTGTCATTCTTACTAGTACACCATTCGCCGCTTTCCTGTTCGGTGATAGGGGTGATCTTTCTCGGTGGAGTGTTAAGTTAGCTGCTTCCTTGATGTCCTTTGTTATTTCCGTCCATGAACTGTACCCAGTCTTGCTTTTCATCTTACTCTCAATAACTTCTGTGTACGACATGTTGTTTTCCGGGCTGGTTCCCACGTTGGTTATTAGACCTTGACGTTTCGACAATCATGTCGGTGTCTTCCTCAGAAGTAGCTCTGAAACTTATGAACGGCCTAGCTCAGATCCAGTTTGCGTCTGGACTTTGTAGTACTTACTGTGTATTACCCTAGATGACCCAGTTACTCTCACTACTAATACAGGATTAACGGTTTCCTGCTCCAAAGGGAATATAATTTTTGGCGTTATCTCATAACGTTTATCTCTCTCGTTTGGGAATGCATAGTCGTTTTAACTAATGTATAGGCTCAAGGGTGTGGGTATTACCGATTAGAGTTAGAAGGTGGGTTTGCCTCAATGTGGGCGTAGTAATACTGGCATATACTCGTAAAACTATTATTAATAAAACTAGTACCACTTGCCTATTAACTAAGGCAATTTATAATGAGTACATTTATTAAAAAAAATCCGCAGGATACTTTTAATATGTGTATTAACAATTGCATATTACATACATATAAGAAACTATTATCTTGCAGCTTGCATAAGCTATTTTACTGAACTAGACGACATAATATCCTTCCCATTTGATAAATCCACTACACTACAATTAACGTTCTCGTTGTGGAATACACTCAGCTTTTTGGATAACTGACAGCTACAAGTTCTCTGGTAATTGCAATCAGACGCCAACAATGACGAATACGGCACACAACAGAAGTTGTTCAAGCAGTTCTTCTCAGCACAGATACATTTAGCTTTAGATTCATTAGGCTCGGAATTGATCGTTTGGTACAAAATGTATTCAAGTAGGGGATCGGAAATTCTGAATTGATCATGATGTCCTGGTAGTTTACTAAACGAATTTGTAACAGACGTGGGATAAGGACAACCGCACACCTGAAAGATGTAAGAACATCACTTTAGTAATATTGAAAAATCTCAGGAATTTACATTTGTGATATTATAAACGAAGCTTGCATATGTGTAACATCATTTACAAATTCATTTGATAATTCATTTTTAGAACACGTAGGTGATTTATTTATCATTATATTGGTCGCTGATGGTACCTATTTTTTAAATTCCAAGATTCAGAGAAAACTTATGAACACATTTACAAGAATCTGTATTGCTTTTAACTCAGAGGTATGCAATGATGTCCAAACTTCATTTCTATTCTAATTCTGCCTAATTTTACGAATATTTGTTTAAGTATCCAACTACATCTACCCTAATATAAGGTTATGTTTATCACGTAATCTAAAAGGTTAACCCTTTTTGTGCAATTTAGTTAGACATCACATGAATTGTCAAAAGCATTTGATATATTGATGCTAACTTGAACTGTATGGATTCATTCAGTTATTTTTGTTAAATTGTTTGGTTTTTATTTGGGCTCTAATTATTCTATTCTTTATTGCCTTCGGAGCACCACAGAGTACTAATTTTGTACTCCTGTTAATATCTTTTTTTATAAATGAGATAATTCATAAATTGAATGTACCTTTTTATTATTTTCTGCATTAACTCCATAAACTGTTGTAATGGATTCAAAAACACCAATTGACTGACTTGTTCGTTGGTGTGTACAGAACTATTTGAAGCTTAATGTTTCCAAGTGTAAGGTTTACACCTTTTCTCCAAGAACGAAACATACTGTCTTATTATTATTTTAATTTTAAATGACTGTACTTCTGTTAAAGACCTTGGTGTTGACAAATTGAATCTTGTTGATCATATCTTGAATTTGAGAAAAACTAGTATTGCATAACTACCCCAGGTTCTGTTTAGTGCAGCACTCTTAATCTGATTGATTGGTATATTGGTATATATTTTCCTATATGGTTTTGAGCAACGACTATTATTTATGGTTATTTTCTATATCCTTGATATAATTTTTCTATATCTATCTGTTTTATATAATTGAATTGTCTTGTCACTTATAATTAAACAAATTAACAGATTGACCAAAGTCATGCAAAATAATTGTATGTTAGCTGGAGGATAGTGAACATCAACATTAAATTTTACAGGGAATGGACCATAGGGATTGTTTGCTTTCATGATTTCATAGGGCGTGGTGTTGAGGGTCCACTCCAATGTACTCCCAGCACCTCTTAATAAGTATGTTACTCCATTAATCCTTTATTCTCAATGAATTTTAGGATACAATTAATGCAATTTGTGCAACCTCCTCATGTCCACAAATGGTACCCCAAAGAAACAAATTCTAATAATAAACAAAAGATATAGACCGAAAACAATAAAACAGAAAATACATAAAATAATAACAACAGCTTGGAGCAGATTGGAGCACCACGGTACAAATACCTATTCCTAAAGTAAAAACTCCCCAGAACACGGACGACTATCAAAGAATAATGCTATGTAGTGTGATTTATAAATACTACGCACACTTTCTACTCTCAGAATAGATCAGTGAGTAAGGCGCATAATAGAAGAAAAATAGAGAGAAGGCACAAAGACGTTCATCATGTCTATAGACTTAAAGAAAGCATTCGGTATGATAAATCAGCAATCTGTACCAGAAATCCTGGCAATGAGAAGGTCTCCTTTATCTGGATAACGAAGGCCTGTCTACACGAAGTTACAACAATGCAATGGTTTGGCCTAACAACCCCGGTAAAACAAAAAAAAATAAGGGAGTAAAGCAAGGATGCCCCATATCACCAAGAATATTTACAGTTGTCCTAGATGACGTCATTCAAAAAACTATCGCAGAACGAAAAAATATAATAGATAAGGAAATAAACTTCCGTTTATACTAACACATGCGGATGGCCTAGTTGTAATAACAGAGAATGAAAAATATTTGACCGACTTTCTAAATAACGTAGAAGATAACCTAGCAGAAAACGGGCTAGCTATAAACTACAACAAAAACCAAACCACTGTCATGATAAGAGACCCCTTTAGCGAGAAAACGTTAATGACAGGTAGCGTATACAAACTAAGGAGCCGAAATATAAGGTTGACAAACAAAATGAAGTATCTGGGAACCTACATAACAAGCAAACTCAGCCGCAGAGAAACAGTCAGAGGACAAAAACAAGCTTGAGAAATGCAGAAAGAAACATTGTGCAATTATTAGCCAAAGTTGTCAAAGAAACCCAAAATCGAGGGACAACAGAACTCCTAGAGGGAAATACAATCACAAAAAGAATAGAAACACATGTAATGAAATATTGGGGACATATTCAAAGGAGAGAAAAAGACCATATACTATAAAAAGCGTGGAATATGAACAACAACAAGCTCAAAGTAGGACGATCGTGCTACACGTGGACAACAACAATGCTAGAGGGAATCATAGCAAAATCAAACATAACTGAAGAACAGTCGTCAGAAATCGCAAAAGACAAGAAAACAATAAATAAGGAAGTCCTAAAGCTGTATACAATCTCAGATATCAACAGTTCGTTCGAGGAAGAGCAAGAATAATGCAGTCGAACTAAGCTACCATCCAACACGGAGGCTAATAAAAAAGTATCCGCTAGTTGGATGCCCTGAAAACCTCTTTGTTCCAATCCCCAAACTCCTGTAACATGCGCTACGTGGGAGCCCACTAGCAACAAGCGTGTCACCCCTCCAACCCAGCGAAGATGAAACCGGCCCGAAGGTACATCCGGGAGCGTCAGAAATGCCTACCGTACGCTGGTTCAGTCAATCAATCAATCAATCTTCCATGCACTTCCGACATGTAGCGTCACTGGCTATACCAATTCTAGATAACTGTTTCTTTAAAAAGTATTGTCCCGTAAGCAGTCAAATTACTATTCTCAGATAAGGCCCTGCTTAATTGCAGCAATTCTATAACTTGCAACAAATTCTTTATACACATATATGTGATTGTCGCAGTAGTTGATATTCGTTTCTCAGCAGTTCTCTATCTTCCCATCGTGTAGACTTATATGACACTCCGCAGGTAGGCCAGATCCTACTAAGAAACTGTCTTTTAGCCCCTCTTTTTGCTAGTAAGTCTTTTCCTTATTGCCCTCGATCTCTTGGTGTTCATGAACCCACTCCAAAATAACTGGTGTGTACTCCCACGACACGAGGTGCATGTACGCATTCATTACCCAACTTGGAGCATACAATTTTGCTTTCCAAGGCTAACAGCTCCGCTTGGCTGTCAGTGATGATTCGAATAGGCTTATTATTCACCGTAACACCATGCTGTGATTGTCATGACTTCAGTTTGGTAAATGTAGCAACATTTACACGCATGACCGCGGTAGGCGTTGTACACATCGCTCTAGTAATTTCCAGGCAAGCAAAGCTTTTTAGCTTCCTTCGCTTGTCTTTTACACTTTTGCTGATAGATAGGAAATATTATATTAGTAAAAACGAAAGAGCGGGATATTAGCTTTAGCATTTAGTGGAGTAGCTACATAAAATAAAAAATTACATTAATAACGTTGATACAATTAAATACCTACCTACTCGTAAATGAGGACACGCATGTTAGCATAGAAGGATATAAGGGCGAAATAAAAAAATCGTACAGTTACGCTAGATTAGTTTATTATAATTGAACGATATCATTCCTTTGATATGGATGTGACACACTGTAAAATATACAACTACTGATACAAGCTGTCAACAGATCTGTTTTAATCAAACACATAATACGACTTTTGATTCAACAGATGCTATGGCACATTTTCAGTTGAATTGTTCTATACCTATATTTTGGTTTATTATTATTACAACATACAATATAATATAATGGACATATTTAACCTTTGTAATATATGTATACTATTTGTACAGTATAATCTGGTGTTATCCTTAGCTATACACATTTGTTCATTTTAAATTACACAGAGCAAACACACATTTCATTTCGTCACTAGCCAGTAATTTATCCGACATCGATGTGTTTGGAACGTTTGTTTACATCGATATATTGTATTTACATTTCTCCATAAAAATATATCGTAAACAACGTCAAAACATTTGTTTAAAATCGAAAATTATTTCCTGGTTCAAACAAGAGCAATTTTTTGTATAAAAACTGACTAATACAAACAGAATGTTTATTATATTGTTATTTTAGTATTTACCGAACGAACAGACAATTGTTTTGACAATAATTGCTACCTTTTTTTGTTGACCATCTCGTTAAATCATTTTATTTTAATAAGTCTTTGCTATATCATTATATACAACAAAATAAGTTTTGCACTAATCCTAATGTTAAAAATTAATAATAAAGCGAACATGCAAAATAATAAATACAGTATTTCTTAAATTCTATAGGTATGTTAAATGCATGCATATGTTGTTTTTCAAATTTATTTGCGAAAAAAGTGGTTTAGCCACAGAATGATAATCGCTACTATTGTTTTGAACTTCTGACGCTTCTTGGGTATATTTTACTATATTTAAACAATTTACTGCAATCAGCTACCATAGAGAATATCGGTGTATCTGTGAAATAGCAAGCTGGCTGGGGTACTTCAAGTACTTAGCGTTTTATTCTCAGTATGCGGTTCTTTTTATTTTATATTTTAATAGGTAGTATATTGCAATGGAAATTTTTTGCGGTAGTAAGAGCAAATGTTGTAATAATATACTGGCAATGTTTACTAAACGTCAATATTTAACTCCTGAGCCTGGTGTGCTTAGCTCCAAGAAATCGAGAGACTAATGCTGAAAAATGATACGGGTGCATGTGTCTGCACAAACGATAAAGAATTGTCTTTATCCTAGACTCCTCACCGACGTGTCGAATGATACATATGCTTTGATTAAAAAAATAAAATATGAGTTAGCGGTGCTGTGATATTTACTGATGAATTACAAATATGCTCAAGTTCATATAATTGCCTTATAGACGCATATGAAGAGAACCAAGTAAATTCTATAAGTATCATCTCGTAGACAATCTCCTAACCAAATACCTTATAATAGAAATAAACGGGGAACATCCCATCACCGCAATGTAACTGAAGTGAAGCAAACCTCTCCATGAGTGCGAGAGAGAAAGATGATTTTCTATCTTTGTATACCGCTTGTACAGAATGCGCATGGCAAACTAGAAGAGCGATAAGAGAGACAGCTGCCGCCTGGCGGCAACCGGCAAACGCTTTTTGGACAAGGAGACGCTTGAAGCCAATCAAATGCTTGCTTCTCGAGTCTGCGTACTTTTAGTCGTCGGATTACAAGGATGGGACATATACCTATTCTTTTCTACATGTTTGCTTCAAGAGATATGCCTTGTTCACAGTATTATAAGGTATTTGCTCCTAACGCCCCTGAGAGTACAGAGATAAGCCTAATCTCGATTGTTTGACCACTATACGAGTATCAAGAAACCGATGGCCACTTTACCCCMTACGATGATAATGCATGACCTTATAGAGTTCGCATTCGCATAGTTTGAATAAAGAAATAGAAAAAAATATAGTGCTCGCCTACGTCAATTAACATAAATCCAACTAAGCACGCACGACATTGTAGCGTAGACCAGTTGTTCTGATGACCATACAGAGTTTTGGGGAAGCCACAGCAGTAGATTTAGTATCTAGGGTGCCACGCTGCCTGATAAGGGACTGCAGAAAAAATAGATGCATTATAATTGAACAAATGAAAGTATTTAAGAGAGTCGTAACTGATAACGATGTACTGCGAATTACTTGGAATGTCTGTTATAAAATTGTTTACAACAGTTTGTGGTTAGACGGAAGAATAGAGTGGGAAACAAATCTGCGAGCTGTCAAGCTGTCATGAGTGATTTCCGTTCGTATGAAAGAACGAACCACGCAGAAGCAAAAGTAGACTATATGTATGACCAAGATACCTGGTATCTTGGTAGTGACCAAGGTAGTGATAACAATTTGACGTTAATGTTGTCTGTCTTTTTATTGGTTGAAAAGCGGTTCAGAATTTGCTGCATACCAAACAGCAGCTGAAGTGAATTTTGTGTTACCTCGGACTATTGTCCTTTATCACTGAAAACTTGAAATTTTGTTGCGATTATGGTATTGGATATTTTTAACAATTTTACTGCTATACGTATGTGGAAAATATAAATATTTTGTTGCATTAAGTATTCCAGATATAACCTCCAGTAAATAATGTTAATGTTCATACTTATTTTAATTAAGTATTATATGTATATTTTCAAAATTTTTGAAGCTTGTCGTAGGAGAATATACAGGATAAGTTTGGAAGTTTTTTCTTTAATAATTTAAAATTTTTAATTTGAAGCAAGTGTAACCTTACCGCAAGCAAAATATTTTTTTAGTATTCCATTTTGCTATTTCTGTGTATTCAAAAGTCACGCAAAACTTGATTTGCTTATAATTTCAGTAAAATTACCTCCCAACGGCTGGTATTAGTTTTAGTAAGTTGTGAAGAGATATATATTTGAATAATTTCAAAATAAATTAGTACCGTTTTATTTTTGTAATACAGAGAGAGCGAAAGGTTGCACTTAATTACATACTGCAAATAGTACATGTTTTTTACACCTACGCATTTGCAACTTGCCTTAAATAAACAGTATTTTAATTTAAATATTCGTCTCTGATATACCCAATTATTCTTCAAAAGTATCAGTGTTTTAAAAATGAATGATACATTTTTCAAACTAAGATGTTTTGAACTCTATTTTAAAAAGGTTTATGCAAAAATGTTGAAAGGTGAAGGATGCCTATAACCTATAAATGACGTGAGTCGGTATTAGTAATCATTTAAACAACAGGAGATTGTACAATTACATCGAAATACATTATTTCATTGTACTTACATGAGTAGCAGCTAAATTGTACCAAAATGTGAATGTTCCTAAGCAGTCATGATCACATTTATCATATAATGGACTTAACTATTACACATTTTCACTATTACAAGTACTTATATACACAATTGATAATATATCATTTTGGTCTCTTTTCTTAAAGTAAACATAAGTTGACCAGAAGACTAAAGGGTTATTTAGAATATACCGCTATCATAACACGGGAAGCATAATTTATATTCGTACTGTACATTCTTAAACAATACTACTAGATAATTGCCAGGAAGCTCTATGTTATCTTTAATTTTAAAATTTTGAATTTATCTATTAAGGCACATTTAATTATATACTTCATATTTAAGTACATAATGCAGGAGTTCTCATTTCCTTACTCCTTTCAAGTGGCAAGAAAATGAACGAAGAAGGTTAATCTTCAAAAAAGCTTTTGATTTGTAATTTTGCAGGCAATACATCCCAAATCTTCTAGTGCGTTCTACTTTAACAACGAATTAAAATATAGCAATATAAAACAGAAGACGCGTATTTACTTTCAAATTTATAGTTATCTATGCTAAACTTATTTATTATCATACATGGCACAATAAGTGAGCATGTTTTTGCATTATTTTATTAAATCCCTACAGCCACATGTACTTACACAGTGTTGTACTTTTACTCCTATCTTTACCCGAAGGTAAAAAAGTTTTTAAATGAATAACCTAAAATCCGTTACTAGAATTGGGATGTATAAGAGTGACCGTTCAATCATAAATTTTATGACTTTAACATTGGCAAACAACTGTCCCGTGATCTATTTACATGTATGTCACAAATATGAGATATATAGACATATCCTAATACATTTATAGACAGATATACTTTTAACAAAACTGAATCGAAAAAGAAGTACGTGGTCTATAGTTTTTGGTCCCAAATAATATGTTAATTGGAAAGAAACTTCGATAACATAAGGAGCTAACAGTCTTCAAAAGGCACAATTTTGTGATTATACTACAAATAAAACTAAATTTTGATTATATGAAGGTCGACATCTGCCTTGGCTTACAAGGTGTCAAATACCAAAAGGGTGTGTTAAGCATTAAGCATGCATTTGGTTATAACAGCCAGCCGAATATTTATTCGGCCCACTTTTACTATTAACAATATTGTGTACCTGTCAAACAACTCCCTTGTATTTACAAAATGACAACACAAATACACTTAATGTACGTAATCTAAATAAACTATAATATATATTTGTAAGAACCTTCTAGAAACATATTTCAGTAAATTAGTTTTCTAGCTACAGATATTTGTAGCTTACTGCTTCTAAGACCTGTACAGTTTTTGATTTTATAAAAGCATTGTAACTATATGGATAATACGTTTCTAAAAGATCGTAAAGATTGTATTTCTAAAACATGTTACATCGATACAGATTTACATAATGTGAGGTGAAATTGCGTATTTACTGGATATAAACATTTAGGTAGTTATTTGGTATTAGAAGTGCGTTAACTGAACTTGCTGTTTTTTACTCTAGGCATTGAAGTACAGAAGAAATAAAATGTCTGGCCGTCTCAGCCCAACTTTTAATTGTAGAATAAGTATTCTGATTGGTCAAAATTTAATACAGTCTTTCGAAATTATCTAAAGTAAAGTGATACAAAGTCGTACAGTTGTATGTATAATTCAAATTTGTTTCCTTCATATTAGTTTGAGATCATAAAGATATAATGTATCTTAATAATTACCTACTCTATACATTATATATGATAGTCTTCATACTTTACAGGGATATTATTAAACATATAATCTATATAGTTCTTATTAGGAACTAACCTAGGGTCCGGTGGACTTTGAAAACGACCTCGTTCAGTGCTTCCAAAAGCTTCGTTGAAATCTGGAAGGGGTTTACTAGATGGCTTTGGCGCGTTGTTTGTATTTTTATGTTTCAGATGAGAAGACTGAGACTGAAAATGTTTATACAAGCACTTTATCAATAAATTATTGCATTTAGAATTGGTTGTAGCCGACTATATATAACTGCAAAAAGTTTCACGGCTCACCAAGCAAACCTTTAATGAAAAACATATTTGATGAAAAAAAAATTTGTCTACAGGTACCCATATCCAAAATTACTTCTTATAGGACTTACAAGTCCTTAAAGGCGCAACCCTGAATAAAAAAAAACATACTAAACTGTTCATGATAAGATTTTAAAATAGTATGTACAAACCTTTCAAAACTGGAGGTTAGCATAAAAAAAACTAGGCAAACTTTTTTTGGAGTAGTTTTTAAGCCTTGACAAAAATTCAAAACCCGATAGTGTTTTACACAAATAAGGTAATCTTATCAAAAATTGATGGAATGCAGAATTTTTTAGAAATATCAAATTAAATTTTTAACGCCTTGAAAAGCGCTGAAATTCCCTTTGGTTAGTTCTGCATAATATTTAGGTCATACAACGGATAACTCTACTAGGGATATGGATAAATATCTTTGACATCTTTCATGCTACAAGAAGGCCTATCGTTGGATAGGAATTCAAAATCTAACCGGTAGGTGGTGGCAGCTTTCATCAGGTGTATAGTATGTACTATATATCTGTATACAGAGTATCCCGACCCACCGTTTCTTCTGGTCCTCCTATACTGTTCAAAATACAAAAAATACCCTACACCGAACTTGCCCAGATTACTTGGCTGAGTATTTCAAAATTACTTTCACATATTATTGCCTTTTTCGATTTTATATTGAATCCTAGATATTAACTATAATCGTCGTCTATCTTAGACCTTTTTGGCGTAATGTCATTTTGTGGAAAATTTGACGTTTGCAGTGCTTAAGAACATCGGTAATATCTTGTAATAATTGTAAGCTAAGAAATATAGAACAGGTTCTCGCCTTTTAATAGTAGAAAGAGAATACTATTTTTCGACTATTAATTGTGAAATTTTTGCATCAGCTAGGATATACAGAGAAATTCAAACATGGATAACTTGATTTTTTTAAATAGAAGAGTACCAATATTTTTACATGGTTAGATGCAGAATTGAAATCGTTTTCATGTGATACAAGGTGTCGCTATGGCATGCTTATGCTTTCGAGAATTTTCGAAAAACTGGGATACAAAGAAAATAAATACAGGAATTGAAAAGTTTTGTCCAAGTTAACGTGCTTATCCAACGACACTTGTTAAAATACTAAACGAATTCTCTTTTTCATGCCATCCTGTGTAGTTAGCAGAGTGAGGTAAACTTTTGATTTTATGTGTGCTCACAAAAAGAAATCCTGTTTTGTTAGATACGACGATATAGTTGGGCAATTAACTGCGCCCTTACGACGACCCGTTTTGGTTTAATTTTTTTTACGACGTCGCAATGTGATCTGAAACTCCATTGTGTTGAAACCACATTGTCTGAAGTGTTGCTACTGGATTATCCATTAAGAGATTATCTAACTCTAGCTTCAGAAAATGCAGATAGGTTTGTCCTCTAACGTGGCACTGAACAGTAGGGACCTATTAGATGATTCCTCAAAATTGGCATTCTTGAGGAATAAAAACCATGTTAATCAGGTCGTCATTCATAACTCGTCGCAATAATGACAGTTGCTAATAGGAAACATCACCAGTTGCCCAATGCTATGGTATGGAAATAGAAATTCCAACTTTTCGCAAATTTCTCGAAAACCATAAGCACGGCATAAGGACAACTTTTTATCAGATGAGATGAATTTGGATTCTGCATCAGAACCACGTAAAATATTAGTACCGTTACCGTTATGTTAAAAAAATCAAGTTACCATGTTGAAATTTTATAGACTACAATCTGTATATAGTAACAATCGCTGATACTTGTAAGTACTTGGTAAAAAGGCATTTTCCTTCTACTATTAAACTGCACTTGCGTTTTTCTTAAGCACCGCAACGTCGATTTTTTCACAAAAAATAACGCCCTAAGATACACCAATAATGCAATAATATAGAGGGTGTTCAGTTTAAAATAACAAAGTTGGTTTGTATTTCCGGCATAATCGGGTCTCCACCGTAATTGAAAATAATTTTAAAATATATAGCCCAGTTATCTGGAAATGTTCGGTGTTCAACATTTTTTCGTATGGTTATGGGTATGAGAGATACAAAAGAAACACGCTAGAGTGGGACACGCTGCACAATAATGAAAACTGTACTGCAAAAAAAAGAATTAGCTAACAAGAATACCCCTTTATCGAAGAAAATAATGTTTGTATTAGTGAAATGTCGGAAACCAATAGAATGAAAAGTTATAACGACGCCAACGAGTATTTTCGTTATATTATCCTTCAAATATTAACTAAAAAAAACTATTTCCTATTCAGGCTGCTAGGTGTCAGTGTTATCAGCGTTGCCACCTAAATTTTAACTTATACTTTACTACTGATTTTGGCATATATGCAATAACGATCTCAATTTAGATGCAGCAGTTAATTGTTAATTCATATAGGAAAACACTAACATCAAGGAAGCGAGTGTAGACTAACATCCCAACTTAGCCAGCAGCTTCACTATTTTGTTTATTAAGCATCTTATATATTATTCCGGTGAATCGATCAACATCTTTTTTATACTTACCTTTTTGGGTTTAGAATCTTCGCATTTTGTATACTGCATTGGTAAAGCATCATTTTCAGGAAAAACAGGAAGAAATGGTTCAGCAGGACGCATGCAGCTATTCACAGACATACAATCTACAGGAGGATTTTCATAAACTGGTTGCTCGTTTACTAGCTTTTGCTTCGATTCATCTGTGGAAGACCGGGGTGGAGATTTCTTAGCGCATGGTACTTCCCCGCCGTTGAAGCGCTCGGATGAAGTCTTTAGGGGATCATCAATATCATTTTGCGGTGTCTGTTGGGGTTGTTGATAATTGTGCAGATCTGGGACCATATATTCATCTACAGAAAAGAAAAAGTTTACCTTAATATTAAAAAGACTTGGTCAGAAATGATTGAAACGTAAAGGCATATTTTAAGTGTCCACTGTACTTTTTAATGTAACTTTATCTTCTACGATACACCCCAAAAAGATATTCTCCTTTAAAGATACAGATGCTAAGGAAATCTATTTTTTAATACGATTATTGTTAGAACAATTCTTAAAGAAATCTGACAGGTGTACCTTTTTTGCTCTTTTATTAGTCACTAGGAGGAAATTAGAAAGCTGCTAAGTTTATTTTTAAATACATTTGGGGTGATTTTAATGTTTTCCATGCTTCTTAAAAGGTTCAATGCATCTAAATGATTGTCGAACGTCGAGCATAAAGTTCTTCTAATGTGAGTTGACATCTCTCGCCTTCGTTTGTGGTTCTTAAATTTATGTAGAGCAACTTGTTTTTAAAAAGTGGAATTGAGGGAAGTACATACTTCCCCAAATTTATTGTAAAATTACCCCTTGCTAAGTTATAATAATTGAAAGTTCAAAGACAGTTCACCCTTAAACTAAACCAAGATCTGATTATTTTACTATGTCTGGTCCGAGGCGTAAAAATGACAAAACACGAATTTACGACTTGAAGGTAGTACATGAATAGTATATTTTTTCGAAAAAACATTAACTTGAAAGATAAGAAGGGATTAAACGTAAAGGGTGGCTCACCACAATCTTTCCTAGCAAGTTATTAAATTGGGCATTAACACCATATTAAAGAACGTAACTCGAAACGTAATTGTACCAAATTTGGCTCCAATAATTTAATAAAACAAAATTAGGAAAATATTTTTGCTCATCTTTTTGAGGCTGTATAATATCTCCGTGTATGTACGCCCAAGAAGATAAAGCTAGATGATAAAGTAGGTTTAGATTTATTTTTAATTATATTATTTTGATATAAACACTAATAAGTAAATGGGAGAATAGGAGGACAGATGCCCTCAGTGCCATCTAAGTGGAACTCTGCGAGCTAGGCGGTCTACAAATGTGATTGACATGGGCCTAGTGCAGTTAGCTTACGGAGTAGTCTCTCCGATGCCATCGCTAGGAACTTGCGCTAGGCCGATGTCTATCACATTTATAGACCGCCTAGCTCGCAGAGTTCTGCTTAGATGGCACTGAAGGTATCTGTCCTCCTATTCTCCCAAGCACCAGCTCGCCCGCCACGGATATAGGCTACGGTCTGCCGTGGTCAGTTTGCTCTCTACCACTACCTGATGAGCCCCAACAGGACGAAACTAGTCGTAGGGTGAGAGTGAACTGACCAGAGCAAATGATTTTTATCTTTTTATTTCACTAAAAAATTATTTTAGAATAAGAGCAGAAAAAACTTCATTCTTATGGTGTGTAATTTGTTTTTTAAACTTCAATTCCATCAATCAATTTTAGCATACGCGGGTATCCTATTTTCCAATATACGCGGTAAAAAATACTGTGTTGTACTAAGTTCATCATATGGTGATAATGTTTTATTACCTGGATGCGTCCTTTCAGGAAGAAGATTCTGATAGGGATGCCATATGCTTCCTTCGTGCGGCAGATGACCCATCGAGTTATGCTGAAATAATGAAGACCGTCAGGTTATTCGTGTGCAATGTACATCTTATTGTAATGGAGCTGTTCGAAAGAAAGCAAACTAAGGATTCCTCTGCTTTCTAACAGCTTTGCAAGGTACAAGGTAATTGATAACCTCTTGATCCAAACATTTGTCACCACAAGTTTATATGGAGATGAGACAAGTAATAAGAATAAATCTCCCCTTTCATGACAGATGTGATTAAGATCTTGGCCAGCTTTTTTAGAGCAATCCATTTAAGGTATAGTAGTGTTTATACGCTCGATTTGGCGTCCGTTGGTCCATCCGTGGATAATAAGATTTCGGCTACTAAGCGACGGATTGATCTCGGAATTTCGATAGATGGTAACTTATGGTCTGTGGGAGTACCCAAACGACTTTTTCAAGGCAGGGTACTCTAGKGTGCTACCCTTATGGTTAAAATGGCCATTTTTCATACAAAATTTGTAACATGGCTTCATACTGGTGTCGTTTAACGTGATTTTTTTGCTGAATATGATAATGTATGTCAAATTTCGATTAAGATTATGACTCAAAGGTGCAACATAATCGATTTTGCTTTATAGGTATCTTGAACGTGATTTTTGATACTAAGTACATGCCAGATTTGAATTAAGACTAACGAACATGCACAGTTCAATTTTGCTTTATGTGTGTCAAATTTTTATAAGACTATAACAGACATAGAGTCTAAATATGTATACACAAATCATGTAAGTAATTTAAATAAACGGCGCTAAAGCAGATGCTCACATATAGCTTTTTTATCAAGCTTCTAAACGCTCATTTCCATCGGCCTATTTCTCTAATTAATATAAAGTTTTTGTCCTCAAGGACAGACAGATAAAATGGATAGTCTAAAAACAACTTGATCAAATAATGCTGAAAGTCAAAACAACTCATCATTTGAAAGAGTGTAGGTTAATAAATAGAATATCGATAACAGATAAACCCAATAATATGTATAACCATATCTGTTAAACGACAATACGAACAGGATATTATTTAAAAGGCGCCGATTTTCATTCTCTGCTTATAGCCCGGAATCAATAATTCTGACAGTAAAGTGTTGTTTATGAATGTAGAAGCAACAAGTGGCCATGCCCCTGAAGCTCTTCGGAAGTTGTTCCTAAAGCCGAATAAGCATAATATGACGATAGCAATTCGAATACCTAACCGCAGCACCATTTACATCTATAACAGCGTTTTGTAACAGATGCGGGGTTTAACTCGTCTGTTTTAGTCATGTTAAGTCGTACAACTTTCGTGTAAAGTCCAACAGTTCTAAGAGTAAAGAGATTGCCTTKTAGGGTTGTGTTGCGCTGTTTTCGTGCGGTATCTACATATATGGTTTTAAATTTATAAGGMCGTGGTATTGGTGTCTTGTCGAGATACCACTACTTTTAAAACCGTAATTTATTTTATGAATATACTTATTCTAAACAGGATTTCTTTTTCTAAAAAAATAAAGAAAGAACAAAATACTTCAATTTTGTGTTGTAATTCTTGCCATATTCCTCGATAAACAGTTTTTTTCTGCAAATATAATGTAATATAATGTAACGTACATTTCAGAAAATAGCCTTTGTTTGTTTATAATAATTTCATAGTACAAAGAAGTTTTAATCCAGTTTACGTTAAACCTGGCAGTTTAGCATTATTTGTTTCAGTACTATCTTTCGATTGCTATAAATATCCCTTCATAAAGATCGCTGCTACAAGTGTCAAATATTGACTACCAAAGAGCGATATTAACTTTTTGGCTTTCCAAGTCTTAGTTAATACTGAAACGAAAGTTTATAGTGGCATTAAAATGCTTACTGAAAAATGCGCTTCACCATTGTTAGCACAGGAATACTATCGAAGGACTTCGTTGAATATTGTAAACTACAACGATCTCATTAAAAGCTAATTATTCGAATTCAAGACAACTTCCTTTACAAATCTGCAAATATTAATCTCAGAAACTGGTTTGCACATGAGCTTTTGCATTATCTTCGCCGAATGTTATAACGAAGCACAATTTAGTCTTTCGAAATCAGCATAACTGCGATCCCTAAAATATAACTTAAACCGCCATACGCTTTTTTACCCAATGAGCTATGTTCTTTAAATATAACATTTGACCGGGGTTCCAATTCATTCCCGAAACGAGATTGGTAAAATAACTAATACTCATAGATATCAATTACCGAGATCTCTGTTGTCAACACTGACTGCACCAGCGGCTTCGGAATGTAGAAAAAGTAATAAACTTGAGTGTAATCAGCATAGCCATGAACAGCACAAAGTTCAAAAGCAGACAGAATATTAGAAACATATAACGAAAAGAAGAGGGCACTGACGAGATGAAGAACCGTCAATACTATCGTACTGTATTCTACCTAGGCCGTTCATATTATGAACGGTCTAGATTCTACCATACAGGTAATTTTCTAGTAAATTTAAAGCAGATTCATTAAAACCAGTAAAATATAGCAACCCAGATTAATTACAAGGGATTAAATTGTGTTTTGTTATAAATTTGTTAACGTGTGAGAATGAGATCTATTCGAACACTTGTGGTAGACACGAAAGATACTTTACTTTATAGATATTTGCTGTGCTTAGGCAGCGGTATAATCGAGGAGTTTTCATAACGAGGGAAATGCTATGTTTTAAAAGAATAAAATAAAAGCAGGACAGTAAATGTTTGCATAAACTACTCCTAAGAATAGTTTAATACTAATGCACGCAAGAATCGGTGCATTGCCAAGGCTACACTTCTTTCTATATACAAATCAACCTCACCCCTGGAAGAACAAGCACAGCATGCCTGTACTCGTCAATTCTACAAGTATTATCAGAATTGGAATCGAACAACCACGTTTTAGAACACAGTTACCGCACGAAAGCCGTAGATATTCTTGATTTCAATGAAAAAAGACTGATATTTTGTGCCGTATACAGGGACTAAACTCTATTATTAATTATTAATAAATTCTTAGCCCTGATGAAGGACAGAACCACGTCCGAAACCTTGGATAAATTGGGTATTTGCCATGTATTTATAATATTATAATATTAATTTATTAAATTGCATATTAAGAGGTAGCAGCTAATCCACAATACAGCTGTGACAGCTTATAAATTCGAAAAAATGGATCGTAAGGTGTATTTTTAATATTAAAAATGTGAATATTTAAAGGGACCGCCAAAACGCGAACATACTGGCCGTGACGTCAGGTGTCTTGTAAATGGCCGCTTGTTTACATCTGGGGTCAGCGCGTCACGCATCAGCCTCAGCCCGTCAATTTATCTGTTTGTTGTTTGCGTTCATTTTGTGACAAGCGAATTAAAATACGCCAAGAAAAAGTCAAATACTTATGAGTTATGACTTCTGAAGGCATGTTCATTGTTATGGAATTTGTGTACAGCGACGAGCGGTTCAACGCGGCGGAGATGAGGAACGTAAAAGCAAAAGCAACAGCATAAGTGAACTTTTTATCAAATTAACGTAGCATTGATAATTTGATCATAGTGGGTTGCTGGAAACATACTATTTGTAAACATAAAAATGTAAGAATCAAAAATGTACCCTAAACTTGACATTTATTTTAGAGGTCAGAATAAATATAAATTGCCATTTATTTTCGGGGCTCTTACGGCTCGTTTCCGGTCTGGCTAACAGTCGAATATATGGGGAACAACGTCGTTCTTTATTATAATATTTCCCTTTATCAACTTAAAACGCATATAATTTTTCATATATAACAAAATGGAAACTGAATGGTAAACACTTGTAACCCCAAAGAAAGAATAATAAAACTTACAGTAAGAATTAAGATAATCTTCACAACAGAAAAACAAACTTTGCGATTTCGGCATATCACGTCTAGAGGCCTTAAACAACTTTTTCATACGTTGATAATCTCGAGGAACGGTTACAAAAATTTTGTTATCTGTACTGACTGAAGTACTTTTATAATCATGTACAACACTTGTTTTGTTTTCCATGCATAATAGATGCTTGTGAAACTACACATATAACTTTTTGTGCGACCTCTTACACCATCCTTTCGATAAACACCACACAAAAGCTTTTCCAATATAAGAATGATACTACACCATTAAACAGCACGCTCCTCGGTAATGTTTACATGACACTTGTCGTCACGAGTTGAATAACCTTGGATAAGAAGCGTTTTGGCGGTGACTCCTAAGATTCGAATTTCAAACCTGAAATTCTCTACCTACAAATATTTTTTTTGTTTTTTTAACATGGCGTAAGATATATATACACTTCAAGATTCATTTTACGTGATTTTCAAAAAAAGTGATAATACCCAATTATAAAGGTCGTATATTCCCTCGCTGTCTATCCAAATAAAAAGAATCAATATTGAAAATGTATAAAGTTGCTTGAGACAGTCGTAGGTGATGTTGGTTGGATCTTAATGGTCTCTGGGTTTCTACACTTGTCGATAGTGGGCTTTTACTCTAGTGCTGAACTCTTAAACGCTCTTCTTTATATCTAAAGTCATCGTCGAATCCCATCTGGCGCCGCCATTGTTGAAATACCAAGCAAGCAAACAATTTCACTTTGACCTTTTTTGACGAAATAGATCTACATTTGCACTATGTCTGTTGCACATTTTAAAAAATATTCTTTAATCAAGTAATACAAGAACGAAATTGGTGTATAAGATCAAAAAGTAAAACGTATCTTGATAGGGTAAAAATCATTAAACCACGATAAAATGTTTTCGTGTTAATTCGCGKCCAGAGTTAGATTGAGATCTTTTTGGGTTAGACCGCGTCTGATTTCGAAATAAGATCGACGTTTCGCCCGCACTTGAAGGGGCATCATCAGGACATGAATAAGGAATACGGAATATGGTACAAACCTAATGCGAGAACACGTCCGAACTGAACCAAATCCCAATGAGGGGAAACTTTAAAGTTTGTAAGGGTTATTTTGGAAAATTCTGTACTTGTAAAACCTTGTTTCGCTTAAGAATTTTTCTTCGACAAAATAAATATACGTAGTATACGAACCAATTTATTCACTTAATAGTACTTTTGTAAGCTGCTCTCCGAAAAAAAAACAGACGAAATGTGGTAAAGGTAGGGGTTGCGAAAAAGCACATTACAATCCGGCACACCCCTAAAAGTTATTAGGGGCGGTGTGTTGTTAGTGGGGTAAGGTGCGATTATACTACGTTAATATGTCAGAAAGGAAAAGAAAAGAGTTTTGCGAAGTCAAACGAGGGGAAATAGTATATCGTGTTTAAAACTGTTTCAAAATTAAAAGTGCACTACGGATACTTTACAAAGTGTATAAAAGACGTCGACTACAAGGGGGATTTCGATAAGAACTAACAAGAGAATAGTTGGTGAGAATGATTCTAGTATATCTGAAAATACTGGAATTTCAGTCTTCAAGTCACATGGAAAAAAGAGGCCAAGGACAAGCAGTTTAACCACGCCTTTATCAGAATATAGGGTAAATGATTTGAGACATATTAATGTCCAGTTATTGACAATAAAATACACAGTATATAAGAATGGCGTGCTTCGAACAAAACATTAATAACAGTTTTGTTACGTCATATGGGATTCAAGTGGCGTACTTATAGCGCAGAACAATCGGAAAGTACTTACTGAGAAACATGAAATCAGATCACTTCGCATTCTCTATTTAAATCTCATACTTCCTAGTCAAGATATGCCAGTAGAGTAGCTAGACGACACTTATGTGCGCAGTGGACACACTTTCCCGAAAAATTGGACAATTGTTTGTAAATATCTAGAAAGGACGACTTGTTATGGTAAACTGCGCGTCTTCCCATCGCTCGCCTTGTTTAGTCTGTGCTGCTGTACATATAGCATTTTTATAGAGACTATAATACATAATATCGCATTTTGTTCTTAATCATAATTGTAAATAAATTATTAAAAGGAAAAGATTATTGTATAATTAGGTATTTTAGCTACTAAAATATTATAATTAAATTGGAACAAAGGTCTGACGTAACGTAATGATAAATAAAGTTCAGTGTGAATTTTTGATCAGCTGACTATATTTCAATGGCAAAGATGGATATGGAACGCATCTATGCAGTATTACCATTAAAATAAACCACTGCAAATTGAATCAATACTTCCACATTCAATTGTCAAAATGACATTTACGTTTTTATTTCTTATACTATACGATTACTAATCAGATTTTGAGCATTTTTTTCTCTCTACACATTTTTTCTAAGACAAACAGTTTTCGTGATATTAGCAAAAATGTATAAATTATTAAAATTGCTCAAATTTTGTTTTTTTGCGTTTTCGACCATTTTAAAGCGAATGAGCAAATAAAAATGTAGAAATTTTCTTTCGCGATATAATACTTCTTCCCATCTGTTGGATATGGAAGTAATACTTAGTTATGCATTTACAAACACCACATTAATGTTGCAATAATTATCATACCTGGATTGATGGTATGTAAGGATGTGCAGAAGATAACAAATCCTGAGGCAAGATTTTCCCATAACTGGTCCCAGATAACAGCGGGCTGGCAGCCGTAGATGAAAAATCTGATGCATCGCGGAAAGAAGTCAGTGGTCCTCGTAGAGCTTGTGACGGTGTCTGAAAAGAAACATTTAGTTTGGTTGTGAAAAGGCAATTTCAATACCGTGTTTTCTTTATCATTATATGATATTAATTTAAGGGTACTCATTAAGGATATGAGATATGCTTACACAAGTCAACTTTTGCCCTTTCACTGTTTAAGTCAGATATTATACAGCAGAAACGCTGAACGCAGGAAATGATAGAAATGTATCATCTTGTTAATTTGAGACAGATTCCAAAGCATTATCTAGAAAAGAAGTTGTTGATGATAACCTAGTTTTTCGCTTAGTACAGGACTGTTAAAAACACAGCACATCATCACTGGTATAGTCAATTAATTTTTATTTTTGGGTGTGAATCTAGTTACTTTGGCTGCTGTGAGGTTACGTGCGGTGAGTCAAATGTCAGATTTGACAAATGTACTGCAGATTACCATCTTTATTATTTATTAATTATTATTATACAAGAGACAAGGTAAGTCATAAAAGGATGACGGTGGGCAGAGCAAACTTGTGCAATGCCAGAGTAAGGAGACCACGTTTTAATTCATTCTAACTAAATACCCATTTCCTCTTCACATTTTAATTAACTTCATTAGTTTTAAATGACAGCAGTAGCTAACATAGACAAGGTAGCTAAGACATGACAAAATACTAAATTTGACATTTTTGAAGGTATACCAACCATGTAACTAATAACTCTAGATTGCAAAGCTCAAATGTTGAGTTTTAAACACTGGTTTTATAGAAATGGAACTGACTATACTAATGTTCCGTTCAGAAAGACAAGTAGAAGTGATTAAGATGGAAGCGCACAACGCATAGTAAACCTATGCAACTCAAATACGTTATAATAGAAATATACGGGGAACATCCTGTCTCCGCAATGTAACTGAAGTCAAGCAAACATCTCCATGAGTGCGAGAGAGAAAGAAGGTGATTTTCTATCTTTGTATACCGCTTGTACAGAATGCGCATAGCAAACTAGAAGTGGGATAAGAGAGACAACTGCCGCCTGGCGGCAACCAGCAAACACTTTTTGGACAAGGAGACGCTTGAGGTTTGAAGCCAATCAAATGCTTGCTTTTCGAGTCTGCGTACTTTTATTCGTCGGATTACAAGGATGGGACATATAGCTATTCTTTTCTACATGTTTATTTCAAGGGATATGCCTTGCTCCCAGTATATGTTTTATTATAAGGTATTTGATGTAACTACATACATAATTATGTTGGTAAAGTGACGCATGCGTTAATCTACCCAATCGGCCGTATCACTTATCCATATTTATTTTTCAGTCGGCGAAATGGGGTTGTGGCCTATAACAGCAAATCGTTATTATAACACAAGGGCGACTTTGCCTGGACCTAATGGAGTTAGAAGCTAGCAACAGAAAACATATTTGTAATGTTTTAGTGTCTTATTTTTACCTTTAAGGGTTTTATGTCAAACTCAAATATTGCGTGATTCGTCACCGCTCCCACTGACGCATTCCGCTATTGCGCCAATGCGCTAGATGCCCTGTTACATGTTTGACGCCTTTGCCTTTGTCTAGTTTGGTCGTTGTTGAACACGTGTACCCTTTCTTTACGTTTTGGTTTTGAGAATGCCAGAACACATTAAAGTCTTGAATACCGATACGTGGCCAGATAAATTGAATTCTATTTGCAATATATCCACTACAAGTTAATATTTTAATTTAATATATTTTATATTTTAATATTTACTGTGAAAATGCATCGCATTTAACACATCCATTTGCGTGTAGTTTGTTATAAATCATAACAATAAATGCAATAAAATGACAACGCTCCTACGATTTTAGTATTAGAAACCTAATCTCGACCGGCCTTGCTGACTGGCATGCTAGGATCACAAAATACGCGCGGCAACATCACACAGTTACACCGAAGTAAGCGCGCCAGGGAACGGTGACGTCACAGATTCTAACCTTAAACATTATTAATTTTTTAAGCATCAACTAAGCGCTTCGCAAAAAAAATCATGCAGATTCATGTTCTGATATAAAATAAATTGGGGCTACCAATACATTGTCACGAAACGGAACGAATCTCCAACGAGAAACATGAAGAGCATCCTACTTCCAGAAAATAGCTAAGAGAGCTAATTCCAAAATTTTTAGTAACTGCTAACGTACGCGTTACCTATTTATTTGTCAAAATTGATGTATCATTCCCTTCATTTAATCACGAATTGGGTGAAAATTATTAACCTAAAATTTATGGTTTGAATCGAAAACAGAGTATATTAAACGGTGCCCAAAACAAAGAAATTTCGAAAAGCAAGTGGTTGCAAGATGTTAACGGTACGAACAGCAACAAGTACACATTATTACGGAAACGGTGATAAACCATACCCAGTCAAAATCTTATATTGCTGAATTTGATAACGTATGCCCGCAGTCAGTGCAGATAATTTTCAAGAAATGCTTTCATCAGTAAAAACACTCAAACGAGAGACGTATTTGCCAGGTGGTCCCAAGTTAACACTTGCAGAACCATTTGTAAGAGTTAGGGTAAAATTTATTTATCGGGCAAAATGTTCTAAATAAGTGTGTTTTATCCTGCTACTACTTACGCATAACTCAGCTTGCTCGCTCGTTGGGCTAGCAAAATCAAGAAAATAGCGTTAAAACAGAAAACAAATTAAGTACAATAGTCACAGTCTCACCATAATTGGCATAGACAAATGAAATCGCCTATTAAGCAGATTATTGGAAATGTCACTTTGCAGACTAATTCAGAAATAAGTTTGAAGGCCGCACGTACCCTACGCTTTAATCAAGGTTACCTATGCTTGCTTCGTTTATTGGAAACAGGAAACAGTTCCAGAAGAGTTATGGAGGATTTGTTTTCTTATTTGAAAAGATTGCCAAGGATCGCGTAAAAGTTCGGTATGACGGAAAGAAAGAGCTTTTATCTAAGTTGTCGCCATCCTGGAAAGACCTTATAAGGTAGCACAAAGGATTAACGACGTAGTTTATATACGAGTAGAATCCAGCGCAACCCAGGATTTAAATGAAAGTGAAATACATCACTTAACTAAGAGAGTACCACGGAGATCTTGAAGACTGGATCTGACCAAGACGATCAATTTCTAAGGACGGGGTGGTGTTATAATCAGGATTGCCAACATTCAGAATTTGAAAACCACAACTGCAAGCAGAAAATATTTATTAATGACGATTTAGTGAAAAATCAATGAATTGTTTACAAAAACTTTCAGTAAATTGTTTACAGGAAATCAGAGGGAGCTTATGATTAGGGAAACCAGTGCCTGCGGATTAAGCAGTCAGACTGCCATTCTAACAGTTAATTAMGGTTTATTATTTTCGTATGTTAGCTATTATTTCATGCTAGGCTGTGAGATGCCTCTAGACCATTCTGGAAATTTGTCAGCCGATATAAAAGCCATACGTAACGGGCGTAAAGTCTGATTTGAAAAGTGACGAGAAGCAAGCGAGCAAGCGACCCATGGGTTATGAAGTGTCTTATAATGACTATAACGATGTGGAATTGAATTAGTGGCGATAGTAGGTAGTGCATTTTGAACTAATGTTCTTTGAATTTCAGCATAATTCTGTACTAGTGCGTTCATAACGGAAGCTGAACAAAGACTACATTGTATTTACTACCATTTAAAAATAAAATTTAGGCAAAACATTTTTTGTCTGTGTCTGTCGTATGTCTGTGGTTTTGTTTGTGAACGCGATAACTTTCGAAAGCCTTAACATATGAACTTGAAATTTGGCACATATATAAATCTCAACTACCCAAAGCGATCTTTTGTTTTTGGGGCAAGTAGGGTATCGGGAAGGGGGCGAAATTGGGGGGTGAATATGACTAGTAGTATAAGTGCGAGTATTATTCGTCCTTATAAATTTTCGGTGCAGTACTGTTAAGAAGATATTAGCAAAAAAGCGTCACTTAAAGAAAACGATTTTTCCTATGTATCTCCGAATATATTCAAAAAATGAAAATACCATCAGACAGGAAATAAAATTTCTCAAAAAAAGTGTGTTAGAAAATTTATCCAAAATTTTGACATTTTCGAAATATTTCCAAAAAACGTATTTTGGACCCTGACCATCGATTTTTTTAAATTTTAGTAGAAAATCAAATTTCTGATCGAAAATTAAATTAATAATTTTCGAGTTATTTGGAAAAACCGATTTTAAAAATTTGTTTTTATGCTAATATCACAAGAACCGTTTGTCTTAGAAAAAAATATGTAGAGAGAAAATATGCTCAAAACCTGATTACTAATGGTATAGTATAAAAAATAAAAGCGTACCTATATATCATTTTGAAAATTGGATGTGGAAGTATTGATTCAATTTGCAGCGGTTTTAACAAATGTTGCTATACATAGGTGCACAAATCCAGTATATCAATCAAGCAGTACCTCCAAGTTCAAATTTCCTTTACTCCTCACTCTGATTGCAAATCCTTACACAGCAGCCACCAGTATTCCTTAGAAGGCTTCACTGCGCAGTAAACAATTTTTATAAATCTCATCTCCCCTTTAATCTTTTCATTTCTTGGGTATCTGTTTTTGACGATTTGTTTTGCTCTTTATTTGAATGCAATGTAACCTAGATAACGTACCGTTTCACATCACTCAAATTTTCAACATTTTATGCAATATACATCAATAATTGAACGACGAAATTTCTATAGCCACTAGCTGGCGTAGTGCTTTTAGTCAACAAAACAACAGTATGACGCAACACCGTGTACAAATTTTTCCTGGTGTTCGTGGAGAGCACAGTATTGATGAGGCTAAATTGGATCGGTATCGGCCTCGCCGCGTTCTCCTGTAGGTACATATCGACGCTAAGTTACACAACCGGCGCCAGGACGCTTTTACGCGTTGCTAGGCAACGGAAGGCGCCGTTACCGTCCGAACATCTCCGTCACCATGGTAACTTTATTGTTCGTCCGAACCGAACGGACTAGCGAAAACTCCTACGCGGATATCGACAATTCCGCATGAGCAGTGGCGCCATAAATAGGGCATTTTCGAAAATCAAACCTATAACACCCAGGAAGCTGCATACAAACTTTTTAGAAACCGTTGCATCTGAGCAAGCATGAGCTGCAGTCGTAAATCGATTTTATGAGCAACCAGGTAAGGTCGAAGTGTCCATAATAAGAGTAAGTACTTATCCTACCAACTTATCAAATGATGTAAACACATATTCAAGAAGAAAGTTAGGCGAGAAACATTTTTTAACAGTTTCCAATCCTCCTATTAAATGACTTTTATTCTATTTAGATGCGCATTACCACTACCTAGTATTTATCATATTCTTGATCATTACCAACCCAACTAGATTATTATATAGCTGCTATATAAATATATTTGCACATCCAGCGTCCTTTTTCAAAATGCTTATTAGAGTTTTACGATCAGTCACTAAACGTAAATATTCTCGCTTACAAATACTGAAAAATCAATAGTGGAAACCAACAGTATTTTTATATTCCCAAATATTTTTGGTAGTCCTCGTCTCGGTTCCATTTTGCAAAGCTTTTAAACAAATTACATAATGAATCTAATACTCTGGCAACATTTAAAGTAAATTTAAATCAAATTATTATTGAGAGACCGATAGGAAAATATGGCGAAATAAGTAAGGATGACAATGGAAATAGATTGGTTGAATTAATTACAGCAAATGGCCTAATACAAGCCAATGCAAAATTTATACATATAGACATTCATGAGCATACTAAGAAAGTAGGCTGCAAGAAGGAAAAATCAATAACAGACTACGTTATAGTTAATACGGAAAACTGAGGAAAGATAAATTACGCAAAAATAAGGAGATACATGCTGAAATAGAAAGTGACCACTACTTGGTTGTGATGGAAACTATAATAAAAGAAAAATGAGCAAAAGATGAAGTAAGAAAAAAAGAATTTGAGGAAAGGATCAAGACCTACACAATTAAAAAATAAAGAATACAAACAAAAGCCTTTAAAGACCAAATAGTGGAAATGTTACAGAAGGAGATAAACATAAAGGCAGATAATAGAAAGGAAATGGAATAATTTCAATGGTGGTCAGATTAATAAATATCCCACAACTGGTTTCGCCCTCGTTCGGGTTTTTCAGACATAACTATCAAATGAATTTACGATAGCAGACTATCGCCTTAAACGAGGCGTGCAGAGGAGGAATTGGAGAAAAGAAAAACAAAATAATGAAGTAAAGAAGTAGGCGAAGAATAAATTATAAGAGAAATAACAATGGAGACAATACACAAAGAATAACAGAAAATAATTTGAAACTACAGAACAAGTCACCGGGGATTAGAAGGCATTGAATAATTACGCCAGTATACAAAAAGGGAGCTCAAGTTATATGAAGATAACACTGACAATTATATACCATACACAAATAAAACACTGAGAGATCATATTGAAGAAACAATGGAAGACTCACGGCATAGGCTCGGAACAGGGAAAAGTACACAAGATTTAATATTCACAATAAGACAAATAGAAGAAAAATGAATCCGGAAAGAGAAAAAAACAATACATATTTATTTTATTGACTTACAAAAGGTTTCAGACAAAATAAAGAGAAGTGACGTTTGGAAGTGTCTAGAAAAAAGAGGTGTATGGAAATAAATGATAGAAACCCTTGAAGCCTTATATAAGATAAATAAAAATGAAGCATAAATGGACCTCCAAACAAATGCAGGATTAAAACAGGGATGTGTACTAAGCTCATTGTCATTTACGATAGTGGTTGATGAGGCAATAAAGACGTGTAAAAAAGTACAAAGATGCACCTAGGCAACTGAAAGATGAAAGGAGTTACATCCTAGAACTACTCTTTGCATATGATATGGTAAAAGCGGAACCTGAACACCTGAGAACTGCGTTCGAAGCAAATGCTTACAGTAAGAGGGACATCGAGAAATCGATGGGCCCGAGATCATCAAGGGAAATCGAACAACGACCTACCACCTCTCATGCGGCAAGGTCTACATTGGAACTACCAAGAGATCAATGGGAACGATAATCAAGGAACATAAAGCAGACTGCCGGTTAGGACGAACTGGGTAGTCTGCAGTAGCCGAGCACGCATTGAGCAACGGGGACCACAGGATACACTTTGAGAACTGTAGGTTGCTAGCATCAGTCAACAGCTATCACAACAGACTGACCAGCGAAGCTATCGAGATCATCCTGATAATTTCAATAGAAAGGAGGAGACCCCCAGGCTCAACCTGATCTGGAACTCGATTCTCAGGAACGCCCGAGCTGTACCAATCGACAACCCGAACAAGACTCTCCCCGACCAGGAGGGCGAGGAGAACTCATCAGTCTACATCCAGCACCGGAGATAGAAGGACCTCTGAAGAAGATTGTCACTCGTGCTAGCGAAACGTTAGGAAGCAATTCCAACCGACGCGCGACGACGGCCTTTAGGCCCGAATCAGGACAACAGTTCAGCTTTTCTGTTGTCGAGATCTAAAGCTTGAATTAAAAATACGATTGAGAAGATGCTATGGGCTGTCTGTGCTATATTATAGAATGGAAGCCTGGACACTAAAAGTAACCGACATGAGGTGACTTGAGGTATTTGATATGTGGACATACCGTAGAACACTGAGGATCTCATGGGTAAAAAGAGTAACCAACGTGAATATGATGAGATATGTAGGAAGGAGACGAAACTCATGACTAAAGAACCTTAGGGAGTGATTTGGATGCAATAATAATGAACTATTTAGAGCAGTAGTCTCAAAAATAAGAACGCCCTGATGATTGCCAACATTCGAAACGGAGGCGGTACTTACTGAAGAAGTTTATAATTTACATATATTGCCACTAGAACAAACATGAGTCTAAACACAACAGCAGATTGTTGTCGGGCATGATTCCAGGAAAGCTGAACATGAAGAGCGAGAGATACAGACGTCAGTGAAGAACTTCCAACGGCAAGATCGGGTTCAGCTATATGACTACCCGGGGAGGGACAAAAAGCGCAACTTACTGAAACACAAATTTATTCGTCCTGCAATTAAAAAGCTAACACAACAAAATTATTTGTCTTAACGAGTCCTGCCCGTCGTCATAGGTCTTGCCATGGGTCTTGGGAGGGTTCTAAAGCGGACCCCTCCCTCCATTGACATGCCACGGCTTCACTCCTACGAGAGCGCTTGCAAACCAGTGGTTTACGGAATTACGAAACAGAGTGCGGGCCATATAGAGCCGTATAAGAAGTTTTAGCTTGTTTTCATAGTCTTCATCTGACGCTGCTCCTTATTTTCAACATAACAGATTGGGATGATGCCAAAAAACGAGCACAGTGGAACCGGGAATGGCAAGGTGTAGTCTTCAGCGACGAATCTAGATCACGCTTGATAGTCGAACAAGCTTGAGAAGGTGACATGGTGAAAGATACGATCCTTAATTTTGAGCAGAAAGATATGTTGGAGCTTTGAATATAGAATGTACATTCTATATTCAAAGGTTGGAGTAATGGTATGAAGGACTGTTGCCTATGGCAGCATGTGTCCGTCAGTATTTACCAGCATTATATACAGGAAGTAGCGGAAGCAGAAGTTCCACTCTACCTCAGGGTCCTCCCCAAATTAACACCCCTGAATAGGTCACTAAATTGAAATGAAGAAAAGAAACTAATTCACTCGAGGAATTTATGACGACTAAGCAAAAGTTAGAAATTAATCAGATCTTTCCACTATTACTAATAAATTATTGCAATATGATAATATCCGCTATAATGAAGTTGGATGTGTATTTCATTACCAAGAAACTTCTGACAGGTACTTCATTCAAGCTCAATTTAAAATTAAATGAACGAAGTCCTTCGGTAATTTACCAAGAAAAGCTTTTGTGTCGCAATAAACGCTTATATATTTCACTAACACGATCTGAAGTCAAGACAGTGGATATGGAGAGCAATAAGTTTTCTTTCTCCGCCACCGTAGTTGGAAGCCCAGAAGAGAAAAACGCAAGATAACCTGTACGGACGGTGACGGACGACGTTATCGACTGTGTACAAGGGATAAAGCCTCGATAGCTGAAGCCCTTTTGCGGCCGAAGTGATATTGATTGTGATGTCGAGGTTTACGGATCCACGTGTGCTTATCAACACGAACACATACACATGTGCTACTTGTTCAGTGATGGTGACAATGTATGTCGATCTGATTAATTATTTCTCTGTTATTTACTCGTTAACATAATAAAGATTTAATGGAGTCATATACGATTAGGCATAAGGCGATAGGCATTGTTGGGGGTCCTTTATATATAGGTGCTATTAATGAAGAACACAATTGTTTACTGCTCCTGGGGACAAAATGCCAATTTTTTATACCAAATTTCATCATGGATGTCGTTTAACATGATTGAGGGGTTATTACAAACATGTAAAGAATTTAAATTCTTGAAATATACAAAATTATAGATAACCGTAATTTTAGAATTTTGAATGATTTTTGTAAATTTAGTTGTCCTATTCTAAATTATTTATTTGATCATTGATTTCATGTTTGTGCTTTTGGCATGCAGGCTACTTTTTTGTTTAAAGTCAAGATTGCTTATTTCGATTTTGACAATGTCAGTTTTATAAATTCTTTTATATTCCTTTTTTACATTATGAGGCACTAATGATGGCTAATTATATCTGAAAGCGCTTTGCCTATTTATTAAATATAGTGGATTTGATAGACTTCGGGGAGATGTATTGTAGAAGTAAACATTACTACATATACCCACTTAGAGGAAAATGGACCAGTTTACATTGTTTAGTTTTGTAGTTCTTTCTGAATACGTCAGTATAGCACACTTATGTCTTTACTTCACAATTTTTGTTTTAAAATAGTAAATAGATAATAAATTATAAATAATTATTGTTTTTAACAGAACATATTTAATTATGTTGAAGAAAAACGTAAAAAGTTAAAAAAAGTGAACTTTTGTTAATTACAATATTTGTCTCGGTAAAAGGGATCTATGGCCAACTAAGTTATTAATATAGCAACCATTTAAGTACATTTTGGTCGATAAGTACTAGTGATTATCCATTTTTTTCATATAACAAAAACTTGTTAATTAAAGACATAAGAGTGCTATATTCACGTTATCAGGAAAAAAACATGCTACAAAACTAGTTATAAACAAATATGTTGTTCAGTTTAAAAAAGTGAAGATATCTTTAAAAATTGACATTTCGTGATTTTTTCATAAAACCACAAAAGCTTAGTAGAATTTACTAAAAACATTTTTATGTCATAAGTCCATCTTAAGAAATACAGTATCTACAGCCGTTTAAAAGTTTGGCAAAACAAAATGAACCTACTAAATCCTGCATGGCAACTTTGTAGTTTAGTGACCAGTCGCGAGTAGCGTTGCCGTCGTTTTTCGATTGATACCAAGTTGGCGATTTTTTGCTGTAGTCTGTCAAATTTTGACGGTTGTGCGACTTACAGCCGTTAAGTATAATATACAGTGATAAGTACTGATTTAATTTATATTAAATCAAACCCGATATTGTACATAAAATCATCATTTATGGTTCGGACATTTATGATTCCTGGTTGTAGGCGAAAGGAGGGCGAACAAAAAATTACATTCCATAGATTCCCAAATAATGAAGAAGTATTACCTTCAACCGTATTTATTAAAAACAATGCTAAAGTTTTTAACGTTTACAGCGGGTCAGGAGATAGTTTACCAACTGCGGCAAGTTTGTCAGCCAAGTTTCATTTTCGGTAATAAAGTTGTCTAGCAAATTGCTCCTTTATTGCTTTAAAATGTAAGAAAAAATGATAATAGTAAGTGACGAAATAATATGGTATTCAAATTCCGCGCACTTTTGTTTTTAGTTAAATGATCAATCGCGAAAGGCGCTGTTAACCGTGTATCTCGAGATGTCGATCTATATACAACCAACTACAACTCTTATCTATGGAACCCACCACGTACGTATAAGGGACTAATGCGAAATTAGACATGGAACAACCAAACATGCTACAAAGCTAATGCACAAATTCTTATATTCAATGCAAACCAGAAGAACATTAATGGCGGCCGGCAGTGGTACGTTACGTTACAATCAATTGCATGATTCACCCTGTTTGAGATAAATTTTTTGGTATAAAGTTATTTTATTTGGTAGTGATAGATCGTGGCGGATATTTATAACTATATTTACCACGATTCGAATTTTTTGTGCCACTTGCCATTACATAATCGTATTATATTTTACTGATTGAAGTAACTCTAGAAGATAATGACACGGAGCTCATAAATAAGTCTCAACCTGAAGCCTGAACTATACGTGTGACATTCGCTACTTCAGAAACTGATTAAGCAGGGTGACCATACGAATAMATATTARATGTCACGCAACAAATTTATTAATCCTATGGCCATTTTGATTACCAACAGGTAAGTATTATTGGTTTTGGTGGCACAAAGTCACCAGATAACGTATATGGAAGTAGGTATTGATAAATAACATTTAAATTTAAGTTGTTCCTTTCATTGTAAATGACAAGAAGCTCCCTGGACCTCATACATCTGAATATGAAATTCCATAAACTTTGACCCAGTTCTGTCAACATACTAACGAATTAAGTAGTATCTACATACTGACCAGTTTTCTTAGATGTACAAATTGGCCGCGACCTATTTCGCCGACGGACCACATAAATAAGCACCCTAATTGATACTAGAATGGCTTACCATCATTAGTTGTTCTTCGGGATTTGGGATCCAATTGCTTGGCGCTCGTGGAGTGCTATTCCGAGGGTTTGTGGCTGCCGACCCCAAATTGCGTTCCCTAGAGGCTTCTCGTATGGCTTTGCGCATTCTCGCTTCCTTGGGATTGTAAACATAGTCTGAAAGTAAATGAAAATAAAGTCTTATTCCTGCATGTCACAGGCCAAAAGTGTATGACGCTGCAAAGTACCAGTAAGTCACAAACTCTCCATAAGATTACCTGAAGAACATTAAAAGTGACATAGCCAATATCGTCTTGCACTTATTTATTGATTTCAATTTCATCCAGCTCTCTTACCTAGCATGTACGATGCATATAGAAATGTCAAAGAAGATCGTCAGTTATCTTTTCATAACCCTTAAAATTGATTAAACGTATAGGTGCTCCTAAAAATTTTTCAGTAATCGGCATTTTTCTAAACAATGGAAGATTGCTATAGGCGTACTTGGTTTGTGCATAACAGTGCATTAATTAATTATAAACATTATTATGTGATACGTGTAGATTATTTACGGGGATGGTCTGCAATTGTCATACCTACTTGATTGCGTGAAATTTATTTTTGGTTTGACAAAATGACTGTGTGCGACCATTCATAACAATGGCCTCTTAGAAAAAAATGAATGCACATGTATTGCTTATTTAATTTTGGTACTTCTCGACAAAATTAACTTGCCAATATGATCATTAAATAAGTTTCTAACCAACATGAAGATAGAAGGAAAATGAACATAGGATATAGTTAATGGGTTAACACGCATATAATATATATGTACTGAAAAATTATTACCAGCTTTGACCGGAATTTGAATGCAGGCCTTTTGAACACTGATCAACTAACCAACTGCCTATTAACCCATAAAGTATACCTACTATGGTTATTAAGAATTGCATTCAGGTAATAATTATCTTTCATTATATGTAGAAAAAAATACATCTAAAAACGTTTTACAATACTTGATATCATGTCGACACTGACCATTCCACTTATGTGATTCGGCGTGATTTTTCCACCTGTCAGCATGTGCTTTAAATAGTAAATTAACAGTTTTACATTAACTATATTAAACACCATTTCGTCGTTTTTTATTTATTTCTAGCAATAATAGGCTAATTTGAACCCGATTATATTAAAATTACTTAGTGCATTGATGTCTCAGAATACTGTAGTGTAATGGCATTACGTTGTAAATAACATGAAATACTTAATACAGGAAACAGTAAGTAAATCGTAGTAATTCATCAAATAAATGCTTTTTTCTTAAACGGAGCTGAACTAATTGAAATTTCTTTTCGCACACACACTTTTTTATAGGGCAACCTATTTTATGTACTTGAGAGAAAAAAATGCACATCTTCGGTTTCCTTAAAAATTGAATATATTTTTTCCAATTTAAATAATTAAATATATTTACTTTTGACTCTTGGATCTTTGCCATACTTTTAATGAGTTAGAGAAAAAACAAAAAACAAATAACCAACAATTATAATTATTGTACAACAATAATTGTTAAGCGCGGCTACCTCCAACCATTTTTCATTCCACTAATTCCACGTTACTCAACTGTTTCTGATAGTTTCTGTTAACTCATCTACATTATTTTGACGCGGACACAGCTTACGCCGCATTTTGGGGGTCATTTTGTGAAAATCGTTTATCAGTTATCTAGCGGTGGCTGTACGAACTAGGACGTAGGATGGTACGGTCTGTAAGTACATAAACCGACATTACTGATTGCCCGGTCACGTTGTGAAAATCGCTAAAAATGTCATCTTACGACTTACGAGTCTATATTATAAGCAAAAGTTTGTTGCAGAAAATATTTGTTATGCCAGGCCATACGTTTTGGGAAAATCATTCTTGTAAATGCGCTTCTACTATGCTATGTGAATTTTCGCCAGCCCATGATTGATAGTCATGAAATTTTATAATTGCATGTTTTAAAAAAAGCTTCGTCAGTAAAAAGGGTTTGACAGTCAAATGCTGTAGTGCGTTGTGTGGGAGGTATATAATAATTCTGTTATTACTTCAAAATTTTGTTAGTAATTTAGTCACATAATGTTTGGTCAGGAGGCTTTGGAACAAGGAAGCAGAATATAAAATCCATTTTTAAACATAAATTTTAAGCAATTAAAAAAGAATATATGCATATTTGCATACATATTTAAAGCTAGTGAAGGCGCTCATGCAGTTTTTATGTCGGTAATCAACGATCTCTTGCAACAGATCAAAATTATTGTTTGGAAATAAAAACCTTGCATAGTGACACATTACTTACATCCATTAAAAGCATAAAATCTGGCTAAATTACTAAAAAAGGGAATACTAGAGTTACTGAAAATAAACCTAATAATATGTACAAATAAACATTGATTGCTCTGATTAATCCATTCAGTCCCTACAACTAGTTTCGCCCTTGTTAGAGCTCTTCAGGCGAACGAACGAATTGGCCATAGCAAACGCTACCGCCTGTACTCCAACATTAGGAACAAATTGTACTGAGCACGCTCATAAATATATCGATGGAACAGTTGAATTCACAGCAAAAAGTAATGTTCAAACCGCAGCTCTCTAGATACCTTGCAACTACAAATAAAATAGAAGACCCTGTACTACTTAATATTATAAGAAATGTGTTTTTTTTTCATTACAGTGTTTTGTTCCCAGTTTTAAAGAGTATTATCATTAGTTTCAAGACAGCGAGATAAAGTATGTTTGAATTGGTGAAATTACAATTTGTCTAAATTTAGTATTTATAGAGCCTTAAGATCAATATGTCCGATTTACAAAAAAGCATAAGTGAGTTCAAAAATAATGATTTTCGACATGAAAATATACATAATATATACAAAGTCGATTTATTTTTCATTACTTTAACGCCTTGTTTATATAATAAAGCTGTTTACGGCACATGTTTATATTAACTTTTAACAGCAAAATTATCCAAGTAATTATCTATTTCAGTGTTAGCGTGATACTACGTTACAACTTGTATAAACAATAATGACATGTCAATGCGTGGCATCACGACGTGACGGTAGGCTCGAGAGGTTATTTTCTAATAAACTCAGTATGAGTATATAACTCATTTTACACATTACACATTTTGTAGTTTACGTAAAAACCGTCTTTAACTTGATAAAGGAAATCACCCTCCACAACAAAAGAATTAAAGTAAAGGTTAGTCGGTGTCAAAGCATATGTACTAACTAGTAAGTTTATGCCACCTACTATTTTATTAATTTGGTGGAGGTGCTGGAAAGCCACGCAAATTTTATACATATACCGAAATGTGTCCCTCACGATTGCAGTACATTGYCGTTAACATTWTCAGKAAGGTTGCTGAAGAAGAAAATAATTGGGGTCGTTTAAAAGCTATTAGCACTTGCCCATTGCACAATCCTGCACGAATTTTATTTGGTGATTCAAAGCTTTCATAGATAGCGGCAATAATACATCTGATGTAATGTCGCCGAATCTAACACATGTTGCGTCCTGATTGAATAGCCCTACCGTATACGTACATCAAAGAAAGACATGATAAATGATGTTTGTTGCTTTATTGGCACGAAGCAGTAAAATAGGACGTTACGCCACTAATGACTTTGAATTCAGACCTTATCTCATACTTTCAGAAGTAAACATGAAATTGTTAAACTCAATGAATAATTTTTTTACGCAACGAAGTTAAAAACAGCTTCAATATTAATTAATAAGATTATTATTCGTGATACAAGACGGAAAGAAGGCGATGATTAGGAATAAGCTACATATTATGGAAACAAGACAACTCAAGACGGACAAAGGGTCCAAGTGAGAAATAGCATAAATAGCAAAATGGAATGTGAGAGGTTTAACGGGAAAGTAAATTAGGCTGCTAGCAATAATTAAAACAAAAAAGAACTACATTGATGAAAGAGAAGTGGGTGATGCACACTATGATCTATAGTGAAGTAAAACATAAACGTTGTAGTGAAAAATTACACCAATTCGACAACAAGAAAATAATCATATTTGACAGTTTGAAAAGATAACTATTTTATATTTTGTTGTTAAGTTTACAACTACACAACATTATTAATTTACTTATGGACCAGACTCTTATGAACACCAGTATGAGCGAGTAGACGATTAGTGTCGTCAATGAGTAATTAACTACTTATATCTACTTTCTGGTGTCTTTTGATCACTTATTTGAAATATTGCAACAAAGTCAGTTCAGTTATTTTAGGAGAACTTTTTATGCCAACGTAGTTTCCTACTTGCTTTACTTTACACTACAGCTCACTATATCTTTTTTATTTTATGGCACTAAAATGAAATACGTGTTTGGTTTAAATATAGCTATTTTAAAGCCAAGTATTGCTGTATTGAGGCATTAAATTTTTTAGATGAATTGTCCTGAGATTTAGTTCGCAGTGATACAAATTCACTGTCAAATTAATAATAAATTAAATTGTAGTATTACAATTAGACATGGCTCTATACCTTTTATATGAAATGAAATGAACTCCCAGAATGGCAAATCCTGCAAAAGTTACTGATTCGTAAAACAGTATCTAGTCTACATTGTCTAAAAGGACTGAACTCAAAGTCTTGCAGTTATGCTTTCTATCGACCAATGAAAAGATTCAAACTAAATAATTTTTACACCTTACACGAAACGTTAGTTGCTTCTTTTAAATAGAGGTTTTAATTTTTATGAAAAATTTTTTTTTATACTTATCAAATGTTTTGTCGTGTGGCACTAAACAATACTGAATGGATGAATCAGAAAGAATTGGGACGACAACTTATTAAGTATTACAAAATGAAGCATGTTGTATTTTTGCGGTAGTTCTTTTCGTTTAGTAATCACAAATAATTTTCCTGAATAAGAGTTATAATGTGAAAGTAATACAATATTAACATGTTTTAAACAATAAAATAAAGAATAACAGTAACTAAAATAATGTCTGTTTTACTCCAAATTCCCTTTATTTATTGCATTACCGGTTTCGAAGTTAAATACTATCTCATCCTCGGACTAGGCTACAAGATTAAAAGCACATATGTATATCTACATATACGAAAAATACAAATTATTGGAACCTATAATAACTACCTATATCATTTTATCATTTTTAATTTGACACTTTTTTCATTGCCACCTGAACGCTAAATAAAATGAATTTTGAGTAAAAAAGACATATTATTTCAGTGACTGATATTGTTATAGGTACTTATACTCCAAAGTTGGCTGAAATTTACTATTTAATAAAATACAAATGGAATAACAATATTTAAAGAGAATTTTGTTATATGAACCTGCGATAAAACTACAAACAATGCAGATAATATCCGCATATTATGTTAAAGCAAATTAGAAAACTTGTTTTAGTTTGGTTGTTTAACATCTGGGCGAAACAGCGATTTAGTGACCCTGCTGAAAGTGTAATTTTGATAAAAAAGATCTTTTGGGATGTCATTACCCCTTGTTGTTGCCAATGAACAGTATAATATGTGCTGTTATGAAATATTAGTAAAACCAGCCGTATTTTTCAAAATTAAATACGTATGTCATTTAAGTTCGTAGACTTCCATAGATGTCGTTTAAACTTGATGTTGAATTATTTGACGGATTTGTCTGTTGTCATCATTATAGAGTCGACTTTAACCAAAACAGCAATGTGTACTGCTAGGCCTTAATGTTCTATTTTATGACACGGAACTAATCTTCAAAACAGATTCTTTCTGTTAGTGAAACGCATAAGCACAGATATCTTTAACGGGAGACAATCGTCTGCTATGATTAAATGAATTCGTATGTGAGTACATCCCTATAGACGTATATGTGTATGGTGTACGAATGAACTGCTTTTGGTGGTATTTTTGAAGATATAATAGATTTTAGCTGAATGAGGAAATAAATCACATTATAAAAAGTAGTGAACACGTCTATTATTATAATAATAGCACTGGCAACCTCGCATTGAAGGAAACTGTTGAATCAAGAGAGAGCAAGCAATAGTGTATTAGGACGTCATAGAGCGTTTGCGGCCACGTGCTAGGACTGACAATTCACATTTATAGTTGCAATTTCATCAAATACAATCAATCAGATTGGGAAAAAATGTTCGATTAGGTCGTCTTGAACGTGTACCGGCAGTCACATAAGTAACATTTTATAAAGATACGTTAACCCAGGCATGTGCCCTACTGTATGAATTAGTCGATTGATGTCGATGTTATACAATAATGACAATTTTTAACTTATTCATCTTCCAAAGATGCCGACCACATATGTTTTATTACTAAGATGAATCGGTGGATAAATCGCTCAAAAAATTCAACATCGAGTTTAAATATGTAATGATAATATTTATATTACAATGACAAAATTAATATTGTAATCATGCCAAAAAGTTTAAAAGTTTGATATTAAATTGCTAAAACAATAAATTGATGCATGGCTCCATTGTGAAAATCATTATGCAAAACGCACGCGACGAATTAAATTGAGATTTAATTTGTATTGTTCAATTTAATAGATGGAAAATAGCTACTAAAGGTCTAATTTGATTATCAGTGTTTGTCGCTGTTAAGTTCCTGTTTCAGATGCATTGTCAGTTTTAATTATTCAGTTAACAAGAAATACTATTATTAGGAAAATAATTTTCGAGTTTTCAGTAATTTTCTCAAGACTAAATAATTCTTCCAAAAAGAGTTAATTTAGTTATTAAATATTAAACTGCTAATACATATGTATCTTTTTAATGAGATATATACTGTCACAGGTCGATATAAAATATATAACTTTAACTTAAATGTAAAAAATCGACCAGTTTAAGTACAAGTATACATCAAATCATTCGTCAAGCAGATATAAATTAATAATTCTGCAAGCAATATTGCACATACTGAAACAGGATTGCAAGTACATGACTTGAATTGCTTCATTTAAATTTAAAATGCATAAATTGTTGAGCATGTACATACTTTAATCTTGACGGAAATGTTTATTATAAAATAAATACTTAAAAGGCTATCGATAATTGGAAAATGGTCTGTTAGCAAATATTATAAACAAGAACTCATATAGATGACGACTATTTAATTCCCTCCTGTAAAATAGAATAAGCAGTTTAACGTATATACGATAAAACAGTTTTCAAACAAGTGAAACCTAAAAGTTTTCGCAAACTTCAGGCATAAATATAACTCCCTGACATTATGTATACCTGGAAATGAAGCGGCACACTGCCAAGGATGCGTGTAGTAGGGAGGCGTACCGTACACGTAGTCGTGATACGGATGTCCGTACAGTTCACCAAAGTATGACATGTGATCATAGTACGGTGCGGTACTGACACTATCATAGTAAGTCTGTCTGTAGGGCATGTAATTGCAGCAGTCCATTTTTACTCGACACTCGGTAAACAATCGATAGTTGTGATTTACATTTTGATTTTACGTGAATATTTTGATAGCGCACACTCGTTTAGTTCTAGTTTTTAGGGAGTCTTCCCAGTACGACCCCATCTTTGAGCTGTTCGATTTGGTTCAGATGACGCGAAAAATATATGGGAACCGTTTGGCGCCAAAAGTGCGACCGGCTGGCGAGGAGCGTAATCGCGTTGTGGCCGCTGGTGTAAGTGGGCGCACCGCTAGCGACGGTGGACGCCGTCGCCGACTGAATAGCGGAATCAATACGGACGCCTGAACACGACGCCTCACCTACCTAGCGCACGCCAATATTGGGGCGCGCCAGACTCTGCAGTTGCCTGGATAAACTGTGTCATTCGCCCGATGCGCTACGGGCACATGGGGCACAAAACAAATCTGCAAGAGAAAATTACTGACGGAATAGATTTTGTTGATCTAGCATATAGAATATAGCACCTATTTCGTTTACTTCTAAGTTAGCAACCTTAACATTGACCTTAGACCGTTCATTGACGTTTTCAGCATAGGAATTTTGGATGTACTGAAACACGTGCATTAAGATATCATTGTCTCTGACATAGAAGTAAACCATTTGAAAGGGTTAATTTTTTTGTTTTTAACATGGTCCCTTAACGTTCTTACTTGTTATGACAATGAAAAGAACCATTTTTTTTAGTTTATCACGGTATGAAATAGAAAATTCAGTCTCAACTTTGAGGTCTTATGGTTTCATTGGTGATATGTTTATTTGCCATGTAAAATTTGTTTGAATAATAACAATTTTTAGAGGAAAGTTTACTAGTAGGGGTAATCAAAATATCAAAAATTAGATTCTTTCAGTGCTTCAGATTATGTTAGAGCGTTTTCCCAATACATAATAAATTGTAATAATTATTATAAACGCTAAGAGCATTTACCTCAAATAATTTGACCTTAAATTATTCCGTACAGTGTCTTCCCCACCCCTTATTAATAATTTATAAATATCGAAAACAGAAAGATGCTTTCGGCTAATGAATCAGTGCAAGCTTAGATGAGGGAATATAGAGATACGCAGCAACATAACTAAGCATTTGGCGCATATATCTACCGTACCTAGGTTTTACCAAAAACAAACCGTCACCATTTTAACGATATCTAATGGCAGATTTTGTCCGATATCTTCATGCCCATAGTATATGCGGCCTTACTCTGCACTTCGGGTGTCGTTTTGTGAAAATCAGTAATGAGTCATCTAGCGGTGGCTATACGAGCTACGATGTAGGGTGGTAAGGTCATGTAAGTAAAGAAACCTACATTACCGTTGCCAGGTTATATGGTCAAAATCGGTAATGCGCCACCTAGCGGTGGCTTTATAAACTACACACGGCGTTTATTGGTACGTTCGGTAAGTACAGAGGCCTACATGGCGGGACTGGCCAATGCGCGTTTGAGCCCACTGGAAAAGTTAAGCGAAAAGAGAGCCTATTCGTGGAATAAAATGCCCTTCGATGATTAATCTTTGTAACATTTATTTTAGCTCATAGTTAACTATCTCATCTACCAAGTACCTATTTAAGATTGACGCATCCACCTCAAACTTATGGGTGTATCAAAAATGCAGCCACCGGAGATTTTTTGGAAATTGAGATGGATATTTTTGGATCACAAACATGCTAGCACATAAAATAATACTACCAGTATTTAAATGAGTCAAATTTTTGCGTCTGAAAGTGCAAAAATTACAAACTCGATAAAATAAATTTCTAAAATCCCAAAATTTGAAATTTCTATTTCAGATAATAGTATTATTTAAACTCTAGAATAGCGAACCCACCCCTTCACCTCTTTTTTAAAAATAGTGAATAACTCAATACTAATTCATTTTAGACACCTATTGTATTGTTCATAATGTGCATGGCATTTACATATCCTAAGGAATGCATACGTATAATAACAAATAAGCGTTCTATTTTAAAAAGAAAACTAAATTAGTGTGAAATTTCGTTATAACTCTAAAACTAACATTTTTTTAAAATCCAAAATATTTTGTACAAAATAATATTTCCAATTTTCAACGGTTATAGAGGATATGTTTATGTGAGCCCATCTCTGTATATGGAACTTTTTCTTATACCTTTGCACTTTCTTTCAATAAATTTCAACATTTTATTTATTGGTTCTTTTTGAAAAATTATCTATTTAGTAATACTTTTGCCCAAGCAATATTGTGTGTTATAACATAAATCTAAGCCTTATGGGTTCATATAACACAATTTGTATATTTTTTGTAGTTTTATACTCTTTAGCAAATGCTATTTTTTAATAAAGTGCTATACAAAATTAGTTATGTGCATCAATCACTAAATAAGCTATATTAGTGGAAGAGTAATATTGATTAATAACTGACCACAACTGCTCAAAAAGTTTCAAAATATCAACTATAATCAGCGTGCTCATCTCTTTTGATGAATATATTTAATGAAACAAGCTACTATTAGATATCGTGGTAGTAATATTTGTCTTATTGCACCTACTTATTCTCTGAATTTAAAAGAAATGCTATATAAATAATGTACAAAACTTACCAGGGTACTTCTTCTTATGCTCAGCGTCTATAACCTTTGCAAGCTGAAAATATTTGTTCTTTTCTGACAGATCCAATGACCTCCATTTACAACCTAGTCTCCTGCTTATTTCCTTATTGGATTCTTGGGGAAACATCTCAGTCATTTTCTTCCTGTTTTCATTTGCGAATAATATAAATGCATTCACAGGACGACGTATTCTTTTCGGACTTGGTGTAGCTGCACGTGATCAAAATATGTATTTATATCAACTTCTATTGATTACTCACAACTCCAAAACAAATATTTTACCATTATGAGGTTGAGGGCTAAAAAATGTCTGTGCAAATCTAATCCAGTAAATATCAATTGAAAGTATATTACAAAATTTGAAAAAGAACCAAGCTTATAGTGCTCTTATGCTACTTTTTAACATTCATTTTAAAATATTGATAGGTAGGTATATACCTACTTGTTACTAGTCATTTAGGTATTGCGATTTCTTGGAAAAAAAGCTTACAAATTATATTTGTACATACATAAATTTGTTCCATATTAAGCTTCAACACATCAACAATAAAAAATAGTTACTGCTTAGGATAATAAGACTATAACTACTGAAATGCGGTGTATTATAGATTGTTCATTAATAATAGTTCATTTACTCTCAAGTAGTTCAAAAAACTTTATAGTATAAATGATCTACAAATACCTTAATGAATACTTCAAATTCATGGTCATAATTTCGCTGTTTTGAAGCAATATTCAGATTTAGTTGCAGCAACGATTTCTGTAATTTCCTAACTATAATTATTATCTCTAATTGGATATATGATATATTTGTCGGGCTAGTTCTTATATGCTTAAAATGATTTCGTTGTAGCTATAATTATAAACCTTAGTTCACAACACTCAACAAACAAGTAGGTAAAGAAGACCATCTTAAAAATTTAAGTGACATTTCATATAAAATTACAGACTAGCTACTTCCTTGCTAATTATTTCACTTTTGGTATAGTTTACTTTTAAAAATACAAATCTTTAAATCGCACATTATAAATACAGGTTAAAGTAGGAGTCATAGTGATTTTGTAAAGTGGAAGCAGAGTAAGTACTTACCAATTTCTTTTACTTCAGCATTCTGAATGTCCATTATCAAATTAAAATTATTAGGGTGCTTCTATCTGTTGGAATATCATCAAAGTAATAGCACTTAAATAATCTTGTAACAGTTTAAAGTCAATTATTTATTGTTTGTCAAAGAATACAACAGTTACTATAGGCAACATAGGTATCACATTTTTCATTTTTGTGTAACAGGCTTCTAAGAATACTGATAATTTATCCAGTTTATGTCCCTTCCATTTTTTTTTACCCCTTTTTACATGTTTATGTGGAATACTGTTATTCTAGAATATGAAGTAATTGTAGGTGTGTGCAACACCTACTTTTGAAGAAATACATTGATTTTTGAAATTATTTTACAGGACACATAAACTAGATAATAACCAGTACAAATTCAACCAAACCAGTGGCTGCCCATACAATTCCTAGTCCACTCAGTTTGACATACCCAACACCAATGAAAATCACAGCTAGCTCGAGTGCACACCATGTGCATGCATCCTCCTACAAATAAAAAAACGTAAACAATTAATTCTAGTTTTAAACACTCAACTTCACCATCTCGTTCTGTTGGTGTTCGACATTTAGGACATGGTTTGGTCGATACTTTGATAGTAACTTTCGACGCTTCATCCCACCGAGCATCAGCCGCTTTGTTTGGATCTACTTTATAATTGCAGTTTTCCGAAGACAAGTCGTTGCTCGTTGCTGATTCACAGTCTCCAATATGATATCCTTGAAGGCACAGTCGGCAAAATACATACTGTAATGACAATAAAATCTCGTTCTTGACTGAAATGTATCTGTTTTATCCAAGGATCTACCATTATTATCTACTAGATACGCCATTGCAGTGAACTACACCCGGAAATATTGAAGACTCAATGTGACAAAGTGAGTACTAACCTGCAAACGCTGTTTGTAAGAGAGATGTATAAATATTAAATATGTACCATGTGACGGGTGGCAGAGGGGCATACAGTAACACAATAATACCACCATTTTGGTACGAAGCAGTAGCGGGAAATTTAAATGTTTATATACAAGAGGAAACTAAATCATTAAACTCTGATGCTCAAAGCATGTTGCCAATTACGAAAAACTCAAACAACACTAAAATGGCTTATTTTGCCAGGCATCAGCAGATGAACTCTACCCATCTCCTCTAGAGTAAGCCTCAATATGTCTGTCTATATTCTATGTAATAAGTAGTAATGGTAGATCATTGGTTTTATCACACATATGAACTTTTTACATATGGAATTAATATATGTAATTAGTATAGTTAATGAATTTTTTTATGAAAAAATATAAAGCATGTCTCTTTCTAAATGGTGGAAATAACTTACCCCACATCCATTAATGCAGGTAATTTTATTACATTCAGGATCTGCTAAAATACCCATTCCACAACCAGGTTGTGGACATAATACTCCTCCAGCTTGAAGAACATATTCCTCAGTCGCAAATCTCTGATACTGAGCAAACTAAAAATAATTATATATAATGACAGACATTTTGACGATAACAAAAAAGTTAATAATTAAAAAAAAAATCCTGAACACAATCATCAAACTCCAAACTGTTTAAAACTTGATTAGAGAGATGCTGATTTGGTATTTAATATAATAAATAATATAGCAATGAATACTTACTTGTGAATCATCAAGCAGTTTAAAATGGTGTATTTCCTTAATAAACGAATCTGCACAACCAGTTGGACAAGATAATGTGTATCCATATTCAGGATGTTGCCAAAACTGCCTCTCTCTGAGCCGTGTCAAGCAATATTGCCGAAAACAATCAAGACATGTTACGTGACCTTCTTTGCATGGGAAAACAAAAACTTCGTCACTGCAATGAAATAAAATGAACAACTATAAACCAAATAAAATTGCAGATGCAGATTCATTAAAAAAATGTTCACTTTCACTACTCAAATAAAAATGATAATATAATACCTTATAACAACAATGGCGTAATAATTAAAGAAAACAATGTTCCATAAAAGATATTATTAACAGAAGTAAAGAAACTAGTTCATGGCATAACACCCAGTTTAATATATGAGAATAAGTATATTAATCAATTGTAGCCACAATAGGTGTGATATAAACTCACCGGCATGATAAATGAGCTCCCCTATAAATTTTAATAAAACGTCCTAATTTTTTCATTTGTTTTTTACTTCTTTTTTCATATTTGGCCCACAATGAATATGGTATAGTAAAATAGTTTAGTAAAATACCCTGAAGCTAGCTTTGAAGAAGTGTCTTCCAAACTGAACATTTTCCAGACACTGTAAGAATATTTCAATAATGTTAGTTATCTTGCCCTTACTTTACTTTTACAAGCAGGCGGTGCACTTTCAATCACTTTCACTTGGTTTTAACTATGACATCTCTACATATTTATTGCATGTCATAAGTTATTATCTTAGATTCTTTTTTATCTTATTATTGCTAATTTCAAGAAAAGTGTGCAGAAACTGCTGCATCTATTGTTACTCTTAGTCAGGATGGATGAACTGACCGGAACTGTCCAGGGAACATCGAGTAACCAGATTACATTTAGCATGGAAGCTTCAAAACTGGAATGCAGACGACTGGAGATTATTGTTCACCAATAAATTCAGATTGTGCCAACGATCTCTGTATGGTCATGAAAGAGTCTGGAAAAGAGGTGCTGAAAGGTATGCCCAGTGCACTTTTAATTAGAGTAAGTTTTCAGAGTGGTTACTTATGGTGTGAGCTGGAATATCTTCGGAGATGCATAAAGAATTGTATATTATCCTCACTGCTGAGAGGTATATAAATGAGTAATTGCATGATTGTTGTTCCATGTGCACTATTTATTCAAGAAAAGTTTATGCTGATGTATGACAATGGATGCACTAATGTAGCGCACATTTTCAGGTAATATTTAAATGAAGTTGGTATTTTCCAAATAGCATGGTCGGCATACAGGCCCGACTTAATTCCCAGCTGGCATGTTTGGGACAGGCGCGACAGAGAAATTCAGTGCTAGGTACCTGCTCTTTTACCTTGGATCAATTCAGAGTGGCTCTTTTAGAGGAATGGGAAGCAAATTCACAAAACAAAATTTCAAACTTGATTGACATGCCTAGAAGAATGAATGCCGTTATACAGGCTCTGTGAGGTAATATGAGGTATTAATTAGGCAGCAAAGTGATTACTGCTGTGTTTTTTGTTTGTTTATGAATATAATTGTGTAAATGTAAAAAAGTGTTGTATATATACAATTCTCTTGAAATAGAAGCTTAGTGAAAACATTTACTGTCCAAAGCATACTTTAAAACCCTTTACCATACCATGCCAATCATTGACAAAGTTAAAATATAAAAATTGAAAAATTAGGACATTTCTATCAAAACTTATAGGGGTGTCCGTTTTTCGTGCAGGTTTATGTATAAACCACAATATAAGGTACAGAAGTAAGTGAACAAACACTTGCAAGCAGGCTAGATATGGTCTATAGAGTGTGAGAAAAAGAAAGCTGCTTTTTAATGGATACTCTTTCAAATATAATGTAAGTTTATAAATTAGCCGAATAGTAGGTATATAAATAAACAAAATGCCTATATATTTTAATGGAAGGTCTTATTTCTACTAAAATGTCTGTAAATGTTGGTTTATATACTATCCAACTAGTTTATAAATTAGCCAAGTATGCTTAGCAACTATTTTTGCCTTCTTGTAGTAACCGCATACTGAAGTAGAAAAAATGAAATAAAATTCAGATATTATGCATATTATGTCTGTGTCACCTTTGAAATTGTCTGTCGAGTTTAGATGTGTGTCATGAACTCAGTACAGCCATGAAAGCGGTTTGTATAATATTATCAGACAATCAAGGGTATTTAAGAGTACCTATACTACAAAATTATTTAAAATACTATATTAACCTGTGAGTAAAATTAAAATAAATTCTGAAAGATTATAACCTAATGAATATGTCTGTTTATTTCCCTTACCATAAATTCCTGTGGAAAATACTTTTCGCAGACAAAATCTCGGGTTGTTAGATTTCTGTCTGCATGTGATAGGTATCTTCCCTTAAACCACTTATCCTTACAGTTATACCCGCCATTTGGAATAATTAATTGCACTTTTATCAGTATTAGCAAACAATTAATTTCTAATCGGCAGCCAGTTGAATAATCGGCATGCTATTCGCGTTCAGTGTCTCTCTCACACCTTATCCTGCCATTCATTCACTTATCTCTGCATCTTATATAATGGTAAACTAACAAATCCAAATAATTACTACTTGAGGAAAAAAAGTAGGCTGAATTAATAATAAGTAGCAAAACATAATGCAGGGTCAGTTTGATTAGCAGCATAAAGGATGTAAATAAACTGACCTACTACAAACAGGATAAAAAAAGATGGTACCTTAATCTAAATACAACTTTACCTCACATCTGCACATGCTAAACAAGGAACACTTCTTAAATTTGGTCTTATCAAATATAAGGGAACGGCTTTATCATTTTCACCTAGAGAAGTGTGGGATGCACACTTGAAGTAAAATTCAGCAAACGTAGGTTCAGCATTGTTAAGTACCTGAAAGTAATAAATGTAATACACAATGAAATGGTTAATAGACCATAAACAATACATCTGCACAAATTTCTTTGTTGTTTTCACATAAACCAGTGATTCTCTTTGGTTCCAGGACATCATTCCAATTCTGAGGATCAGAATGCACTGTGAATGCACCCCCTTTGCAAAAATGACAACGAACTCTCAACTTGCCATTCCTCAATCCCTTGCATGTGGAACAGTAAACGTAAAAATGCACTTTTTGTTGCTCTTGATTAGATGACTCAGAAACTAATAATTTGCATTAATGACAACATGATAATATTCAAGTTCATCCTACTTACTTCTAGTCAAGTCATCAGGCTGCTGTTGTTCAGCAAATGTTAAATTCTGTAAGGTTTCACACAGTGGTTTTGAACCCTGTTCTTCATTATCATTTTCTTCTACAACTTGAGGGTTCACTAATTTTTGTGGTGCTATACGTTTTTTAACTTTCACGGCATGTAAAATGCTCTGTTGACCTAAGTCACATTCCTAAAATAATATTTCCAGATTGCCACAGTAAACATTACAAAAAAGTCTATTTAGTACTGTTTGGGGATTACAATCCCACACAATTTTAACCATGTGGTATATTGGGGAATTTTTAACAGTTCAGCAAGATTCCAAGATATTTATTCTCAGTTTAACTACTCTATTTAAATCAAAAACATTTTTAATAGCCATCAATAAGGAGTAAAAAAAATAATTTAATTGTTGTCTATTCACTATACTTCATGACTCATGAAAATAAGTTAAATCGGAACTGGGAACAACATACATATGAGCCCTAACAACTATAGGTTTGAACACTTGCAACATTTCTGTTTCAGGTTGTCTGTGACAGAAAAATAAATAAAATTAAACACTACAAATTTTTCTAGCAAGCTATGTGTATACTAAACTTTGTCAGTTGATTATTAAATTATATTGTGTAGAAAAATATTTTTGCCAAATTGCAAAAAATCTTGATCCAGGACTGCGGGAATTGTTATAAGCACTTTAACAATACTGGCAGTAAGTATTATTAAGGTAACTGGTGAAACCATTGCTATTACTGCATGGTATTATAGAATTTTGCTCAGAATCTCAAAAAAATCCCAACGATCTTAGTGATATCACAGTGGAATGGAATGCAGCAAAAGAAATAAGCATTTCTCGTGAGTGTTACCATTATATGTGGTATAAGGCAGGTGCGTGCTGGTCCCCGACTGATTGCCAGGACACTGGAGACTTGGAGAAAATTTTTAACATCAAATTGACTTAAATGAAAAAGTGACCATATAATATAATGTCCCATAACGAATAAATTTTTGTTAATATGAGTAATTATGTCCATAAAAGACAGTAAAGTAAAAAGTATATATAAAATGTGTGTAAAACTTTGATTAAAAATAACGGTTGCAACTTGTTGAATACTCCCTATTTCTGAAACTTGAACATTCAATAAAATGTGTGTATACACACTAAATATAATAAATAAAATAAGGTCGTTTAACATAACACAATTATAATTAATTGACTGTATAATTTGTCAGTTTAGTTTGAGAGCAGACACTGCTACTAATTTTMCCGGCAAAACACATATCATTGCCATACATTTTTCATTTTCGTAAATATCTCAAAAATTTTCCTTTGACAAMTCGGACCACAATTTAGCAAATATTATCAACTTTTTCTTCAACTTATCATTATTTAATAAGTTAATTATTTGCTTTTTGCTAAACTCCTTCGTTAACTGTGTTTGTATTTTCTTTTGCCAAAACATAGAAATAGAAGTCTTTTATTTAGAAGAAGGAACCATAGCCCGCAAAAGAAAATACAAAACAATTATTTAATATGATTACCGCAATTATGCAGATCTTAAAGACATGGCACAGTGTTTGTTATTTTAGAACAATGTTACATATTACCATATTAGCAAAAACCATACTTTTTAGTCCAATCAAATAGGTCGGGAAAAAGGGCTGGAATAACAGTTTGGATAGGCACTGATTTTATTTTTGCAATATGCTGGGAGGGTCAATGATAAGTCCAAAACTTGGTTTCTGGGACTGCAATTACATTCATCTAACCATCATCTTGAAATAAGCGTTTATAACAATATGTCACTATATGTTTTATAATAATATGTTAGTAACGGTTCGTCATACATACATACATACATACATACATACATAGTAATGAATAAGCTGAAGGCCGTAAAAAGAAAAACCTTTTTCAATTTTACAAAAGAAATATTTCATGGCTTCCGAACATCCTGCTGCAATTAATTTTATATGAGTACACTTTAACTATAATTTTTTTTTATTGTATTTATTTGTAGGTTCTGGCTCCTTTTTTTATAAATTAAAGACACTTTTTTCTAATAATATAACGTTTCGACCTATAATTTAGGTCTTTGTCGAATATTTTTATTTTGCAGATTGACAAATTATTATGAAAATCAATATGACATTTACAATTTTGATATTAATATAAAATGTACCTTCAAGTTTGTTCCTTTGCTATCATTGTGGATGGTAAATGTGACGGTGAGAGGGTGTGTTCAAATGACGGTGTAGTAGGTATTACTTAGTCCTGGTATGTCAATCCTGTTGTTTACACATGTGTTTAAGTTTTTTTGAATATGTATCATTTCTAAAAATTGTCTTTTATGTTTATGTTGTACCGTAGTAATAATTTTGGTATTATCAAAGTCAAAAGTGTGGTCAGTTTGTTCTTGATGTTTTTTTAACGCTGTGTAGTTGTTATTATTTTTATGTTGTTGTAGTCTGTTTTTAAGTACCTATTGTCCTGTCTGTCCTATATATTGTTTGTTACATTCTTTGCATTTTATACAGGACAATACTTAAAAAACAGACTACAACAACATCAAAATAATAACAACTACACAGCTTTAAAAAAACATCAAGAACAAACTGACCACACTTTTGACTTTGATAATACCAAAATTATTACTACGGAACAACATAAACATAAAAGACAATTTTTAGAAATGATACATATTCAAGAAAACCTAAACACATGTGTAAACGACAGGACTGACATACAAAGACTAAGTAATACCTACTACATCGTCATTTAAACACACCCTCTCACCGTCACATTTACTATCCACAATGATAGCAAAGGAACAAACTTGAAAAGGTACATTTTATATTAATATCAAAATTGTAAATGTCATATTGATTTTCATAATAATTTGTCAATCTGCAAAATAAAAATATTCGACAAAAACCTAAATTATAGGTCGAAACATTATATTATTAGAAAAAAGTGTCTTTAATTTATAAAAAAGGAGTCAGAACCTACAAATAAATACAATAAGAAAAATTGACACAAAAGGACTCCACAAAATAAACAACATCTATATCAAGAAAAAAGGTTTAACTATAATTATTTTAAGGGTTTTGCAGAAGCATAAATAAAGGGCTCAAATGCTTATATATGCGAAAATCATGCCAGTATAGTTGTAGTTTAATGTATTTTGTATATCAACATGTGACACATGAGTTCAGAGAAGACGAATGAACACCATATGCATTATTTGCATGTAATTTCTCTTCATTGTATAGGGCACTAATATTGCTTTCCTTTTAAATATTATCATTAGTATTTTAAAATGGCTACGTAGATTTAAATAAAAATTCTCACACAGAGATGGTTGTAACAGAACAGATCATTAAAGGCGGTTTAACATTTTTAGCTTTGCCATTATAACGTTTTCACAGCATTATTATTAAACTACATTTAGTTGTAAGTAAATAAATTGTATGTCTAAAAGTCCAAAAACTTATGTATGACTGCCAATAGACCATCTTTCAAATAAAAGTTTTTTTTAAGTTAATGCAATGAAGATTTACTGCCCCGCAAAAACACCAGTGTGCAAAATTTCAATAAAATCAACTTAATCCTTTTTAAGATACTGCCAAATATTGAAAGAAATTAATTCAACATCAAAGTGCTGTACATTAAGAAACGTGCAATATTCAGATAATATATATTGTACACCATCGTCTTTTATAAACTTTCTGTCTGCTAGTTTACAGAGACATTGAACTCAAAATGCTGACATGGTTTTTACATGCATAAGAATGACAAAACTTTGTTGGTAATGCTAAAAAAAGAACATATACAAAAAAATTAAGCGTATTTCTTGCAAAACTGAAAATTAAAAAATACATATCAAATGTATTTCTATCAAGTGTATTCATACAAATGTCATTAATAAGTTATTGAGGAGTTCACTGTTTACAAATAAATACTATCAAAAATTTCTGGTGCTATAATATTTACCAAGATATTGCTRACAAATAGCTATTTCGTCCTTATTTTCAAAATAGCAGCCAAATGAGCAGGGTTGCAGTCCTGGAAACTGAATTTTATGTTCACCATTCTCCAATAAAATGAAAAAATAAAATCTATGCCTACCCAAAATGTTTAGCAAAGTAGGTAACCATTTGACCGGACTAATAAATGGAGAATTTATTTTTCAACAAAACGTTGCACTTTGTTAAACTGAAAAATTACTAAAAACGTGGGTTACAAATTAAAAATATAATGGTTTTAGACTGCCCAGGAAATAATTTTAACTTCAATGTTATAAAGAAACAGTTTGAGATAAAATGAAAAAGATTGTAAGAGCAAAACCTGCCAGAATAGTCAAAGAACTAAAAACCAGAGTACAGGAGATTTGGAATAATTTGTGTGTGAATAAGTACATACAGCTAACGTTGTAGCATCACTAAGCTCCTTTCCAGCAAATATTATCTTCACTTCCTCAGGCCGCAGTCCTAGTTTAGGCGCCACGATTCCTTTAACATTTCTGATGTCAAGGTCGGGTTCCAGCTGTACAGGAATTGTGCTTCCAGTATTTGTTTTTATATAAATATAAAGAGCATTATCTGTACGACTACTGGACCAAAAAATTAACTGCAACAGCTTATGCCAAAAGTTTTTGAAGATAATAATTATGGAACCCATTAAAACTACACTCGAAGAGGAACTTATTTAAAACTAATGATGATCACAAGAATATAACAAAAACTTGTTATTAATTAAATTGGAATCACATCTCAAAAATAATGGTTGAATTAATTTTGCACATCATGTTTACTATTTTTTTTTATAGTAGTACACTTTAACTACGATACATTCTATCTACGCATTTAGGAAGTATTTTATCTACATACAGAGGCGTAGCTAAATACCAGTGGGCTCCCACGGGAATTTACATACATCTTATTCTTACGCTTTGTAATTATTTGCTTATTTTGTGGAACTTATGTTACTATTTTTTCGATGATTTTAATTCTTTTTTGTAGTAAAGAGAACTTGTATTATCAACTACGTTGCGACTGTATTTTTTGGTTTTAGCCTTCGTCAGGTGTTTAACAAACTAGAAGAATTAATAAATAATACCTACATTAAAAATTATACATTTGTTAAAATATATAAAAATAAAAATTTATACGTCTTACCAAAGCTTTGTTCATCAAAATTGATTTGTGACAAAGGACAAAGTGTCTTTGTCATCGGTTGTTGTTGTTTTGCTAATCTGTATTATGTTACCCAAAGGTGTTATCATAATGTTAATTGAATTTGGAGTTAATAATTATTAATTTAATATTATGTTGTGGTATGTATTATTTCATTCTTATACATCTGTCCCATTATTAACAGTTTTTTGTTTTCTTTTGTACATAAATTTTTTTCCTAGCATTTGTCTTTTGCATGAATGCAAATCATGTTTTTTCAGTGCTGTTAAGTTGCTATTATTTTTGTGTTATTGAATTCTGTTTTTGATGTATTGGCCAGATTGACCTATCTGATTTTTGGAGCAATCTTTGCATGATATTTTGTATATTGTATGTGTAAAGTCATTTTTGGATATTTTAGTTTTTAGTCTTATAGAAAACTGCTTATTGCAATTTATGTGTAATTTTTGTATTATATGGTTGTATGTAATATGTGTTTCACTTTTTGTGTCAATGGTGGTACATAATCTGGTAGTGTTAGATATATTTTAGTCGTCTGGTTTTGTATATCTATCCCTTTTGGTTGTATATATTCTATCAGTCATTGATTTTATTGTTTTGTATACGTTTTGGGTAGCGATTATTTATTAGAATGGTTTCTACTTTTACGATAGTTTCTGGTCTGTATAATGGATTGATCAGTTTTAATAGCTGTTTGTATAATTGCTATAACTACATTGTTTTTGTGAGAATAGGTAGTTTCGTCTTTGAATATAGAACATACATTCTATATTCAAAGGTTTCGTGTATCATTTGCTTAATATTTTGTTTTTATTAATGTCAGGTCTAGGAAAATTATTTGGTTTTGTTTTTTTTAGTGTGAAATTTTTTTCTGTGGTAGCTATTAAATTGTTTTAGTATTTCATCTGTTTTTATGTTTTGTATTCTTATATAAAGATAGTCTTCATATATGCCATAGAATACTAGATAGTCTATTACTGTTACTATTGTTTCTTCTAAGTCTTCCGTGAACACTTGAACTATAACGCTAGATAGTAGATTTTCCATTAAAATAGCACTGATCTGTTTCTAAAAATCATTTTTAAATTGAAAATTTGCATGAAGGTCTTCAATTTTTATCCTATCGTTCAAAAGTAAATTTAAAGAATGGGCGCTACAAGTCAGCAATAAATGAGTATTGTTTATGAAGACACTGTACTCATACTCCTACATATGCATTTGACAATACCGAGGCACTATTGCACCTCTGTCATCTGCATTTTTGTGAATATACACCTTTTCATTTAATTAGTCAATGATTGTGTCTTTTATAAGACTAGAGGTGGTACCATCCAATGCTTTTTAAAATCCCAAAAATGATTCACAAATCTGAACCTAAAGAGGTACACCTTAAACATCTGTGATTATTACATACCAAAAAATTTGTGAGAGTTGATTAGTTTTTGACAAATCAATAAAAATATGTACTTCTTTTCGAAAAGAGTAACTAATTACGATATGTATGAGGTGAATCCCTGGATCAAATATTGGGGCCACGGCCCCCATCTGGTGCTCCCTCCACCATTGGTGTACCTGGTGTAGTGGCCTCTGCCCTCTGTCTATGTATTTCCTATCTACTGTCTCATACTATTAACACCAATCGGTGCAAATAATATTAGAACTTTTTTAGATTAAGCCAATAATAAATGGGCTTCAATTTAGTAAATATTTTATAAAAATTTATTTTTACGTTTTTCTCACTACTACCATCCCTATCTGTAATGTTCTCCTCCAAAAAAAAATCCCAGTGCTGTGCAGTAATGCCAATAAATTTATGATTATCACTAAATTTTTAATTATTCTTATTTCAAGACACTTAATGCAGCTTTAATTGTATAAACAAATTTTAATATACATCAGCATTAATGAGCTATAATATTACAACATTATCGTAACATATATACATATAACTCTGCAACAAAAATTTTATATTTTATTGCATTTTAACTAATATCAAATCAATTTCAAATTAACCAAACCAATGGGAACTCATGCAGTTTCTAGTCCATTCCTTGTGGCACACCCAACACCAGTCAAAACCACAGCCAGGTCGTGTACACACCATATGCATGCAACCTCCTGTAAAATGAATTATTAAACTAAACCAAAATTATCAAATGACTAGTATTACCATCTCGTTCTGTTCGTGTCTTGCATTTAGGACACGATTTGCTTATAATTTTTATGATGAATTTTGATGCTTCATCTGATCTAGCATTGAATGATTTGTTGACTTCCGCACTAGTGTTTGAAATCTCTGTCTTCTGTGAATTTGATTCACATTCTCCAGTATGGTATGGTTGTAAACAATGTCGGCAAAAGGTATGCTTAAAAAAATTATTTATTAGTAAGAATAAATTTTTAGAGCAATATTTGCTTATGTATTATATAAAAAGTGAACTTATACGTTATATTTAGATGTTCAGCCATACTCATGAATTTATTTTTAACAATGTTCAAAAATACTACCTCTAATAACTGCATATCATCACCCAATATTTATAGACTTCCGATTATTATCTATTGTTTTCTTTAAGATAAGAAATATTTGTAAACTTTGTTATTAAAACCCAGGTTTCCATATTTATGCCCCAACGCTGGATGACATTTGATTAGACAAAAGGATTCTAAATTTTTGTTGCTAAATATAAGCTTTCAAACGAGCCATTCATATGCTATTTAAAATGGAGGGATTCACAAAACATTTTGTGCTGCCCCTCACTGAATCCAGTCAAAGAGTGTAATTTTACTATCTTAATTTCTAAATGACAGCAAACTGTTTTGATCATAATGTTTTTGGAAAAGGCTGCTTGCATGTGCTAATATGTTTGAGAAGTGACATATGCTAAAATGCTTTGTTAAAGTTAGCAGCAATTTTTACTTTTTTAAATGAATACCAGTTGCAACAAAGTTGCTAAAAAATGTGACTTACACTGTATTTGATAAATTTAATTTTACCATCAACAAGCCACTAAGATGACTAGAAGGTTTTAGCTAAGCTAAAGTGTGTATTTTTTCTGTATTAGTTATTGGGTGACTGGAGAAAAACACTAACAAATCAAGATTTCCCCATTCAGTAGACAATATGATCAATTTTTTGGGTTTTCCAATATAATGCAAGTTTTATTGGTTTCACTAATTACTTATGTATATGTGACTACCAATTTTTTTATCTTTAGAAATCGTCCTTTAAATTGCCCTAATTTTATTTCTGTAAAAAATTATGTCCATATTATAATTATTCCATTTAAAGCAGTTTCGAAAAGTATAACTGGTTTCTCCAATCAATCAGTTTGAAGTTTATGAATTACCGATATAAATGATAGGGATATGATTGGATCCTAATACATAATCTGGGAGTCTTACAGCTGTTATACTAAAGAATAAAGCGTAAATGCACAATAAGACATTTTATAATGGTACTTACACCACATCCATTAATACACACAATCTTAGTAAATTCTTGATCACACAAAATACCCATTCCACAACCAGGTTGTGGGCAGAAGACTCCTCCAGCTTGGAGAACAAATTCTTCAGCCGCAAATTTATGGTACTGCAAGTACTAAAAATGAATAATTTGTTAACACTTCAAGAAGAAAGGTACTTTTTTGTTATGTGTAGGCTTGCTAATGCCAAATTAGGTATTTACAAGTCATTATAGAAATTTCCTATTTACATACATGGCCTTTTACTTCTCAAATAAATACATCTGTATGCCAAGATAATTAGAATCACACTCACAAATATAGAAACACATTCCTCTATGTTGCCAAGTAGTAAGTTATCAAAACAAAACAAACATGGTCCTTATATGACAGTTTACAAACAGTATACAAGCAGAAATCTTGTCCTGATTAGGGCCTAAAGAATGTCATCAGTTGGAATTGCTTCCAGGAAGCTTATCAGCATTTAAAAGGACTATAATAAACTTTTGCAGTTGTTAAAAATTAGCATTCTTCTCTCTCTGTTTATGAACTTTTTTGTTTAAGACTGCCTTGAATAACAAGGGCTTTCCACAAAACTTACATGTAAAAACCATAATAATGAAAAAAAATATGGAAAATACACACAATTTGGTAACTAATGTTTGACGGCCACTATGCACTCTGTGCAACGCTTCAGAACAGGTTGTAGAATTTATCTGCCATTTTAAATCTCATTATCTATAAATTTTCCATATGCTACGTGTGAGGGGTCCCTCACCTTAATAAAATTGGTGTACGTTTCACCAGGAAATATCTTGGAATACCATGGGATATGTTGAATATTGAGGAATATCGTGGAGTTGAGAGGGCATACTAGTGGATTTTCATGGAATATAGCAGGAGTACTGGTGGGATGGTGAAATAGTGGGCCAACGTGTTCTAAAACTCATTGCACATGATACATGTCCCATTATCATGCTTACTTAATTGACGGCTTTATTTATATCTTAGAGAACAATATTTCGAATACAGGATATAGCACCCAAAGAGTGCTCGATAATACAATATATCATATTTATACAGCTTGTTCAGTTTTTAAGTACTAAACCAAACTTACATTTTTAAATAGAACCACCAACCTTTTATGTCGGATATTGGGTTTTGCAGCAGGAATGCCGTAAAGTACTCAGGCAGTCAAAATAATACAATATAAAAAAACTTAAAAAAACATACAATATATTAACATTTAAAAGTATACTAAAAGGTAAAAAATAGGAGCAAGGTGGGGATTGTGGCAGACTAAGTTGGTAAAGATGACATCAAAAGTTAGTAATAACAGTAAAAAAAAGAAAAACTTGTTATAACAATTTAGTATTATATTATCTTTAGATGTGTGCATTTAGATTTTGTACAAATTATCTCTCTGTAGTGTGGAAGCTTTGTCAAATCTGTTACAGCATTTTAAAGAGAAAAATTAGTATTTAATATACTTTTCAAACACTATAAACTTGAAAATGAATTATTTAATTTCTTTTTAAATAGTTACTGAAAAAAGTATTTAAAATACAAGTACACAGTTCACAAGCAGGTATTGTAAGTACTTTATATTTATGTATTATTACTTACTTAGTATTTAAAAATACTAAATACTTTAAGCTCTGGTTATAGTTCCTTTATCCGTTGAAAGCCCACATATTATTATTTATTATTTTTATATTATATTATAATTATTTCACACATCATCTTTACCAACCTTTTCTGCCCTTATTCTTTTACTTTTTACTAAAATTTAAATGTTAGTGTATGTTTAAAAAAATTATATTATTTAGACTTCTGAAGTACTTTATAATACTCCTACCGTAAAACAAAAAAAAAATAATTCTCACGTTTTTAAATAACGTTCTAAAGATTTCTGTTGACGAGAACCATAAAAAATTTTAGGAAGCTGCAATTTCAGCAAGAAATTAAAATAAATGGGTTAAATCTGTTTGTTAGATAGTGTCTATCTACATTATGAGAGAAGGCGACACAAGGAGCCCTAATAGAAAATTGATTATCAAAGATTTTATATGTAGGTAATGAGGTAAGTAAATATTATAATAATTTAATATACTGTAAAGTTGCCATTTTCAAGTTGTATGTATGGGCTTGTGCCCATGTTCTGCTCCAAAACTAGCAACTACCGTGGGCAACATAATCTAAAAAATAAGAATAAAAAATATCCCATTTCATATTTTTTTATCCTCTAAGATTACTGAATGTGTTAAAATAAATTCCACAAGCAGTGTGTAAGACTAATGCAATTCAAGTTGCAAAGACACAAATGTACTTTTCTTGACATAATTGCTCTATCACATTTTTTGCAATTATGTGGTCAACCTTATATGTGAGATAACAGGTATTTCAATTCAGAAACACTGCCAAAATATATTCCAACACTATTATTGTAAATCGGGTTTTATAACATTCCTTGGCAAAAGCCGACGCTGAAAGGCATGGAAACTTTTGCACAAGACGAAACACAATAATTGATATATGATAATGCTGAAATTGTGAAATTTTTAGAATATATGCTAGCCATAGAAGCTTGATAAATGTATGTATTACTATTTTTGACAAAATTCACATGTGGTTATGGTTCAATAAAAGAAGTAAGAAGTAAATGGAATACAGGGAGTAAGTGAAATGAAATAATAGGTGGAAGATATGGAATAAGGGGAATATTAAGTTGAATACAGGGAGTAAAATGGAATAAATGAGAGAACAACGGGAATAAAGGAATAACACTAAATATTCCACTATATAAGAGAATCGATGTACTTTTTTCAATATGTTACGGACACCTCGAATATGTAATAAACATAAAACATTAATATGTAGCTACTTAAAATATCAAGCATTAAAGTAATTAATATAATACAAATCAACAAGCATTTTAAATGAGAAATACTAACTTGCGAATTGGTAAGCAACCTAAAATGGTGCACTTCCTTTATATAAGAATTTGGACATCCTATCGGGCAAATCAAAGTATAGCCATACTCAGGATGTTGCTGAAACTGCCTTTCCCTTAAACGTGTTAAGCAATACTGTCGAAAACAATCCAAACACGTTACATGATCTTCCTGACAAGGAAAAGCTAAAACTCTATCACTGAAATGAAAGAACATAATTATGAACAAAAAATATTGAAGTTGTTATTCTTTTTTTTCTTAAATAAATATAAACATCACAATTACTTATACTTTTTATCACAGGACAGTGTTCATAAAAACTTTTTTTATTTATATTTACTTACCATACATCAGTGCAAGCCAAGCAAGGGATATCTTTTAAATTTGGCCTAATCAGATACAAGGGGACAACACTATCATTTTCACCTAGTGAAGTATGTGAGCCACACTTAAAATAAAATTCTGCAAAATTTAACTGATTCTCTTCTGAATGCTGCTGTAATGAAGAAAACAATATTATTTCATTGGGACACTGTACTATTGCAGCAGTTACTTTAATACAGGTATCACTGCCATTTTCACATAAACCAGAAATTTGTTTTGGTTCCAAAACATCATTCCAATTCTGGGGGTCAGAGTGAACTGTAAATGCCCCTCCTTTACAAATGTTACATCGAACTCGTAATTTTCCACTTCTTAATATTTTACAAGTTGAACAATAAACAAAGAAATGTGCTTGATTGCCTACACTATTGAWCGAATCTGAAACAAGGAACATGAAAGTCACACAACAACAACTACTTAATCAACATTTTATTAATTAAGTAAACGGCGAAGTTTACGATTGATCGAGTAAGTAATTAATCGATTTGCAAACTGTAACCAATTAAGCATTTGATTATTTTTCCAATAGTCGGCTACCTTTTTGCATTTGATCATCATATTATCAATTACTGATTATATTCAATTAATCAAATTTTTCTGTATTCTTTAAATACTTTGTGGAGAGATACATTTTCAAAATTAAACTAGTATAAATAACCAAAATTTTAATTTGTTCACCTCCTTACCAAATTCATCCTTCTCAACGACTGCAGAATTTTGCAGGTCTTCCTCTTTTATTCCCTTATGGGATGACTCTTGCGGTAGTGATCGATTTTTAATATGAACTGCATGTAGGATGCTATGTTGTCCTATATCATATTGCTAAAAAGGTACTAAGTAAAACAATGTTGTCATTAATATAAATACATACAGTTAGAGATGTATCATCACATAGTTCCTTTCCTGCAAATATTATCTTTATCTCGTTTGGTTGTATATCAAGCTGTGATGCCACAAGTTCTCTTACATTTTTTATCTTCCATTCTGGTTCCAACTGTACAGGAAAAGTTTTCCCATTGCTAAGTTTTATGTAGATGTTTAAAGAATCACTACATATATTTGCCTTGGACCAAAATAACTTCAACATATTATTACTGAATAAGCTTTAAGCAAAGCACACACAACTGCAGGATATAGCACTCACATATCACCAGATATGTATTTCCTAAATAATGAAATTTAGTTAAACCACTAATGCTATTTTTGTTGTTCTACTTCCATTCGCAAGTGGTTTTTTTAAATGATCAATTTATTTTGCTTCAACACAGCGACCCCAGCTGTTTTTTGTTTGGCATTCAAAAGATCTACTACCACAACCTACGCAACGTCCGCGACGTAGGTTATTTTACTGTCATAGAGTGATGGCTTGACAGTTGACAGCAAAGATATGACAGGGTTGGAGTGACAGCTGTCTCTGACACTGACAATCCTGTCTTGATATAAGTGACAGTATTATATTGTGATAACAAACAATAACAACTTATTGTACGTAAGAAATCATTTTATAATACTGTAATACGTAGAAATATAGTAATTCATATCATCTTTGTATACTTCACTTATTTACTTCACTCAAGGGTAATTATACAACGTAATGTTTTAATTAATCTGTAATGTATTATTTATTCTCTTACTGTGATTTTACGAAATTGTTTACTGCTTAAATGGTAGTGTAGATGAAATTTAGCAAAAAAAGTAATATTTTAGTTACATTCATGTTTTAATCGGCAGTACGTTTACTCTTGGTTTACCCTAATTCAGTCCTGTTGTTTTAGATGGGTGCCGAAGATGATCCTTATGCGCATGTTGCCAAAGGCAAGCTAAAATTAAAACAGGATGGCAGTATCAAAAAGAAGAAGAAGTCTAAAAGTAAAAAAGTATTAGAACAGGTTATAAAAACTACTGAAAATCAAGAGACACCTACCGCTAAAACACAACTAACACGAACCAAAGCCGAGTTAGCCTTTAAACAAATGCAGGAAAAAATGGTACATATTTGTCAGAATTGTTCATTACCGCTTTAAATTGTTTACTTATCACAGCTTTAGTTGCCAGACATCCTTTTTTCCTAGACACTATTTAAGCAACATCCAGCTAAACGCATTAATATAAATTATGTGTAAAAATTCGCTGTCAGTTACTTGGTCATTATTTATAATCTTTATACATTCCAATGTTGGTTGACATGTTCAATAGGAGTGATGATAGTATTTTTATTTCAAAATGTGTCAAACCCAAAATAGCACGTATATAAATATACAGTTATATTTGAGTTTCTTATATTATAAATTTAACTGAAATTAATGTTCTTTTAATACTGTTCCAGAATTTAGAATAATTTTAAATAATTCTGAAACATACCTACTTTTAGAACTACAAAACAGTATTTCATTTACAATTTGTTTACTTCATTTTGGGTTTCAGTAATATATTTTGTTGCAGCAAACCAAGAGGATACTTGAAAAGGCTTCGATGACACACAAGGAAAGAGTAGAAAAGTTCAATCAGCACTTGGATAGCCTAACTGAACACTTTGATATTCCAAAAGTTTCATGGACAAAATAAATATTACAGGAATATACTGGCTACAATTTATTTTATAGTTCATAGAGATGTGTAGATGAAAGAGAATTATGCGAAATCATGATTTTAAAAATACTTATCTTTAAGTATTCAAATATATATAATGGATGTAATAATTTGTGTATTGTACATATTTAACCACCTAATAAAGTAAAATATGTTTTTATAATTTGATTGAAACCATTTATGATTAATGTGCATGAGCACTGGCTAACAGGCACTGACAACTTTTTTTAATTTACCTACATGAAATTTAGTTTTTACTTTTTTCAAAAATTACTGTTTAAAATTTTGCTCTGTTTTATTTCTTACAGCTAAATTATTTGTGGTTAACCTTTTTTATTTGGTTGGGCTTATCGCAGTTCATGAAGGTAATGCATGATCCCTCAAATCTTAAATGAGATAGTGCTTTAAACTGTTGTCAACTTTATTGCGGCTTTTTTTAGTTACTATATTACTTTTCAGATGCATTTTAATAACAGTACGCCATGATAGAGAATGAAAAAGTATTAAAATTTGCAACAGCAACAATTCCTTTATAACATGGCAATTAGGTTTGGTCTTGCCTGTCAGACAAAACAGGAGACCGCACTTGGATCTCTTTTTTCAAAACTAAAATCGATACATTACAAAACAAAACACCTTCTTGAAAAAATATTTAAACAGCACAAGTAGACACTATGCTTATCTGAAATTACAAAACATACAAGCAGTAGTACAAAACTTTGATAATGATATTGACACAGGCAAGAAAATAAACTCACAGCAAGACTGATTCTTAAATGATAGTTACAAAAACTATGTAAACCAAATGCATTAAATGAAGGAAGAAGCATTCGGTGTCAACCAGAATTTATTCCTTTTCTGAAAATCGGCTACATGTCATCTAGCGGTGGCTTTACGAATTACAACATAAGATGGTACGATCGGTAAGTACAAAAGTCTTACTATATGTTTGCACGGGTTTCTTGAGATAGTAACCAACATGAACTGAATGAACTTAATTTCTAAAACATTACATTTCCTTAGAAAATAATGTTAGGCATAAGTATAACAAACTTTCTTACCTAAAACAGGAACTTGCTACAATAAACTATTTTACAATTTTCATGACAAGTAATCATTCAAACAAAACATGCCCAACATAGTATGGCAACTTTGATATATTACACGTCTCCCTTTTTAGATAAACCCAGATAAACCTAATCTCTGTATCTAGCAATCACTGTTATTTGTCTTTTCAGATGTGGCTCAGAAGAAGGCACATATTCAGTTAAGTTGGGTTCGGGATTTGGATTAACATTAGATCTTCCTGGAGATTTCCTTTCGTTTTTTGTTTCATGATTACTTGTAACCTTTGTTTCATTTTGTATTATCTTAAGCTGTTCAATGTGTCTTTTCCACACTAACTTTTCCTTAGTCGTCTCTACCATGTATGTTTTCTCTCCCACCACTTTAATAACAGTTGCTTCGGTCCAATTTTTCTTATTTATGTCTATAATCACGGGCTACTACCTTCTGTCCCTCTTTCAGTTTCTTATATAATCTTCCTTGTCTACTAGATTATTGTGCTGTTTCTATTCTCACTTCCGTATTTGGTTTAATTAGATCGAAAACTGTGTTTAAGTTGCGACCTACCATTAAAAATGCTGGTGTTTCATTAGTTGTACAATGCTTGGAATTTCTGTAAGCTAATAAATATCGACAGGTTAATATATCCGTGGTAGTATTCTTGTTTTTTGAATCTTTTAAAGCTGTATATAATCCTTTTTTGAAGTTTTTCACTAAATTTTCGGCTAATCCATTTGTCGCTGGATGATGAGGTGCTATTGTTAGRTGTTTGATTCCMTTTCGTTTTAAAAAGGTTTCAAATTCGTTTGACACCAGTTGTGGGCCATTGTCTGATACAAGCATACGAGGTATTCCCCATCTGGAATAGTACTCTCGCACTCTGGCAATGGTAGCTTCTGTCGTAGTTGATGTCATTTTATGTATTTCTGGCCATTTGAAAAATGCATCCACTATTATTAAATAGTGTCGGTTATGTATTGGTCCTAGAAAATCTATATGAATTCTTTCCCCAGGCTGTTTTGGCAAAAACCAAGGGGTAGTTAAAGATTTTGGTGGATCTCCTGTGCTCCTCAGACATTACACACAAGATTTCGACATATTTTCAATTTTTGATCCATTTTTGGTCACCAAAAGTATGATCTGGCAATTGATTTCGTCTTAACAATTCCTAGATGACTAGCATTGAGTTCTTCCAATAGTTGTGAGCTCAATTTATTTGGAATGATAACTCTGTATCCCACAATAAACAATCTTGCTCACATGTAATTTGATCTCTTCTCGTAAAGTATGGTTTTAACACATCGTCCTTCATATATTCAGGCCAACCTTTCATAACATAATGCCATACTTTGCTCAATATGGGATCTCGTTTAGTTTCAACACTAATTCTCACACTCGTAATTGGAATCCCCTCCGCTATTATTAAATTTAAATGGATTGATTCCTCATTTGTCTCAATCGTTTTTATTGGATGGCGACTAAGCATGTCGGCTACATTGTTGTCGATTCCTTTGATATATTCCATTTTATAGTTAAATCCAGACAAATATAATGCCCAACGGTGTACCCTGCTAGAAGCCATTGGTGGAATTCCATGTTTTGCCTTAACAGTGGCAATAATGGTTTGTGGTCGGTTTTGATTGTGAATTGCTGCCCCAGCAGATAATGATGTAGCTTCTTAACTGCCCAGAAAACAGCTAAACCTTCTTTATCTAATAAAGAATAATTATTCTCTGCATTTGACAACGTTCTTGAAATAAAAAGTACTGGTCGTATATCACCGTTCTTCATTTGATGCGATAGTGATGCTGCAATGCCATTCTGCGAAGCATCAGTTGATAGAATTATTGGTAATTCTGGATCAAAATGTGTCAGAACGTTATCCGATGATATAATCTCTTTAATCTTGTTAAATGCTACTTCACAATCATGGTTCCACTCAAAGCGGTTATTCTTTTTCAGCAATTGATAAATGGGTTTCATAATACTTGAAACATTTGGTACAAATTTACTACAATAGTTGACCAAACCAGCAAAGCGTTTTACCTGTGTTGTGTTTTGTGGTTGTGGAGCTTCTAAAATAGCCTTTATTTTGTCAGTATTCTTCTTGAGTCTAAATTTTGTTATCGTGTGACCTAAATAATTGATTTTCTCTTGGAAAAACACACATTTACTCAGCCTTATTCTGAATCCTGCTTCTTGAAATTTCAGAAATACTCTTCGTAAATTTTCTTCATGCTCTCTTCTTGTTTTTCCTGTTATTATAATGTCATCAACAAAATTTGCAACACCATCCAAACCTTGTAATGTCTGTTCAAGCGTCTTCTGAAATATGGAGCTGGCAGGAGTTATTGCACATGGTAATCGATTTAGTTTGTATGGACCTTTATGAGCGACCATGGTAAAAGTTTTGATTATTCTTCGTCTAAACAAAGTTGATTATACGCATTACTAAAATCAATTTTTGTGAAACTCTCCCCTCCATTCAGCTTAACAAATATATCCTCGATCCTTGGAAGCGAATATCTGACATTGATTATAGCCTTATTTACTGTTACCTTATAGTCACCGCAGATTCTAATTGTTTCATCACTTTTCCGGGCCGGTATTAAAGGAGTTCCCCAGTCACTGCTCTCTATTGGTGAAATAACACCTTCATCCAACAGTCTTTTTAATTCATTTTCAACTTTTGTTTTAAATACAAAAGGGATTGTTCTGGGTTTTACGAAAATTTACAGATAATTTAAAGATTTTATGTTTATAATAGCATAAACTGTTACTAAACAGTTCTTTAAAATCATTCAAAATACCATTCAACCCACTATTTACATTCAAAATGTTTGTTTTAAATTTTAAATTAAATGTTTGCAGAAAATCGCGCACTAGTAAATTTTGGCTGCCATTTTTTACAACATACAATTGAAAATCAACAATTGTATTATTATATTTTAGTTTAACATCCATGCAACCTAGTGTTTCGATTCTATTTTTTGAATAGTCACGCAAAATCACCATGCTCTGCTGCACCTTACATTTCTGAAAATGTTGTAAATATGTTTTCTCTGTTATAATTGACATGGCAGCACCGCTATCAATTTGCATAGACACATTTACATCATTGATTGAAACAACCTTATAGACAGGATTACAGCTATTAAATGATATATTGTAAATTTCGACTATATCCTCTGCATCACAAGGATCTTCTGTTTCAACCATATTTTGTGCTGGTCTTGTGTTCATGCGACATACCTTTGCAAGATGCCCCACCTTATTACACTTGTTGCACTTGTATTCAGTATACTTGCATCTCTGGTTTCCTGTATGCTGATGACCACAACATTTGCATTTCCACTTGCCTTTATTTGGATTCAACTCCGCATATGTGTCTCTTCTGGTTTGCTTCCCTATTCGACCATTGTTTTTGTGACTAACTTTCACCGAATTAATTTCCTTTCCTTCTGCCACTAATGCTGCTTCTTTACTTAAAGCCAGGGCCATCAATTTCTCCAATGTGATCTTTTCTTCACACAGTCTGTCACGAATTTTGCCTTTTCGTAATGCACACACAAATTTGTCTTTATTAATATTGATGACAAAGAGCTTCCAAATTCACAATTTGTGGCCAGGTTGTGTATTCGAGCATACCACTTGTTTATTGTTTCACCCTCTTCTTGTTGCGCAGCATAAAACTCTATTCGTTCTCTGTGTACACAGGTTGATGGCGAAAAATGGGATTTCAGCATCACACATAACTCATCATAAGTTTTCTGTTTAGGCAGATTTGGTGTACATAAGTCCTTTAGTACTTTGTAAGTTTCTGCTCCAATTAAGCTTGATAATGCTGCTACCCGTATCTTCTCCGTTTGTGAGTCTTTGATGTTTTTCACTTCAAAAAATTGTTCTAACTGTTCTTGATAAACCAGCCATTCATCTGATTTAACGTTAAACTTCTCCATTGACCCAATTAGAGCCATTTTAGCGTTTACTGCTTCTTGCTGTTTCCAAAATTCACGATTTTTGTCAGTTTTTAATTTCAGCTCCACCTGCTCTCCTAACTTCAACCGTCTCGTTTCCAATGTTATGTTTGCATGGGTTTTTTGAGATAGTAACCAACATGAACTGAATGAACTTTATTTATAAAACATTACATTTCCTTAGAAAACAATGTTAGGCATAAGTATAACAAACTTTTTTACCTAAAACATCAGGAACTTGCTACAATAAACTATTTTACCATTTTCATGACAAGTAATCATTCAAACAAAACATGCCCAATAGTATGGCAACTTTGATATATTACACTTACATCGCCGATTGTCCAATATAAGCGTTTGAGCCCGGTGAAATAAACTTATTTTGAATCATTAGTCTTAGCCATACTCATCTACCACATATTTAAGATTGAAACGTGTATACAGGGTCCGTCACCTAAAACTCCCCGGGCTCGCATTTTCATTATTTTTTTAGTACAACCATAGTTTATAGGTATGTCAAATTGTAGGTCTTTTTAAACTCTTTAAAAACAGCATAGTGAGTGTCCAAATAAATGGTTGCCGATTATGATATATTGCAAGTAAAGTTAATTTTTGTAAATATATTTTACCTTACCCCGTATAATAAATATGGCTTCATAGTTGGATGCCGACTTTTGTCTTCTTCAATTTGTGTCATTGCAACGTATGCGTAATTTTTACTCCTTCTTAATGAAAAACAAGAAAAACTCATCGCCGCCATATTCTGTTAATAGGGCTGTTCACAATTTTTTAAGTGTAAATTTAACAGTTTATTACGGCATAAATTAGCCCTACATACCTATCGCTAAACACAAAACGCCAAAATTTAGAGTAACTTTTAAATAAATCAAGTAAAAAGTTCGTTCTAAAGAGAGAGAGGCTAAAAAACCCTGCCATGAGGCTAGCGCGTGACGTAGAAAACCAAATTTTGAGAATTATAATTATATAATTGCAGGAGTCATACTACCACTTACAGGGCTGCACAGAAGAGTATAACCTTGGTCCATAATAATAATATTAATTAACAAAAAGTATATATTATTATATTTCCCACAAACAATAATTCATCAGGTGGCAATTATTTTTGCAACAAACGAATATGTATAAATACGCCGCCCTTTATTTGCCTATGGACCTTTTTTGTATTTCGATGATGATGTGTAATGTCATCGCGACGTTAGTTCTCCATAAAAGTTTCGATTTTATTGGAATTTTTTGGATTTCCTGATGGCCGACGTCAGCTCTGTAGACAGAGCCCATCCGAGATATTGCACAACTAAAATGTCCAATGAACGTCAACTAGAAGATCGTACTCAGCCTACAGGCTGCTGCCGGTCCATTAATATTGACAGTCTTCGAATTCTACAGCTAAATATACAAGGTATATCAAAGGATAAATCCGACTATCTTGCAAGAGTTGCTCAAGACAATAAAGTAGACGTGATACTTCTTCAAGAGACTTATACGGTCGATGTTCAAGATATCCGCAAACGAGAGACGATCTTGGGATATACGCTAATCGATTTTCTAAATAGCATAGTATTCATGGATCTGCAACTTATGTAAAATCTGACTTAATCAACTTCCGGTCAGTTAATAAAAAAATTGTAAATGGTGTCGAAATTATCATAACTAAAGTAGGAGACCTCACCATTTACAACATTTATAAGTCTCCGAATACTGTCTGGCCAGACAACTTCCTTAGATATCACGAACATCCTTGTGTGTATATTGGTGACTGCAATAGCCATCATAATATATGGGGCTACAGTGATAACGACATGATCGGACTTGCTCTGATGAACTGGATAGAAGAGCACAACCTGCTTTTGTTTACACCAAAGAAGAGAAGAAAAGCTTCCATTCGGCAAGATGGAGTCGTGACTATATACAATCCGGACCTCTGCATCTTCTCCTGTGATGCTAATTTAATGCCTCTTCGTGTAATACGGCAAGTGTCGAATGACTTTCCACAAAGCCAACGTCGCCCACAATTAATAGTATTCAGTATATACGAGTACAGATTAAAAATGTGCCATCACTTGAGAAACCACGATTGAATTTTTCAAAATTGGATATAGTAAAATAATAGTAGACGGTATTACCTGGAGATGGGGCAAGACCACAAACCAGTTGATAGAACCAAATCCAAAAAACTAACAGACACAAGTGAGAGAGACAAACATACGACAACGAACGCAATGAATAAGGACAATTCTTTAGAGAAAGTGAAAAAGTCAATCTGGAGGGTGGGTACATGGAACTTGAGGGGTGTAAATGGCAAGGAGAAAGAACTAGAGGAAGAATTTGGAAAGATAGACCTGGATCTGCTAGGCATTACTGAAACAAAGAAGAAAGGTAAAGGAGTGCTGAAAATGAACAGCGGGATACTTTTAATATATAGTGGAGTAAAAGGGGATATGAGGGCCTCATGTGGAGTAGGATGCATACTAAAACAAAACATGGTAGATAATCTACGTAAATGGGACGGCATATCTGAAAGAATACTAACAGTAGAAATTAGCCAGGGAAGAAACGGAATCTATACATTCATTATTATATATGCGCCGAATGAAAATGAAACAATGGCAGTGAAGGAGCAATTCTGGGAAGATCTAACCATAGCAACTGAAAATAGTAAGGGAAGGACAATCGTTTTGGGAGACTTCAACGGACGTGTGGGGAAGAAGGATAACACAACAGCCTCGACAATAGGAAGACACGGTGAAGAGAAACGAAACAACAACGGTAGAAGACTGCTGGATTATTGCATGCAGTTTGATTTAATTGTTACAAATACATTTTATATGCACAAAGATATACACAGATTCACAAGAGAAGTACTGAGCAGGGGAGAGAGATCTATCATAGACTACATAATTACCGAAAGATGCTTCCATAAGAATGTTAGAGATGTCAGAGTACGAAGGGGATCCGAAATATATTCTGACCACTATTTGGTTATAGCCAAACTATGGATAAAGGATACTGAGAAAGTAAAGCCGCAAAATAAAGTTATCAAAAAACAAAACGAAAGAATAAAATCGTTCAAGCTTACACAACCCAACATTGCTCAGAAATACAAAAATATAATAGACAATGAAATAAAGGGAATACAGCAAATAGAAAAAGTAGATCTGGAAATCTTATGGCAGAAATTTAAAAAAATAGTGTTAAGAGCAGCTAAACAAGCATGTGGAACAATAAAAGAAAATAGTAATAATAAGAAACAGACACACTGGTGGAGCGAGGAAATCAAACAACAAATAAAATTGAAGAAGATAGAGTGGACTAAATATTTAAATAATAAAACTGCTGACAACTATAACAACTACAAGAAACAAAGAAAGATTGTAAAGAACTTAGTAACGACAGCAAAGGAAACGGACTGGAATGAATTTGGTAATAGAATAGAAAATGCATACAAAGGAAATCAGAAACTCTTTTACAAAATATTAAAAGGACTAAGAAAACCAGAAGAAGAGCCAAATAGAACTATTAAAGACAAAGAAGGTAGGATCTTAACAGAAGCAGATGCCATCATTCGAAGATGGAAAGAATATTTTCAAGAACTGACACAAAACACAAAATCTCTACATTACAGTAACACAAACAATGTACTAGAGGTCCCAAATACAAACAATCTAGAAGAAATAACACTCCAAGAAGTCATAAATGCTGTCAAAAGGCTTAAGAGGGGTAAAGCGCCAGGGCATGACATGGTGACAACTGAAATGATACAAAACATCGGAAAAAAGGGAATAAAAATGTTGACAGACATATTCAACAGAGCAATGGACGAAGGAAAAGTCCCAGATGATTGGACGGTGGGTGTAATACTGCCGATCTACAAAAAAGGGGACAAAAAAGAATGTACCAACTACAGAGGCATTACTCTCCTAAGCACAATAGAAAAACTTTATGAAATCATCCTCGAAAAGAGACTGCAAAATACAATCGAAAACCAATTAGACGAGGCACAATGTGGATTCAGAAAGGGCCATAGTATACAGGATCATATCTTTACCCTAAATCAGACCGCCAGCAAAATATTAACTCAAAATAAGGAAGCCTTCATAGGATTCATAGACTTAGAGAAAGCGTTCGACCGCGCACCGAAAGAAAGGATTTGGACAAGTTTGAAACAGAGGGGAGTAGATAACAATTTAATAAAAGCAGTACAAAGTTTATATTGGGGAAATGTATGCTACGTAAGAACAAACAACAGAAGCTCAGAAACATTTGTTAGTGATGAAGGGCTCAAACAGGGCGGAGTGCTGAGCCCTGTGCTCTTCGCAGTTCTTATGGATGATGTAATTAAAGAATGTAGAAGGCTGCACACTGGAAAATTAGCCATAGGGTACAGAAATCTGAACATTATACAGATAGCAGAATGTGCATTCGCAGACGATGTGGCGATAATTACGAGCACAGAAAAGATGCTGCAAGAGAAACTACAAATATGGCAAGAGGTACTCCAAATATACAACATGAACATGAACTTAACGAAAACAAAAGTTATGACTATTTCAAACTATGAGAAGAATCTGAATATACAATTGAATGGACAAAAGCTGGAACAGGTGTCATGGTTCAAGTATTTAGGAGTGATAGTCGATCAAACAGGAAAACAAGAACAAGAAATAGAAGCCAGGGTAAACAGTGCGGCCAGACTATACCACAGTCTTAGAGACTTTATAAACAAAAGGGAAGTGTCGCGTACAACAAAATTAGCAGTATATAAAACAATATACTGCCCCATACTGATGTTCGGGTGTGAATCATGGGTACTGACAGAAAGGACTAAAAGCAGAATTCAGGCAGTAGAAATGATGTATCTAAGAAGAATAAAAGGCATTTCGAAAAGAGACAGGATAAGAAACGATATAGTGCGAAGTGAACTCGGGGTTAAACCAGTGCTAAAAATCATAGAAGAAAGACAACTTGCGTGGTTTGGACACTTAGTGCGGATGGGAAACACGCGTCCAGCAAAACAGGTATGGCAAGCCATGCCTGGATCAAGGAAGATAAGAGGAAGACCACGAACCACCTGGGACAAGGCAATAGAAAACATTCTGGGGGAGAGAAACCTAACGATGAATAAAGCAAAAAACTTAGCAATGGACAAGAAAAAATGGCAGAAGATAGTGCATGGAGGAAATCAGTTTACTAATTAGTATAATATACCCTACACCAGTGTCTGGTACTCGGGTTCTGATTATATATATATATATATATATATATATATATATATATATATATATATATATATATATACAGATTAAAAATGTGCCATCACTTGAGAAACCACGATTGAATTTTTCAAAAAGCGGACTGGTTAGGATTTAGTACTCAAATTAACATGAATCTTCTGTTAGAACTCTAGTTGGCAAATAAAAAAATACTCGTCGTCGTCTAACACCTTTTATTAGGCTAAACATTGTTACAGCAGTTCTGTTGACAAATGTTAAATGTCCAAGAACGTTAAACTGAACTATTCCTTAAGACACTTATGCTGCTTCAAACTATTTTTTATTTCTTTTTCTCTAATTAATTACACTTACATTGTTTTTCTCCGTGGTTACAACTTTTACCAAACTGTGACTAGATATCAAATTTAGTTATCGTTTCCAACAGTTGTGCCCCCCGGTGCTAGGTCTGCATCACTCTGTATTTCGGTTTCCAAAACGATAATTCTAGATGTCGGTCGTCTATGGACTCCGGTTGCAGTCTTCACTAGTACTACCCGAACTTGGCCATCGCTTCCTGAAGATGTTTCTTCAATCATACCCCTAGACGAAGAATTTCTAGGTAACTTTGTTATCTGCGATTATAACAAGGTCTCCGTTTTTAATTGGACGTGTCGTAGTCTACCACTTCGTTCGCTTTGTCAGAGTAGGAAGATATTCTCGCACCCATCGCTGCCAGAAGTAATCAGCTAGTCTTTGTGCTACCCTCCACTGTTTTCTTGAACACAAATCCATATAAACAAACTGTCCTGGACATGGATCTCCCGAAGAACTACCTAATAAGAAATGGTTCGGAGTCAAGCTCCCTGGATCCCTCTGATTCACGGAAAAATGTGTTAACGGTCTACACTCTTCACGATGTTTTATGCTTCTGCAAGAACAGTCTGTAGCATTTCTTTCTTAGTAGCTTGATTCTTCAAAACAGCTGATATAGATGTCCTAATGGATCTTACAAGACGTTCCTAGCAACCTCCCATGTAAGGAGTTCCCGTTGGTATGTAACGCCAATCAATCTTCCTAGAAAACAAATTATCCTTCACTTGTGGTTAAATATCCTTCAATGCCCTTTGTAGTTCATTGTTTGCTTCGTAAAAATTAGTGGCGTTATCAGATATAATGCATTTTGGTTTACCACGTCTAGCGATCATCATCCGAATACTATTTCAATGTGAACAGCTCTAATTGTTAAACAGGTAAACAAAGCTCCATATCTCTTTTCTTTTCTTCTTCCAACTGAAACTTCCATCGGTCTGAAACAATCCAACCCAGTATACGTGAATGGTCTTTTTCGATAAGCCAGTGGAACTTCCGGTATCAATCCCATTTGTGGTTGCTGAGGTTGTAGCTTCCATATTCTACATATCAGACATTATATGCTTATCTTGACGAACACCAGGTCGAAGTTTTGATATCCAAAACCTTTGTTTTAATTCGTTCAGTACATATTCATTTGCACCATGTCCCGCTTGTCCATGGTAGTGGCTTATCAGTAGTCGTGTATTACGTATGTTTGGTGTCCAATATAAGAGATTGAACTAAATCCATCTTCATTTCATTTGATACCTTTATGCTTCTACCAAGTCTCAACACTTCCTCTTGGTCTATAACTGGAGTAAACGTGTAGAACTATTAGATTCTGGCAACCCTTGTTTCATTTTCAATGCTTTTATCTCAGCAGAAAAACTTTTCCGCTCTGTCCGAATCTTGTTTTTCCAGTTGTGTAGGCTGACGACTTCGGCAGGCTCGAATAAACTGGAAGACTAGCTATGACACGCAACAACGACGAAAATCTTTTAATTTCTGGCAGCTGAAGGAACTCTTAAGTGATGGCGGCACAAATTTTCGTTTTGATCTCCTTATCATCAGCATCTACAGTTTTCGGAAGGTGTCTGGGCCAACACTTCTCCGGCAACTTTAAGAAGTCGGGTCCACACAGCCATCTACCCATTATGCTAAAATCTGCATTCTTGTTGTCTCTGGTGGCTTCATCAGCAACGTTTTAGCGTTGTAGGCAACCTTCTCTACGCAATTTCTTTGAACAAGTATCAATTTCCCACAAACGATGCGATATAAAGGGTTTATACTGGAGAGATTCAGATCGAATCCAAGCAATAACTGTCGATTAATCAATCACTCCAGAAAATCACATCGTCTATTGCAAATTCATGTTCCTCCAATATAGTGCGCGACAAACGGTGCCACTCTGCTCTTACTCTGCCGTCCACAATGAAAAAGTGGCATCTGCATTAAAGCAAAAACCGAGAAAACACTTTAAAGTTCAACGTATAGATCTTTCTATGTATGTTTTATGTTAATTAAACACATGTTATAATATACAGCATAGCTAATACTTCAGATATGGCTTCTAAGCGTAGCAAGGAGATAAATTAACTTGTAAGAAGTGTTTTGCTATCAAAAACCCTATCTTTTTATCGTGGAAGACAGTACTGGTAACAAAGGATACTTCCACTAAACCATGATCATCCATATGCCTTAAATAGGCTGCTGCTGCGTAAGCTTGATTGCTCGCATCACAAAATACATGAAGTTCTCTTCGATTGGCATTAATGTTAGCTGTGAAGCATCGTCTTACTCTGAAATCTTCAAGAGTTTATCCAACCATTGCTTCCACTTCTTGAATAAGTCGCTCGTAAACTGTTCATCCCAGCCAAATTTAAATTTCCAGACATCCTGTAAGATAATTCTCGATTTTATGGTAAATGGTGCAAGGAATCCAATCGTATCGTAAACGGACATAACAAGTTTGTTTATTCGAAGGACAAACATCTCCATTAATAATCCCCGCCTAAAGTTTTCTAAAACTCATGTCAAAGCAAAATTCGTCTTCATGCAGATTCCATTTCAAGCCTAAGATTCTTTCACATGAAAATTCGTATCTAGTGTTCAAGTTCTTTGCGCTGTTAGAAAGTTTGTCTGCAGTAATGTCCTTTAATACCTCTTCGTGGTTCTTACTTCTTATATTTGTTATATTGTGTCAACGCTGTCGAGCTAATTATCAACGTAATGACGTTTAACGATAGCTTCTGCTGCACGTGGATGCTCTTGCTCGAATTGAAGGGCATTTCTGTTTTTTATATACTGCGCAGAGCACGGTGAAGACGTTGATCCGAACGATACGGTCAATGCCTAAAGTTCAAGTGGTTTGTTTCTTTCCATATCACTTTCTTCACTTTTACCTGAAAGAACATTTCTTTAGGATCGGCAGTAAAGGCTATTTTCGTCTGTCTGAGCTTGAACAGCACTCCCGATAGACAGTTTGTTATATCCTGACAACTCAGAAACGCATCGTTGAAGCTCATACCCGTGCTTTAGCAGCAGCATCGTATACCAACCTCAGCTTACCAGGTTTATTTGTGTTCTTAACATCAAAATGTGGTAGATACCATATAGAAACTGTGGTTGATAAATAATTCCTCTGCTGAAAGCGTTCTCGCATAATTCTTCTGAATACAACTATATATTTTGGAGCTGTATCCCTGCTAATTTTTACTTCGATTTTCAATAATCTCTCCAGTGCTAAAGAATAATTATTTAGGAGAATTATATCATTTTTTCATAACAAACCAGTTTCCCAACGTCCATCAATTCTTCTGGAGGTAGTTTCCATTAACTTTATTGCCCTGATATCATGTTTATTACATCAGCGAGCGGTTTCCACTTTGATGGCGTCCATGATGAAATGATTTTATACCAGACGATGTAGGGCACTATCTTCACCTTCTCTGGAGTACAGACAGACTGAAGTATTAGTTTTGTTTTCCAAATGTAACTGATAATCGTGAATTACACAGCCAAGTCTGGTATAAGAAGCAACAGGATCATTCTTTTTACCTTTTTTATCTGAATTGATGTAATGAACTCCCAGTTGTCCTGTCCAATAAGAATTTTTGGATTACCTTGCTTTTCTTCTATAGGGATGTCCCTCAGATGCTCCCATTTCAAAACGTCTTCTCTACAAACACTGTGACGTGCTATATTTAGTTGGCATACAGTATGAACCCTCTGCATGTTGTAAAAGTTATCTTCATTTGCTCCTCTTATTCTCAAACTGACCTTACTTCTGTGCTATCCATACCCATTAACTCCTCGGAGTAAAAGAGGATTAATTGTAAGTAGAATTCACCACACAAACTGCATTATGGACATATATGGGGTGCTAGAACACATAAAAACCAACAGCCTATATAACTCGAACACATTACGCGTTACTGCATTGCTTGCCACCAGATTTTAAAATAAGCAGCCATGTGCACGAAGGGCAACTAGTGACGTCATTTAGCGAAAGTAAGTACGTATTAACTTTTCAAGATTATTTCMCAAAATATTTAGAAGCTGTACCTATACCATATCAACAGATGAGGCAGTTGCAAAAGCTTTCGTTACGCAAATTATAGCTCGACATGACACTCCAAAACAACTCATAATGGATCAAGGTACGAACTTTGTGGGGACATTAATGAAGGAAATTGATAGCGTTTTAGGCCTAGAAAAGATCCAATCCTCACTTAGATGGGATAATAGAACATTCGCATTRTGTCATAAAAGATACTTTGTCGCACTACACACCGAAACACCAAGTGGCCTATCGAACACATATTCATACTCCTAAAAAGGATTTAGCCCACACTTCTTACTTTACGGTAGAGATATTTTGTTGTCGCCTGAAGAAATTTTGAAGCTTTATTAACAAAATATGATGACGGTGAAAATTACACGAGCGAAATGTTGGCGCAATTGCGAAAATGCGTTTGATACGCAAAAAGACAAAAGTATTTCAACAGGAAAGCAAAGGAAAGGACTTTTAAAGTTAGTGATTTAGTGTACAGCAAAAATAGGGTTGTCTAGGAAATTGGGGTCGAACTAGGTAGGTTCCGTACAGAATAATGGAAAAGAAGGGTCCAGTTTTTTTTAAATTAAAGTCCATATTAATCGATTAAAGCCATTTAAGCGTGTATTAGTAGAGTGCCAGGGTGGATATTCGCTCGCGAGGTATATGAGTGGAGCGACGTAGAAGACGATAATACCGAACCCAGTACTGCGAATGATGTTACAGTACCACTAGCGTGGGGATTCCACCAAGCAGCGGAAGCAACAGCAGCTCAGCCTCGTTGAGCTAGAAATGTCAGATCAAGGCCTAGGACCAGAAATCAGGGAGCCTGTTAATGGGTTTGTCTTCTTGATAGTCGAGTTTAGTCATGATTATGATATGTGAATAACTGATCTTTCGTGTGTTTTTAACGTGATATATTTTAAACAAAACGTTTTCTTACAACTCGTTTTTTTGTTATTATCGGTTTAGTTTCTATGATTGATTGTACATATTGCCGGCCACCTTGAAATGTGTACATTTCAATTAAATAATTATGACAATACGTTGTAGCAATAAAACGTTTTTAACGATTAATGGTTAATTACTATTATCTATCTATCTATGTATATCTTCCGTAGCGATCGCTTCTTCACAGAGCCATTAACGGTCTTGACTGATACTGTTCGTATTACTTCATCAGCACCAATATGCAATTCCACGATTCGCGTCATTGGCTAACGAAGAGGAGGCTGATTGTCTTCCACCAGAAGTACCAGTGATCCAACCCGAGGCTTGATTTCACTTCGTTGATTCAACTTAGATCTCTTCCGCAGCTGCGATAAATACTCCCGCGACCATCTTCTCCAAAACAGCTGAATAAGTTTCTGTAGTCTTTGGTAACGGGACAATCGACGGCTTGGCTCCTCGTGGACATCAGCACGTAAGTGGTATTTTGTGGATTTGACTGCGGCTTCCCGTAAGCACCCTGTATGTGGGGATTTGGGTGGAATGAAATGCCATTTAATCTCGTCACTGGCAAGAAATTGTGACACATTTTCATTGTGTTTGGCGTCTGAAAGCAACTTGTATAGCTCACTAAAGTGATTTTTAGCTCCTACAAAGTTCAAGCCGTTGCAACTGAAAATGTCTGATGGTTTACCACGTCTGGAAATAAATCGTTTCAGAGCGTTTATAAAACTATCTGTAGTTAAGTCCATAACTAGTTCAATGTGTATAGCACGAACGACAAAACAATATGCAAATATATGATTTGACGACCTTAGCCTTTCTGAAAGATCCCTCCTTTATCAAAATGGGACCGACATAATCGACATAATCTGCTGCAAAAGAGACTTTTCTTCTGAATATCAGTTTTTTGAAGTTGGTTAATGTGTCGTTTTATTGATCTACCTTCGTCAAGTTGAATTATGCAGTGTAACATACCCAACCGTTTCTTTACTGTGCCATATTTATTTTGTTATTGATGTAAAAACTGGTTTGTACTCTCTCTCCCACTTGAAAGTTGCGAGTGTTAGGTTTAATTTGAACGTTTTTTTTCTTGATGATAAGGTCGAAAATCATCTAGTCTAGTTCGGATTTGGCGATTTAGGTACAGTTCTGCTGGAGTTTTACCGCAAGCTAACTGCGTCTCTCGATATCGAGAAATGATTTTTCTAACCTTTTTGTACATAGAAATCGATTCGCTTTGCATTGTACTTAGTCTGTGTTTCAGGGTTTGAACATATCTCTCGGCTAAGCCATTTGTTGCTGGATGACCAGGTGCAATATATTTTTGAAAACTACCGTTCTCTTTACAGTACGTCTTGAATATATCACTGGTGCATGGTCGGACACCRTCACAAAAGGAAAACTATCAATAGCAAAGATGTCATTCAAAAGTTCTGTTGTGTTMTTCGGCMTCTTTTAATACTTTGATCTCCGCCCATCTTGATTTTGCATCGACATCTATAAGGAAATTGTAGTCTTGAAATGGTCCAGCGTAATCAATAAGAGTGCGATCTCAGTTTGCTTTTGGTTATTCCCAGTGATGTAATGGTACTTTTGCAGGATTTGATCCGGTCTGAGCGCAGGCTTCACAAAATCCTAACTAGACGTTCTATGTCTTTATCTATATTTTTCCATGTACAATGTCTTCTTGCGAGCTGTTTCATTTTTGTGATTCCCACATGCGTCGAATGAAGTTCATTAATACCTGATTTTGGAGTGTCTTAGGTACCATAATGAGATTATTCTTAAAAAGTATTCCTTCGTCTAGAACATAATCGAAATATTCAGGTTTGCTTTGAAGTTGGTTAACTGCGCTAATTCTTCATCTTTTTCTGTTTCTTGAGCTATGATTTCTGGTGTAATTATGTCACTTGAAATATTAAAAATGGTTGATAAATGTATTTGAATTATTTCTTCGTTGATATCGATATCAGTTGATTTATATTGTTGGTTGATTGGTGGTCTAGACAAGCAATCAACGTTCTGGTGATTAATTCCTCTTTTGTGTTGAATTTCATAGTCGAAACTACTTAGAAACGAAACATAACGTAGTAACATTGCCGCTCTCATCGCCGGAAGTTTTGCTCTTTGGTTGAATATTCTTGAAAATGGTTGATTGTCCGTAATAAGTTTGGAACGTTTTCCATATAAGTATACGAAAAAATGGTGAGTCCCAAAAACAATCGCGAGTGCTTCTGGATCTAACTGACTGCAATTCATTTCAGCACTTGTCAACGATCGTTATGCGAAAGCAATGGGTCGTTCCTCTCTATCTACTTTATGAGAATGGCGGCAATGCCTGTGGGACTTGCGTCACATGCTAAGTTCTGGATTGAATGGCATTAAAACTTGGTTACTTGAAATTTCTGTTTTCAGTTTGGTAAATTTTGCTTCGCACTCAGAGGACCAGTAAAATCGTCTATTTTTCTGTAAAAGCATTCGAAGCGATGCGTCATTGCAGATGCATTTGGAATAAATCGAAAAGAATTCCTAGAAAACTTCTGACTTCATCGATATTTGAAGGACGTGGCATATTCATTATAATCCTCTATTTTGTGGGGTGATTTCGAAATACGGTTGAATTCAACGACATGTCCTAAATACTCAATTTTTTTGTGAAATAACGAGCATTTCTGTCGGTTTAGATGAATATCATACTTTTTTAATCGTTGAAGACATAGATATAAATTTTTCTGACATTCTTCTTACGCACTGCCATGGACAATAACATCACCAAAATAAGACATGGTTTTAGGAAGACCTGATAGAATTTGATCGAAAATTCTATTGAATTCCGAAGGGGCTGTTTTTATACCAAAACTTAGTCGATTCATACGATAAGTACCACGGTAAGTTGTAATTGTTTGAATTTTACTACTCTGTTCATCTACTTCCAAATGTAAGTAAGCTTTGAATAAATCTAATTTACAGAAGTAGTATTTTGAATTTTGTGAACTGTTGAGAACTTCCTTGATTCTTTTTATTGGATAATTTGCTGATACCAGCAAATATGTTAACGGGTTTGTCTTCTTGATAGTCGAGTTTAGCCGTGGTTATGTTAGCGTCTTTGTCTTCTTGATGGTCGAGTTTAGTCGTGATTATGATACGTGAATAACTGATCTTTCGTGTATTTTTAACGTGACATTTTAAGCAAAACTTTTTGTTACAACTCGTTTTTTTACTATCGTAACTGGTTTATATGATTTATAGACAACTAGTGAAGTGTTAACGCGTCCGGGACACTTACAAATGTCGGGACCTTTACAGTACGTGGACTTATGATAGCGTTTCAAAGTAAAGTTGTTTACGGACTAATCGCGTAAAGATTGAACTCGAAAACAAACTATTATTTAGGTAATTTGAAAGTAAAGATATTGCGCGGTGTTTACTGTCAGGTGAAGAGTGCTCTGAAGAACCCGTTCCAGTCACAGTCTTGCAAGGAATGACAAACTTCAAAGATTAAAGGCGTACGTTATAGAGGTTACTCAGAAGCTTACTTGCAGAATGTTCGGCCATGTGCCTGTGGTATAGTCTGTTGTCATCTAGGTATCCAAGGTCTGGGTGCTAAAGAAGCACACATCGTCGGCCGCCTTTGAAACTTTTTAATCACTTTGACAAACTTTAGGGGAGCGGTACAACGTGATGAGTCTCTAACCTTTCGTGGGTTCAGGGGCACAGATGGTAGCTGTGGGGGTATATCCACATTGATGATGGGAGAACCTACTGAGTTACGGAGTCATCGGAAAGGTAAACAGCAGGCGACATGATGGGCACCATATCAGGTAGCAGAAATGTGTATCCACTCCGTTAGACTTTAGACATTAGAAGTCTCAACCAGGAAAACTGGCAGCAGCGCGAGTTATTAGTGCACGTGTGCATGTTTATTTACTATCTGTTCTTTAATTTTTGTTTTATTTTGTTCTGTTGATTGTAGGAATGCTCGCTTTCAAATGTGACTCACATCACGACCATTTTCTTCCGAAGTTAATGGTAGAAACTTGTTTATAATTATACGCGGGAGTTATGTAGGTTACATCCCACTACTGATGTTAGAAAGGAATGGCACTTTGTTGGAAAGTGGTCATTTCTTTCGAAAGGGGGAGTATTGTAGTGATATGTTGTGTTTAGTCTAGGTAAGAAGTTTCCAGGGTGATAATAATGACTCAAGTAAGAAGAACTGCGCTGTGGTAATTTACTTAGAAATCGTTTTCAACAAGGTTGTTTACTCCAAGAGTTCAACCAAGTATTGCCATGTCATATCCAGACATAAACATCCACCCAGTGAGAAGGTGGGAACTTATAATCGAAGGTTAAAACTAAAGTCAAAACCGAGAGTTTTTTCTCGACCATCATCGAGTTAAGAGGTAACAAGTGCAAAAGTTCGTCGTCGGGTTTCACGTTTAATTCTACAGTCACTTTGAGTTGAAGACGCCGGGAATAGTTCGGAAGTACAAATATTTTAGTAGTCCATCGCTGAAATTTCTAGTTAGTTGATTTATTGATAGAAAAATCCATACTCTAATAATGTGCGCTAATCCGTCGTTGTCTTGAGTAGAAATTGGATTACCAGACGTCGTATAACACCATGAGTCAATAAGTTTGCTTACTCCTGCTTGTACCAGAAAGAATCCCTAAACCATTCCAGAGCTACGAAGCTACGATACACACTCTCTGAGGAGTGGTGCAAACCAATGCTAAACTCATCTGTTTCTTCAGTTTTGCTTATTATTATCTCATAAATTTAAATGACATCAGAACCCTTCAAATCAGATAGTGGCAACATACCTCTGGTAAAGTAATTCCAAATTTATCATCAAAATTCTTTCTTAAGTTTTGCGAATACCGCAAAAAAAAGTCAGCGACAAGATGAGTTTCTTTTTTATCGAAGTGTTTGTTGTAAATTGAGCTCCATTACAATCAGTGATTATCTTCCATTGAAAGTTCACTTGATCACTCGCGTTTATTACATAGTTACATACACGATTACCATTTTCCTCAGTAGTGATAAGTACTGGTCATCTGGCACCCATGCATGTTTCACAAACATGCTGAGATATTAACTTAAACATGGGTTCCCCCATTTCAAAAATATCTGTTACACCAGTTGATATAATCGCATCAAATTTTGGCTATTATTTATTAATCTTTGGGCCTTGTAAACAAAAAAGGGGAACTTTGTTCATACGGCTAAAATTGCCCTATCCCAAAAAATTGAAGTTGAACGTTATATATCTATCTATCTTCTGCGGTGCGACCCCGCAAATGGAGCGGGCCGCTGCCTTAGACCTTTCGATCCATTGTGCCCGCATCGTAGCTTAGAAGAGTCCTGCCTTTTCAAAGAAGTGTAGTATCTCTTTCCAAGGTAACCTATAAAGATCTTCAGTCTTAATAGAGTTTTAATAAAATGGCTACATATTCTAAAATCGCCCGTCCCCTCTGGTTCGTGTCGCTGCTGCCCCACATAATGTGATGAGCATTTGCATCACACCCCGGAATGACTGTCAGATTGTTGTTTATACTCCACTCAACCAGCTCACAAAATTTTTGTGAGGGTGGTAGAGTAGGCGAAGCATATTACCGCTACAAGGTCTCTTCCGATAAAGTTCCTTAAGGGTCGCACGCGCAGGCTTTTGGCAGCGAGCAAGCAAGCTCTAGGTCTTTCATCCGACAGTACCTGAAAAACAGAAAAGTTTTTGTAGTTAAAGCCTCCCACTGAGCCTTGATATACCCAAGGCTCTTGAATTAGAGCAAAACTTGTATGCATTGCAGCCAGATGCCGTCCTAAAAGACTGGACGCCTCATAACTGCAATGCAAGTTAATCTGTAGAAATTGCAAGTCATTCCCTTCCATTTTGAAAAGGAGGCTCGCACATCTACTTGTCAGTAGGTCCAGGTTCATCGGTGGAGGAGCCCGGAGACCGGGGTTCCTCCAGTACCAATCCTGGAGCTGCTGAAGTGCTGGCATGTGGTTTCTGCCCAGATTCCAGGTTCCAGAATTGGACCCTGTGTACCCTAGCATACGCCACCCAGCCATTGGTGGAGAGCACTCGAAAGGACTCCTCATCAATTCCCATGATAAGCCTCATCTTCTTCCCAGATGTAGCTCTATCATGGATTTTCCAGAGCTTGTGAGATCCCCTCGGAGGTGGTCTGTCCTAAGCAGCCTACCTTTTTCTTTTTTAGGAATCTGCTCGCTCTCAAACCATATGAGAACGGTTGCCGACCCTAATTCCATCAGACTGGATTTATTCCAGTAATGGRTTKCCTGGTCCGCGCAGGTTATTAGGTGACACCCTGCTCAGACCACCTAAACTCGTCGAACCGGGGCATCCTAGTGCCCTCAGGAAGATAGATCATCAATCTTCCTTTCCATCGCCAGTTCGATKTCGGCCGCCTGCTTGGCTGATAGGAGTTCAGCTGGGGAGTTTGCMCCCCTAAGCTTCGCATTTATCGCTTGCGCAARGGATCGAGGTTTAAGCCCCCTCTTCCTTTCGTKATTTGGAGRCGGTGTGCTTGTTGAAGGCAAGGGTCGTTTTGAAGCCCCCCCCCTCCAAAGCTTTCCGTCTCCTTACGTGTGTCCAGGTTTCCCTCTGATGCATTGGCCTCTGCCACGGCAGATTCTTTCGCCCCGGAGGTCTCCTTGGACTTTCGGAGTTTCCTCCTTTGCGCTCCGCTTAGGCGTTTTACCGCCCGTGGAGCGTTAACGTCGCCCTGTCCCGGTTCCACCTAAGCGGTCCCAGGTACAGGGGTGTGAGTTCCAGTTGTCTGGCCCTCTAAATCAATATTTTTTGAGTTTTGGGGTTCCATATCAGTCGAGTACCCAGGAAATAAAAGGTCCACCCAACGAGAGCCTGGAGTGGCAGGGTAAGGGGTCGCTTGATACTTTGAAGGCTTCGTTAAAGACACTGCTCCCCCAGTGCCACGCAGCCCTCGGCACGGATCGCATTACACCTTGGCTTGGGGGGTTGGTTCACGGCGATGGCTTTTGGTCCGCCCGAGGGGTGTTTAGGCCCCTGTCGGACCTTATGATCACCACTAACCAGAAGGATCTGGTTTAACTAAATAATTTCTTTATCAAATTGACCGTACTAAAAAATAAAACTGTTTCATGTCACTGTTACTCGTATATTGATATTTTGAAAAATTTGTAAAAATTCTGAAATAATAGTAATGGAATATTCTTATAAATGAGTACCTACGATGGAATACTCATTTATATTAATATTCCATTATTATTTCAGAATTTTTGTAACAAATAATGTAAAGTATTGTCAAAATGTCATTGTAACAGTGACATCGAACACAGTTTTATTATTTATCACGGTCAATTTGATAAAAAAATTATTTAGTTAAGCAGTGAAAATGTGAATCGTAACATTCAAATGCAATTTTCTCGGAAAAAGTCAATTTTAGCCACATGAACAAGGAGTAGCTTTTTTGTTTACAAGGCTCAAAGATTAAAAAACCCATATTTTTGAAAAATATACTTGACCGCTTTAAAGTTAAGAGTTAAAATGTGAGGGGTTGGCCCCCTCCCGCCTCCCCAAAACATTCATTTCAGAAATGTGCGCATCGCTTTAACGGCTTCCACTTCAAATAGTCAGAGCTACAATTTTATGAAATTCTATCAATCGGTCTAAGAGATATTTTTTAAAAACTGTTTCTTTTCCCCCATGTTTAAGAGTCAATATCTAAGTAGGCGGGTGTTATTTCAAAAAAAAGTTATACTGTAAAATAGTGTTAATTTGGCACCAGTTTTCAGATTCCGAGAGGTTGTCCACATAATACGGGATACCTTGTATAGATAAGTATCAGCTTTATCATATCCTTAGGTTGTCGCTATCTACCGGTGACATTTGACATTTTTTGTAGCATAGCATAAAGATCGTTAACGTTTTAAGTGAAGTTATTCGTACGTACCCATTAATCGTTTTTTTACAGTAATAAACACGCTCTTATTATGTATAATACTGGCACAGAAATCGCGGACTATACCTTATGGGTATGGGTCGTTCAGTTTGCTGCATCAGCACAACGACGTAAGTTCATGACGACGGTTTACTTGACCCGTTTTTTTATGAACGTCTGTTATAAAGTTTTAGGCGGATGTTGTTACTATATAAAATCACCAGTTTATTAGAAGAAAATCAATCAGCTAAAGTAAAGAAATTTTAAACTACATCAAACCTTTTTACAGGGTTTCTACAAATTATTCAAGCATACAGGGCGCTTATGGAAATTATCGGTTAAATCAATTTGCCGCCTCTCAAAGTGACGCATACTTGTCATCTGTCGATCTTTGAATTATTTGATATTTGAGAAAACGCCTGGGAGTGTGTATTTTCAACATATTCTTTAGTATTTTGTGGAATAATTCACTTTAAGGAAGCTCACATTTCGGAGCTACAGGGTGACATTGATCTGCAACCTTCAGTAATATCGCCGCTTACTATCGCCGTGCATATGTAGCTTGGCAGCAGTTTTAAAAAGGCGGCACAAACAATTCAGAAATCAACGCCGCTCGCGTTGCATGAATCATTTATAGAAACTCTGTAGTATGATTGACGAAATATGAGGATGTGATATATAACGATACTGTAATAAACCACAACGAATATTATTTTGTCGTTGTTAATAGAGACATAATTTTGATAATTTATATTCACTGATTCCTAGACGCTTACGCAACGGAATTAGTGAACTGTAAGGGATTATGATGCATGATGGGAAGCAAGATCAAAGTTAATGGTGTTTAGTGTATAAGGTGCAACAGAAAAGTGATCCTGTTATAAAACCCGATGCACATTTGTGGAAACTTCAAATGCTATCTGACATTTACGTAACATATGAACCTTTTAAATGAAATAATGAAGTAGATAATTATATCAAAGCACTTTGCGAAATTTATTGACACCGTAAAAATTATTACCCGTCCCCGGTCTAATGTTTGCTTAATACCGTTTTAAATGTGGAATAATACAGTTGAGCAAATTTTTTTGCCTGAAATTGAGATACTATTTAAGTAGATGCAGTTTCGCAGTTAGTCGTCAATAACGTTCCCCAATACTATTGATAAGTTAATATTTTTACAGGTGATCGACTTTTACATTCGAGTGCGCATACACTGTGACAACGCTGTTTGGAATCGGTCTGTAATAATTATTACTTAACTACGACAGAGAAAATATTTTATACAAAAGTCCTTTGCTTTCAAATTATCTATCATGTAAAAATAATTTTGTATGTATAAGGTGTTCAATTTACAAGAAATCCTAAGTTTTTAACAATTTTGTTAAAGTACCCCACAATTAATATATGTGACTTATTTTGGCCAGTTTGAGAGTTCAAGCCAATATAAGTGACAGAAAATGCAGAGATGTTTCAAAACAGTTTCTTTTACATAATTTATTTGTGGCACGTCATACTCCGTAATAGGCAAGCCTGATGCTAGCACTCCAAAAAATAGTATACAAACAATTAGTATCTAACTTAACTACATAGAATATTTTATTGAAGGAAATAAAAATATCATGCCCAAATGCAAGACAGACGTAGTTCACATCTCCGTATTTAATAGCGTTGGGCTCATTTACGGCCGGATTGGCAGATAGCTGACTTTTTGTTTTTGCCTTTCTTTTGTAGCATGTTATCTGTTTGTAGATAACTTTGCTTAGCACGTTTGGTTACGCCTTTACGTTGTGCATACAGCTCCAAATTGCTTTGGAAATGAACGGTTTCTAGAAATCTGTCAAAATTTTTTCCTCTAACACTTTTTATTATCGTCAGACTCCGCATTTTTTTTAAGTTTAACCTGTTCCTGATTTTTACCACTAGTTTACTCCTAGTACACGAATCTGACAATGCTCTATTACAGCTACAATATTGCATGCAAAAGAGGCATTATAAAGATTGATTTAAATTCTTAAAAAAATTCTTGGTGTTTACAAAATATTCTTTTCCGGAAACTTCTGAGCACTGAAGAAAGTTCATAAGCAGTGTGATATAAGTAAGTCGAGAAGTTGCCTTCACAAGAGGATCCGAATTTGCTAAAAAATTAGCTAAGGCACAAAGCGAATACGATGCCCATGTTATATCGTTACTCCAAATCAGCTAACCGCGATCAAGTATGCAGATTGTCATCTTCCGATTTACAAAGCAATATCTAAAAGTAGAAAAATGGAGTGCCTAAAAAAGTAATATTTTACATACAGAAAATTATTATTACAAACGTCTAATACAAAAATCTACGTAATTTCTAGAAATACTAAGAACATTAAAAGGGATTGTGAAGATTATGAGTTGAGTGACATTTGGAAGGCTATTTTGTAGTTATTATTTATCAAGTAGTTCGTGTATGTCGATTAGGTGTAGTTCCTTTCGCTTCGGTAGGTTTAAATCTATCAGGTTGAAACTGGACGCCTCGCTTCCTCGTGATTTGTTTATTTGCTTTCAAAATTTGGTTTGAACTCGTGTCAGACAATACCTTGAGGTTCTATTCTTTGAAAAAGATTGCTGGTGTAATCGAAACGTAAGATTAATAATTTTTTGTCAGTGGTTTTTAGTGACAGCGATCTAATTGACTTTGAATCAGTGATGTGCGTTTACGCGTAAATTATAATTTTCTACATTACCCGCGTAGAAAATGTAGATAAAGCCTTTTGGCGTAGATTTTGAGTAGAAAATATGAGACGAGTATATTATGACTATTGTATATTAAGTGTATTGTGCAAATTATTTTGTTCTAATTTCCCTATTTTATAGGTCAATTCTTAAAAATTTTTAAAGCACTGCAGTTTTTTAATATTTATATTATAAATTTGCATAACTTATTCTAGTAAGTCATCAAAATACCCAAACGGTTTTCTTACTTCTTTCGGACAAAACATGCGTTTCGAAGTCTTTTCTTCTACGAGTATATTAGGTATAATAGGTAGTATATGAAATAGCCAGTCTTCTTCCGTTTATAGACAAGAAAGATAATAAAATCATAGTTTACAGTCATTTAAGAACCCATTGACCGATTGAGGGCTCCAAAGCACGCTTGTGCCTTCTGACCCTAACAAATGTATGTTGAAACGAGTTATTGTTGTTTAACGTGGCTCTAGTTATTTTAATTACAATGAAGTAGTATTTTGTTTAGTTAGGAAGCAACAACCAGTGGAATCGTCCAAAACGAAAAAAAACGTTCTCCTATGATCGACTCCAGGTAGTTCCGATCGTGATCCACGCGTAGTTCCAACCTACTGACGTTAGTGCACAGCGATCTGCAGCAACTTTGATGTCCTGTAACTTTTGAACGGTGAGAGTCTACAGCATAGGGCTCCGGATTGGAGCTCAGAAGGTGATGGGCTATTACCATACCAAGTTTGGTTGTGATCGGATCAACTCCGTTCCATTGAGTGATATATATAGTTCTCTTTTTCACGTACCTCGCGGTACGATCGATGAGAAAACGAAAATAATAATATACAAAATAATACTGTCATTTGTGGCATTTGGAGCTGTTAAAAGTACTAAATATTACTAGTTTGCTGTTTATCTACATAATGTTATTTTCTACAGTAGACTTTTAAAGTAGAATATTACATAGTTTACGCGTAGATAATGGCGTAATCTACATTGAGTATTCTACGCGCCCATCACTGCTTTGAATCCCTTACTACAACACATTTCTTCGTAATTTACCTTCAGTGATTCTTGCTAAACAAATTTTTACCAGCAGGTATAAGCCTACGAAGTAATGTATTACTTCACACCAAGGTTGAATATTGCACTTTTAAATAACAACATATACCTACAGTAAAAGGTTAAAGAACTCGTTGACAAAAAAGTCATCGCGAAAGAAAGCGTTTGATTGGTGTTACCCAGGATATTGCCCATCGTCACGACAATAGATAGCCCTGCAAGCCAAGCTACTTTCGTTGACTGCGAAAAAAGCAAATGCATTGTACTAAATATCCGCTGTTATGTCATTAGATAGGTGAAATATAGGTAAGCGGTTTTTGTTTTTACCATAACACATTCGGACGATGGTTAATTGCATCCTGGTAAGAGGCACTGTTATTTAACAAGCATGTAATAGTTCTTACGCTCCATAACTTATTAAGTTTTCTGTTCGACTACTCATGCATTCATATTTATTGTGGTTTTTGTCGCGATTTGAGGTGTCTCAACAAGAGTGGAACAACATTCATTGACTAAGCGTTAAAAACCGATGGCTGTCGAAATGAAAATGAAGTTACTCGTGAGCAGTCTGCTGTGATACGTACGCTGTTGAGATCCACCACTCCACAGCTATCTGAGAAAAAACAGCTCCAATAAACTGCTCGTAATTGATTATTTCCGGTTGCAAAGAATTGCATAACTTAGGTGGTAGTATATAATTCAATTTTTAATGGATTCTCTTCAGTGCTGTAACTATCTGTGGGCAGCGATGAGGCTGATACTCCTTGTAAGTTTTAAGTATTTTTTTTCCACACGGGGTTTTCAGTAAACGCATGCGTTTCTTCGAAATGTGTTTACATTTTTACTTTTCTTGCAATTTTAATTGCAGTTTACTGTGGCGTGTTGTTATGCGGTAGCTGGAAACAGGGATAGGGATAGGGAGAGCTACTCTTATCATAAATTCAGTGGTCCAGTTAGTGGTCAAATACAGGAAGTTTATGTGCAAGATGGAAGCAGCAATAAAGGACATGCCGTTGATTACATAGTGAGTTTTTTAGAACTTTGTGGTAGTGCCTTAATCGTTAGAAAATTTTTTGTCTTCTGCACCACGCACATATTTTCTGCTAGTTATCTACTATATTTAGTGGCACCTATATTTAATAATGTAGTTTACCTTTTTTTCGACAACTATACAATTTTATTTTTGTTTCACATTAGTTACACAAAAATTACCTCTATATTATACGCTTACAATATTTGAAACCCATTTCCAGAAATAAAAGTTTTTGTATCAGTTATAACAATTCACTAGTGGTTTAAATAAGTAGTGTTTATCGTCCGAAATGTCATAAGGTAAGCAAGGAAAATTTTATCATTTGGGTACACTTTATACAATAGCTTTCAAAAACATAAGTTCGAAACTTTTTGATAGGTACTTTAAACTTCATATAAGAGTATACAAAAATTTAATTGTAGAAGTTCATATTATTAATTTTGCTGCAATGTAAAGCAGCCAAAAATTCAGCATCATACTCTCTTTCTAGTCTTAGAGATAGCGCTTTTTACAATGTTGAAGGTAGTAGTTACAGCTTCAAGCTAGATTTGTAGATGATGTGGTATGAAATAACTACCACATTTTATTTAATAGAGAGTTGTAGTTTATGCTTATAAAAAAAGTGTCACAGTTTTTCGACACATTTAATAGAACATTTATATTAATAAGCTGCTAAGCTATTACATGCCAATAATGAGCGTTTTCGCAGGATATTTATAGTCAACCAGAAAAGTTAAAAATAATTGCCTATACATAAAAGGAAACGAAAAAATTTAAAAGGACACTGTAATATAACAAAATAATAGACACACCAAAACGTCATTTAAGAATCTTGTTTCTTTTAAGGATAGCAAATATAATTTTGGACCTTACAAAATCAATATTTATGCAATAATTAAATAGAAAAAATATTGTCTATGTTACAATTTATTTAGTCGCTTATAGCACTTTGGATAGATGCTAGTGCTCCATTTAACCTAATATTTTTTTTATCATTTTATCGTAAACCTTACCGTTTACAGTATAGGTTGCTTGCGCTTCCCAAAATTATGAATGATCCGATATCCCTATCACCCAGAGTTTTTGGAAAAATATTCTGTTGTTGCACCCAACCAATACCAAAAAAAGTTAGCCCGTATCTACATATTTTGTATCTCTCGAAGATACATAAAATCACAGAAAAATGTCTCCTCCCTTAAACGAAGTTCTGTATGGACTTGTAACTGGTTGTTCATATTTGACCAAATATATTAATATATCTAAAGTATACATCGGGATTACTTGATACTTGCAACCGTAATCCCTAAAATTGAAAGGGATCTACATAGTTTGTCACGGTAGTTAATTTTGCGTAGGACCAAGAATTTGCATATTATAAACTTTTAACGTATTACTTATTAATTTTAATATTAAATTTCATATTTTAAGCGCTTTTAGTTTGTTTCAACCAGAATATGCTCCGATTTTTAGACGATTTATTCTAAATTATATAGCATTATACATCAACACCATGCGTGCTTCAATTCTTAACTGCTGTATTTACTGTTTATATAGGTACCTATATAAATCGCTATGTGCATTCGACGTTTCCAAATGTGGAGGACCTGAAGATTTAAATATTATCCGCTTATTTTTGGCTTCTGTAACATTATATGTGATTGAATTGAATAAATAGAACAGGGCCCAAGAGGTACGCAGGAACGTATACTTCTAGTATACGTTCTTCATCCTAAAGTAAGATTTCGGTGTTCTAAAAGTGCACACCTAAAATATACTTGGAGCATATTATAATTATTATTATTATTATAAAAGCACATACCTAAGTAAAACAATTCCTATAATATAGGCAACATCATCAATTTGATTTGATGAATAAAATACCTCATCTACAGAGAAGAAAGCAAAATTTTTAAGTGGTCTAAATGGAAAAGTTCCTTGATTTTTGGAGATTTCTAGTTGGTGAAGAAAAAACGATCGAACATCAACTGACGGAGATTTTATCTAGAACTCTGATATCTTAAATGAGGTAGTTCATTCTGCATAGTGCCGTATTGGATAGAGCACCTAGATTTTAACAAAACAGTACTAAGAAACCACCGCTCTAGTCATTTTATTTTGAGATTGAGTTGAACTACTGTTTACAAAACAGTTTACAACGGCTAACTTTTTATTTGAAGTTGTAGTGGATGGTACAGTTCTTTTAATTATTACTCGATAAAAATTTGATATTGCTGAGAAGAAAAAAATAATCCAATCACCTGATTGAGATCTTGACTACGACTTTGTTATTTCAAATGGAACGACTTCATTTTGAATTGCGCATTGGATAGTCAACACCTAATTAAACAAAAGAATGTTATTAAATATCTCAAACCCAATGGATGTAGGGTAGTCTGATGTATAATCAATATTCGACAGAAAAATACCACCTGTCAGCAATAAACTGACATGATGATGAAGTCACCCAGTTGCCTTAACGGGAACTAGTTCCTAAAAGAAGTTGGTGGTTCTGTTTAAAAAAAATGCACGTTTACTTTATTACTTTAAATCTGAACATCCTGTATTAATATGGTATATTATATAAGTAGAAATTTAGATGATAATGCCATCTGTCAGCATTACACTGACACTACGCCAAAGCCACATAGCTGCCATTATGGGAACTACTTCCTAAAGGAATACATTAGCTTGACAGCAAGCCTCCACGGCACTTTTTGCAAGCGGGCAAGAACCGGCATATATTAAAATGCATGTCTATGCTATGCTGTTTGCACCGCAACCAACTACAGATATATCTATTTCGCTGTCATTATAGCTCCTCAGTGTAGTTTAGGTCTAATGCAGACAGCATGCATGGCATAGAACTATAGTTTTGCCTATATATCAAAGGCTTAATAATTGTTTGTCTAGAATCTGACGCATGATTATAAGTATATATTGATTAATATCTGACATGAAGATTAGTTGTTCCATTTAAATAAATTAAAGTTTGGATTGGTACTAGTATAATTTATCGCTTTGTTGAGTACTCTTTGGGTTCTATTACTTTTGTAAACATTTTTTGCTAAAATTTTCAATACACCTGCAATGGGTGAGCACGGTACCGGAACCGATTATTTTAGGCAATATAAACATTAATAATAACAATAAATATCCGAATTAATAAGTTGATAGATTTATTTAAAAAATGCACATTTGGTTTGGTGCTCGAAAATTGAATACTTTGTGTAAATATGCTATACTGCTGCATGGAGGACCGTTTAGGTGTCATAACTTTTATTGGAAAAATTTTTCTTCAAGATAACTGTAGCACCTATGCATATCTCAGAAACCGTTAATCTTAAATCATATAAACCTTAATATTTCTTTGCTTAAAATTTTATTTATTAACAATTTTCAACATAAAAAGTTAGTAGTTCTATTTAAAGATACAAGTTTGTTTTGGTACTCGAAAACTGAACCACCTTGTATAAATATTTTACGACTGTGTTGCATTATTAAGTGCTTTTTGGCTGCTATAACTTTTATTTGAAACATTTTATCAAAGATTTCAAATAAAGCCTTTAATTAAGTGAGCACGGTAACTGGATGATCTATCTCCAAAACCGTTTATCTCAGGCCTTACAAACCTTAATAATTATTTGCTTAAAGTTTGACCCGTAAACAATACCTTGCATAAACGTTGATAGTTCTAATTTAAAAATGGCAAGTTTGGTCTGATATTCGAAAACTGAACGTCTTGTATAAATATGCTATAATTAAAATGCATGTCTTTGCTGTGCTGTCTGCACCTCAACCAACTGCAGATATCTATTTCGCTGTCATTATAGCTCATCAGTGCTATAATGTTTTATCGAATGCTATAGGTGTAACATTTCTAGAAAACGTTTTTCTCCAAGATTTCAAATAAAATCTTAAATTGTGTGAGCACGATAACCAGACCACCCGGTACATAATTTCTTATAATCTTGACAAAGTTGTAAAATCCAAAGATGTCTGACTAAAATAAAATGTGCCTTACCTTATTTGTAATTAGTTTTCTGTGTATTTTAAAGCTGGAGTCACTGGTCAGTCATCGACACTATACTAGTTTGTAGTCGTTCTTGACAATATGAAAATAACTGACTATGATAAATAAATTATTTTAAGAATTTTTAGAATATATTTACACTAGCATATTATCGTAGATAAAATTATTAATATATGATATATTATAAATAAAATACAAACCCACATATTACTTTGATTCCAAAGTACCAACTTTATTTATTTCGTAAAGCAATAGGTGGATGAAATGATCTCGTAACTGGTTTTATTTGAGAAACAGTATAGATTGAGCTAAAAACATTTAATTACCGATTTTAATCGCTGCCGTTAAATTTATAGGAGACAAGCGCTCTTTAATAAGTAAGGCCTACTTAAAGTGATAATTGAGCATAACTTCCATTTCAAAAGAAAAAACGCGATTTTCTTGGATATTAGATAATCTCTGTTTCTGGTGCGATTTTTTAGGTCGATTGCATAAACAGGCGATGAAAATTTCTAACAAATGGAATGATATACTTTAATCTGCATTTAAACGATTTGCTGGACGTAATAAATACCATTTAGAGTTTAAAGCGCCGCAATGATCGTTCAGCTGTAACACAATGACAGAATGATTATTGGTTTTAATCGCATAACTGGAAACCGTTTGAGCGTGGATTTTAAACCTACTTTTTAGGCGTATTCCGCAAAAATGTTTGCAATGCTTTAGTCCCTTCTGTACTGGAAGTAATCGAGCACTCGTATAACTTATAAAATTAAACAGCAATATATTACATTATGCAGAAATATATTAAAGAATTATTGCTTTACTGTGAAAATTCTTTTATTTCAGACCAAAACTCGCAGTTGCGAAGCAAGTGACAGTGTTAATCCCATTATAGCATTTTCCTATTTGTTTGGCACCGCGCGCATTACGTTGTTGAACATTGATTCGTTCAAAACATCTATTTGTGTGTTTCCTTTGTCTATTTGTGATAATTGCAAACGTAATTTTTCACACTTTGTAATGGTATCAGGCATACAATTCATTAAACTTAAACTGCACAACACGTTCAAAACTGGTTTTGTATATAGGATTTGAGGAGCACACTGAAAGAATTTTGAGTTATACCTGATGTTGTTTTGCGTACAAACCAATCTATAGTATTTTGGCACGAACCAGCATTTATGTCGGGTGTGGTACTTATGATCCAGCGAATCAAAATAGAAGTAATTATTCTTTACAAACAGATCATATTGATAAATATATATGGAAGATATAATGCCACGATGTTTGTATTCTTTAAAAGATCTTCTGCAGTGAGCTCTGGAGTTAATTTTGACTTTTAGTCTTACACATTTTCTTTTAGTAGAAAAAGGTTTACTGATATGGCACGAATGGTCCCAGATTAGAATACTATAGGACAGTCTAGTATGAATGAGCCCGAAATATGCTTAGATTAGATACCTTTGATTTCTAATCGTTCATGTATATGGTAATATAATAATAATAAATCGTTCACACATATAAAAGATTGATCCTAGGGAAATAACAAAAGCCAGGTAGCATCTGGAAAAGTTTTTTTCCAATAATGACGTACTATTTTTATCAAATCCATAACATTTAAGTTTCTTCATGAATATATAATCCGATTTGCAATCCAAAGCTTTGTGAGATCTAAACAAAAAGAATAAGCATGTTCTTCATTGACAAGGACATTTAAGATGATTTCGCAGCTAGCGTCGTTGATGATTACTTCGAAAGCCGATAATATTTGTTTTTTTAGTATCTCAAACACTCTACCTAAAATAAGAATTAGTGGGATAGGTCGAAAATTTGCCATACCATTTTTTACCTTTTTCATATACAGGTAAGGCTTTCGCCAATTTTAACGCTCACGGGAATGTAAAAGATTGCGCATGTCTTGATCATTTTGAAGTTTAAACCAAATGCACCTTCGACAGGAGAATTTTTTAGACCGTTGATAACCTCTCTTACTTGTATAAAAATGCCTGAGTAAATTTAAAACCACAGTAATTACGACAGATATGGTCATCTACGAGATTTTTAATAGGTATTATGTGTAGAATGCGTTGGAAGAGTGTCATTGTAATAAAAAAAACAAAACAAAAAACTTTTCAAATCAGGCGCTGCCGGCAACAGCCCCGCAAGGTCTCATCTAACATTTGGTTTCGGTGACTTAACTATGTATCTCTGCCAAATTGCTACCTATACTGTTATACTGCTTGCTCTTTAAAGAAAGCTAATTTATATATATATAGAAGCGCAAATAATCTCATATTTAGGCAAAGAATCTAAGGTCTTACATTATACACTAACTTTCGTGATACCCATTATAAAAGTTGCAAATCGCACTTTATATTAGATTCTTTAATATTAGTTGATAAATACATAGGATTTGCAGTTATTATAATTTACACAAAATGTGTACTTTTTACTAAACTTATTGTTACGCGCACAAAACAAAAAAAATGTGTGCCGAAATACACTAAATCCAAACACAACTAGTTCAAAACATTAACATTATTATAATGCTACTAATTGGGTATACAGAACACTGCACTGCACTTAATACACTTTTGAACACCCGATTCGCTTATCGTTCGCTTGATTCATCGGCTTTCAAATCAAACTTCCTCGCGTTCTTTTCATCGTGCATATAACCACATCGAAAACTCCAGAATGTTGCAATCGTTTCACTGTCTGGCACCGAAACTTCGAGAACATTCGACTTGACTAGGCGATCGATAAGGTCAAAACATGACCTTAGGCAACCACACGACCGTCGATTCGGTTGCCTAATCCGTAGGCGCTGGATAGACCACTTCGTAATAATATCAAAATTTGAAACTTGGTAATTTTGGGTTAGATCACGTAGGATTTGCGCTTGTGAACCACGTCAAATTTGTGTAATATGACACATTTAATACGGGGATTTCACAAATATAATCACTAAAACTTTTTTGCCCATTGTGTGTAAGCTGTGCACTTTATTAATAACTTTACTTTGCATACTATCCCTTTTCCACTGATTTTTAAGTTATTTGTTCTCATGCCTCTGCTCCATTTTTTTGCGATTTCGCCTCTGTCTCATCTCACGGCTATACTTGCTTCACTAGTCCTTCTGTAATAATTTTTATTACGTGTCCAAACCATTTCGTCTGATTTTTTAATTTGCTGCTTTTGGTGTTAGTTTAACTTCTAGCTCGTCTAGAATTATATCTATTCTTATTACACCTTTGCTCTTCAGTATGTTATTCAGTACCCAGCTTTCACTCCCATATTGATCGGTAGTTGACTTGTAGATTATAAATTTGATCTTCATATCTATTTATTTAAACTTTGCTCATTATATAATTTATCTCCTCTTCCACTTTTTATTAAGTAGTTTGGAAGTAACGTAACTATTGTGTATTTAATGTTCTCAATTTGCTTTATTTGTCTTCCATCTCTTCTTTAACCGGCTTGCTTGTTATCTTTCCCCTTCATCTTTTCCGTTTTATTCTTCTTATCATTTTTCTTTCTGCTCATTCTTTTTTCTACATTTCCACGTTCTATTGTAGATTTCTTTCACTTACTTTTACTTTACAGACGTTTGATTATAATTTCCTGATTATGTCATCTATCTTCGTCTGTAAAGTTGTTTCTTCGTTGTTTTGGCTCAAAATTGGTTATTTTTAATTTTTGTAATTTTTTTTTAAATAAAACATTACTTCCTCAAGAAAAATGATATGTAACACTTATGTAGCACTATTTTATTAGTGTTGAATAGAGGATTGAAAAGGGTATCTAAAAGTAAAAAAAGTTAGGGGTTGCTATTTAAAAAAATATGATGACGTCATAGTTCTAAAATAGATGACGTTATCAACATTATTTTCAGCACAAACATTACTTAACAAAAATATGCATTTTGTCCTTTATACTTTTTAATTGCAGGCAAAACCTGACTACACGTACTCATATGGAATCGAAGATCCACATACAGGGAATTCACAAACTCACGAAGAGTCTCGCCAAGGAGACAATGTTCAAGGAGAGTATCGTGTCTTTCAACCGGATGGGCTCATACGAATTGTACGTTACATAGCTGATCCGGAAAGAGGCTTCCAGGTTGATGTTCAGTACAAACCTTACGATCTCGCCAAAAACGAAGATGATGACAATGATCATTAACAGTTACAAATAATGAAGTCTTAGGTAATTGATATTTTAATGCTGCGGTGCAGCAGAACAATACATGCACATACATTTTTAGAAATTTAGAATAAAATTGTTCTTTTTAATGAATGAAACAGCACAAAAATGCCTTATTTTATGTACCTATAATGAAATATTGAATTTTACATGATATACATTTCCGTGTAGTCTGCTATCGTGCAAGTCCCATTATACTAGCAACTAAGATGCTTGTTTCAGTTTTATTATGTTGCAGGTTGATGATGTGTACTTATAATTTTATATGTTTAATTCTGTGATTGTAAATATATTTATTATACTGACTTTGTTTTACCAAAATAAATGTTATTTTATATACATCGCATTTGTAAGCATTATTTTTCCAACAAGAAGCATTTGTAACTAATTACTTACATACAGTGCGCATCTAAAGTATGATTTAAAGTATGATCTAAACTCTCGCCCTCGTTAACTTTTGCACGCGTTACTTTAAAAGGTTTGGGCAAAATGCCGGTAATATCTATTATTAAAAAAACCTTCTTGTCATCCCCTTCTTAAAATGCAAGATGGCACCACAGTCGCTCGAAAATATTAAATAGAAAGGGGGTCATGTTACATTTCTATTGAAAGTTACTTTTATTAAGTACACAATCGCGTTTATAGAATTGAAACAGGATAATACGTGTGACCTTGGAACAGTCGCGCAGTACGAAGTTTTCGTAGATATTTTCGACATGAATCTGATCTGACCTAAACTGACAATTTCGCCGACATTAGAACAATATGGGAACCGCATCAATTTTTTTGTTCGAACCATTTTGAATTAAAAAACAAAAAAACGAGAATAACAATGTAGTAACGAACGGATAACAAGAAGACAATATAACAGGCAGAATAATTGACACGGACAACTGACATCGCCAATTGAGCACATTATTTTCTTCAATAATTTTGTAGTATAGCTTTGAGGCAATGGCTGGAGGGTGCGTTTGACGTGGATGTGTCTTACTCCGCACTTTAAGGCTGATGTGAAAATCTGTAATGAGTCATCTAGCAGTAGTTTTACGAACTACGAACTAGGTTGGTATGGTCGGTAAATACAGAAAACTATAATGCTATAATAATTAGTCAATTGTAAATATTCAAGGGTATAGGAGCTAAGAGATGACAACAAACATGATTTACCTTGAAACAGAACATTGGATAATTTATCTATAAAACGATTTAATTCAGGACTTTAAACTAAGTTCGGGTAATAAAAAAGTGTGATCTTTACTTAAGATGAGCATAATAATATACTCTTTACTTATATAATGTAACAAAACCATTTATTATTATATTGCTCGTTTAGGGTCTGCATGGTCTACTCCAGTCATTTGACTTTAACTGAACTCATCAACAATAAGAGTAACATAAACATTTTAATCAAATATTTATTCTTTATAAAGTGTTTAAGCTGTGCATTAATACATTTGCAACACTTGGTTGACATTCTTTCGCATGACAATTTCCAAATCAGCCAGAGCTGCTCAAAATACTTTTCAAAATCAAGCTTGAAAAAATGTTTCAAATACTAAATACTAATAATACCACATATTACTTCATGAATAATGCCCGCCAAATAAATTCATGAGATTGTGTGCCCACATAGGTACACAGCTCTGCATCAGTGTGCAGGTTTTACTGGTCTGCTACAGTATATTAAAGGATAAAACTAGTATTTTATGAACTGCTGAATACATTTTTACTTTCTAGTATCTAAAAATACTAAAATCTTTCAGTTCTGACATCGGCTAATGCACATGAAGCGGAAACAAAAATTTAATTATAACTTTTTTATCAGACTGATTTAAAAATATATGAAAAAGATTTGAAACTACACGATTAATTTACCGTTGCACTGGGCAAAGTTTTTTTGTTGAATTGCATTTAAAAGGCGTCATACCTCACAGACAATGATAAAGTGCAATCAAGTTCCGGTTGATACACTTTGTTGTATCATCGATTCAATTCACTTTCCACGATGAAATCTGGAACAAATTATGTAATCGGAGAATTCAATCGAAGTAAGACAAGCCGAAGCACAATTGAGGACTTTTTCAGACAGTTTCATGCTTGACCTAGCGTTGAAATCTCAAATGGAGTGCTATAATATATGAGTTTTTACATAAAACCGCTCATTGTCCTAATGAGCCGCCGTCATGCTGTTGTTATAGCGGACAGAAAATTTAAACCATTGCACTGCTGGGTAAGCAGTTAATTATGAGATTGTGGAACCTGCTCTTACCAAAATTTCTTTCTACAACTTTCTTGTTATCCTTCGCTAAATGTTCTTTATATTTCTTTACGGTATATAATAGTAAAAGCCTGCAGCACAAAGGGAGCCTTGTTTCTTCTATACATAAATACTGTATTACCGGTGTCTCTTTTAACCCTATATAGGAACCAATGTAAGGAATCCACTTATACATGGTGTCTCACCGAAGAATCAATGGTGTCTAACTTTTTTAATATTCCATTTGAATAAAAAAGATTTTACAATAATTACACTTCTGCGTACTTGGGTATACAAGGTGCCCCATTTTCTAAATAAACTTTTATGAACATATTGTATATTATTACGTTTTTGAACTCCTTACAAGTAATCAAGATTAAGGTTGTCTTTATTAACACGATATCAATATATGACATACTCGTATCGTCCATAAATTAATAAATTAATGATTATAATTACACCTAAAACACTCTTTAATGTTTAGGATTCTCTAAAAAGCTATATCGCTTGGTCAACATCCGCTTTGAGTATCACACTGGACAATTAACTATTTTGAAATTTTCTGATTTTAATTTATAATAGTCGTATATGTTCTGATGCTGTTGCTTTTGTTATTGTTGTTGGCGTTTCTCGTTACAGTAGGCTAGTGGGCATATTATGTGTTAATAAGCATACCACAGCTAATGTATACTATTGAATACGTATTTTAACAGCCTTAACTATACACAATGTAAGTAGGTACTAGTACAATAGCTAAAAATTTATAATAAAAAAGATAAATGTAAAATACCTATGACAAACCCATAGAACGTTTCTATTGTACTGTTGCCACATACAACTGAGATTGTTGCCTCACATAATTTGACATGCTTCTACATATACATGTGGGATCGGGTGGAGAATTGCTTCTCCAGTCAAAGAGACAGCTTGTACTTTTAAGAAACTTTAACGTAATATTCCAACGTAGTATCACCATACACAAATGCTAACAAACCAGTGAACAAACGATAATATTAACACAAGAAATGCGTCTTCATCTTTGGTCAGTATCTTCAAAAGAAAATTTAAGAACTACTCAGCCTGTCGTCACATCGACATTCGTCACGTCTCTCGCCTTCTTATTTTTTCTCGTCTTCCACTCCCACAGCTCGGCCCTCCTGCGTTTCATCCGTCTCGGATTAATAGTTCTCGGATTCTGTTGACGAATTCCACATTTTCATAAAATCTGCACTGACCGAAGAACTGTTCGGTCCTCTCCCAACTTTCTGCACATCATATCTGTCTTTCCCTTAACATTTTCTATTCTGTATGGTCCTAAATACTTTGGAAACAGCTTATTGTAAGTCCCAAACTTTGTTCGCTTGATCGCCACTATGTCCCCAACAAATATATTTTCTCGCTTCCTTTCTATGGGCGTTAAAGTTCTTGCGATTTTCGTCTTGTATCTTCTCTATCATTCGTTTCGCATCATTTCTCAATGCTTCTTTTTCTTTCTCAAATATATGTTGCTCTATTTCTTCCAAAATCTTTAATATGTTTGATTCTCTTTCTTCTTTAAATTCACTCCAAATATAAGCTTAAATGGAGAAATCCTAATACTCCTACTAGGTGTGGAGTTAATAGCATCTTACAGTGGTGCACATGCTTGTCACTCAGCTAGATTTGGAGTTGATAATCTCCTCAGAGCTTCAGTCGTCGTCGCCACCATTCTTTCGGCTTGTCCATTACCCCTTGGTACTCCAGTTGTAATTAAAATGTGATCAATGTTTTCGTCTTGACAAAAKTGCTTGAAGTCATATGAAACAAAATCACCACCTCTGCCGGTGATGATTCTCCTGGGAATGATCGACAATTTCTCCAGCACTTCCCTAGTGTCCTTCGTCTTCGTGGGAAATATCTAAGTGAATTTGGTAATCCATCAATTACAAGCAAAAATATACTTGTAATTCTTCTTCGAGCTTTCAAGGGGTCCACAATGATCCAAATGAAATGTATCTAGTGGCGTCCTATACTTGGTTATGGAATTTCTAAGTCCCACCGTGCAACTCTAATGGTTAGCTCTTTTATGCCTTTTGAAATGCTTGGCAATCCGTCACAATTTTAAAMCTTCTTCCCAGTAACATCTGGTGAACTKTTCTTGTGGACTGGTAGCCTTTATGCTCATATAATAACCGGGATGTAAACTTCCATCATCTTCATTAACTTGTAGAAGAACATTACCAAATCCATACTTGTTAGCGTCTACATGCAACTCTGTACGCGCATTTTCTTGAAAAATCTTTAGTTCTGGTTGACTCGTGAAAATTCGTTTGAAGGATTCAAATGCATTTAGCTGTTCAATGCCAAAAGTGGTTAGTAGTGGTTTTGCTATTAATGAATATTGCTGCAATTTTTTTTTAAATATCTACTTAATCCCAAAAATCTTTGCACTTCCTTCGTGTTTATAGGAATAGGAAACGTCTTAACCGCCATGGTTTTGTTTTCTCGTCTAATGATCAAACTGTACCCGTTTTCAACAATGTGTCCTAGGAACGTAACTTTCTTCTTCAAAAACTGGCACTTCTTGAAATTCGGTTCCAGTCCATATTCACTCGCAGTTTTTAACACCAGTTTCATTTTGTTAAGTCCTTCTTTCTCATATTTGGAGGGTATTACTTTAGAGGGTATTACCAAATCATCGATGTACGCTATAATTTGTTGCTCATTCATCAGTGGCGAAACACATTATTGATAATTCTCTGGAAAAAACTAGGACTGTTGCACAAACCAAAAGGAATGACACAGAATTCGAACTGTGCATGATGGGTTACAAAAGAAGTGTATTTTCTGCTACCCTCTTCAATAGGTATATGAAAAAATCCATTCTTAAGGTCAACAGTAGTGAACACCTTAGCGTTGTGTAGTTGATCAAGCACATCTTCGATTAATGGCAATGGCAATCTGTCTCGAATAATTTTCTTATTGATTTTCCTCACTAATACTATCTGGCATCTCCACTTCTTTCCGTTCTGGTAAAGGGAGACGTCTTCAGCTTTGATAAACAGGCTCTTCGTTCAGTGGCGGCTGGTGGCATTTTCATCTGGCGGGGGGGGCTGATTGAATAATACAAAAAGTATTCCTATTTTAAATACTTTTCCTTTTATTACCAAACAACAAACAAACAAAACAAAAAAAAACGCATTTGTCTCTTCCCATCCGCGCAAGCAAGTCTTCATAAACATTTGCATCAAACTTTTTGGTAAATCCTTTTCGATTTTTGGAAACTGGGTTGTACTTGATTTAAATTTAATACAGGCACAGGGCGTTTCGTTTTCCTTAATGTTTACTTTGTCCGCTAAACTTAGAGAACTGAAGTTTAATTTAATTAAATCACACACCCTTTCCTTCAATTTCGTCCATGTCTTAATTCCTTTCTCGGCTTGCATGAAAAATGAACACAACTATTACTTTGACGTATGCTTGTCAGCTGTCGATTGTTGAATTATTTAATATATTTTAATATAGCAAAATGCGTGGGTGTGTATTTTCAATATGCTTTGTAGTGTTTTGTGAGATAATCAACTTTAAGGTTGCAGCAAGCTCACATTTAGGAGCTGTGGGGTGACGAGGTTTTGTATAACTTAGGTTATGTATAGGATTTGTGAGGTTGTGGCTACAGTAGGCCTGTTAAACAATTGTACTGAATGGACTGAAAAATGTTTTTAGCCTGTCGTAATGGTAAAAGTCAGAAACTAAGTAGCTGCACTACACAAAGCTTCCACAGTGCAACAGTGAAACTTCCGTATAGAAGTAGCTACAAGCCATAGTGTGCTTTTTTGCAAAGTATGATTATATTTTAAAAACCACAAAAAAGAGAAATTATTAGCGATAAAAACTAAGGAATTTAATTTAATATTTTAAGCTAACGAAAAAGCTGTCGGTCATGGAAACTATCATGTGCATCATTTCCATCAAATATCATTGTGTTATCGCACTCAAATTATTTTTATCAACACTACCGTAGATACTTAGTACAGTCTAACTGCAGTTACTGCTGAAGTTAAAATTATGTCTATCCCTACCTCCAAAATTATGTTTTTCACCCAAACTTCATAAAGGAATACATACGGATCGCATTATACTAAAATATTGATGTTGGTGCAATGCAGCTGAATATTTACTTGTCTAACTAAAACTATGTAATGGTGCAATATGAAAGCGTATTATTAAAAAAGGCAAGCAGCAGTTGCGATATTGATATGACAGGATTGTAAGAGCAGCGTGTTAAATGGCAGAAAACATAATGTAATATTGAAATCAAACCATGAAGCTGTAAACACAGATTGGTCACAGAGCGAATTTTGACCTATACAATTTACGGATGGTAAACACGATTTTTACAGTTTGCTTTTTATAGTATTGCTTCTACGCACATTCAAAAAATATAATCAAATACTTTGCCAGCAAGTAAAATTTGAAAAATAAACAAACAAAAAATATTTCTGCTAGATAACATACTGAAGTTTTTCTATGTCGTTGTATATAACATAAGTTGTGCGGATGCAGAATTCTACTTTTCTTTTATAGTACTGTGTAAACCAATATACAGGGTTTCTATAAATGCTTCATGCATCCACGGCGCTTATGGAAATTGTCGATTAAAGCAATTTGCCGCCTCAAGAAAGTGACATATACTTGTCATCTGTCGATTTTTGAATTGTTGATATACTTTAATATGAGAAAACGTCTGGAAGTGTGTATTTTCAACATATTCTGTAGTGTTTTGTGGGATAATTAACTTAGGTGTAGAAAGCTCACATTTCGGAGCTGTGGGGTAACACTGATCTGTACTTTCAGTACTATCGCTGTGAATATTGTAGTTTGGCAGCAGTTACAAAAAGGCGGCACAAATAATTAAGAAATTAACGCCGCCCGCATTGCACGAATCATTTATAGAAGCCCTGTATAAAACTGTATCAATGTGTAATCGATCTTAACCTGTATTATTTAGGCAAAAGAAATGCAGAGATATACATGAAATGCAGACTTTTAAAAAATATCGATAATGACACTCTTCGCCGACGACACTTCTGTAGTGGTAAAGGCACCTAAAAATTAAACCTTACAAACAGAGGTAAACAATGTTTAAGCACACTTGAAGATTGGTGTAGTAAAAACACACTAAAATTAAATGTGTTGAAAATTCAGACTACTTTAAGACTCCTAAAACTATATTTACTTACTAAGGCGCAGGACCACAAACACAAAAAGAAGCACGCTTCCTCGGGGTTGTATTGGACCAGCAACTAAACTGGAAAACTCACGTGAAGTGTGTGGCAAAGAAAATCTTTTACGAAGTGTAGCAAGATCGGTTAGTATTGACGCAGCTTTTTGTGCATTAATTATGGTGTGATGTTCTGGGGCGAATCCGTGGACAGAGACAGTTTTTGTTCTCCAAAAACGGTGTTATCGTGTAGCATTGTTATTTTACAATCAAACAAAGTAATACAATAAGTTGTATATTCTTTATTGATCCATCGTATACAAATAATACAGTTACTGCAGTAAAGCACTTTCCTGAAGGTAGAATAGGTTCATTTTAATAGTAATTTCATTAATAATAATTATAGTATTGCAACTTACCTCTCTAAGTATCTTGGGTTGCCAGCATATTTTAAAAAATCCTTTATGTCATTTCATCTTATTCATATCTCCGTGGCCTTCATACCTAGGTAAAAACAGGCATTCTGTGGCTGGCACAAGAAGGCAAAGCACGACTATACCATTCGCCTCTGAAACCATCAAGATTATTTTGGACAATAAGACTTACTTGCTTCAATTATTCAATAAGTGTCACCACACATCAATATATTTGCATTTGGAACAATCCAATTTATTCGACAAAGACCTTCGGGGATCGAGGATCTTACGTACGGGGCATCTCTGAAGTGCCGATCACTTTTCCTGTAGTCCAGAAGAACTCGGATCTGATCTATCTAATTCATCCGGGAGACCGTGAGAGTCCTCCTCCAGGCAGAACACTGAAAGTACGGCCATTCCACGATACCGAAGATCAGATAAGTTGTAATAATTAAAGCACCGAGCGGCTACTATTTACCGTTTATTGTTTTACATATTACTTTGTGCATTGGTTGTAAGCTCAAGCAAAGCTTTGCATGGGAGAACCGCGATGCATACTGCATAACTTATCTGATTTGTACCATGTTCTCCTCAATATATGCCGACAGAATTTTGTAAGCTTTGTTCGCGTTCCATAAACCGGATTTCCAATTTTGAGTATCTTTATATAATTGGTGGCGCCCGCTTCGATTTCATCGAGTTTCGAACCACGGATCCCACTCTACGCGGCTTAAACGCTGCCGCTAGCTTGTGTAACATTTAGTTTTGCCACAATCGTTATAATCTTGGCCTAAAACCAAGAGACAGTTGTAAAGATAAATTTATAGAACGTGGAATACTTACACTTACGGGACTATATATCCTTCTATGTGCACTGCTTGTACTGACAGTGCCAGACTCGTCGGGTGGAAGTGGATGCAAGGGTTACATTAACAAAGTGTTGTATTTATCTAGCAGATGGATGAACCGAGTGTATTAACTTAAAGGTCGACTTATTTTGCAAGCCAACTGCTTTACAAAGCGTATCATCATGATGAGATGATAGAGAATAGCAAATTACATTATCAAAGTTTTGGCTTATCTGTTGGATGGTCAAGGACGATAAACTTTCGAACCCTGGTGCGGAGGTCTGTATTGCTTTGTATAAACAATCACTGACAACTAGCAGGCGTTAGACATTCCAATAAATTACATTAACCATTTGTATCAACAAATGCGGAGTTTATTTAAAGAGACCGAATACAGAGGAAGGTGGCAAGGCGTGTGTACTTTGTATAGCATATCATATATGGCCTTGTCTAGACAAGCAGTGATAGCTGGCAGTGCCGAACCTAGCGGGCATTAAGGGATTGCAAATTACATTCTGTAAAAGTTGGTTACCTTGTATCTAGTGGGTCATCACGTAGCAGTTCATCTCAACGTATTTTCTCAACTTAAAATCACAAGTGGCCAGGTTCCAAAAGAGGATGATAACATGAAAAATAAAGACTTACTGCTCTGTGTCAAAAACAATGCAGGTTCTACTCACCGGGGGACTTCATTCCCCCTAGCGGCATAATTTCCCAATCATACAAAAATCATTCCTTATTAAGTTCGACTTTTACCAAATAACATCACATCAGTCTTCGTTCTTCGACAACTAGCTAGTGCTACCTGAAATGAGTCGAGACTCCCCTGGACGCCCAACTACAACAGTAAGCATCCCAGTTACCAGGATCGGGGGTCCCCGTAGGGCAGTCCCAATCACGTCAATCGACCCGCAGGTAGGCCCCCCGGTCTACGAGGCACAGGTCGAAGGAACCACGGCCAATAGACCGGGCACGCAGCGCTTAGGGGGCTCAAAATATCACAAGCATGCATGCATTCTCACATTGACATGATCAACAACAACTCTCCTCTCTAAAGCCACTATGTTATTTATCTCATTGCAAAACTATGTTATCATCCAAGGTGTTCTGGCCAAACCTTAAAAGTTATCAAATAATATGAAGGCTTCAGAAACAGAAAGAACTCTTTTATTAATACAAAAACAAATAACAAATTAAACACATTTAACAATTGAGCAAGTGTTTCACCAAATGCTAGGTTTATCTAACGAATCCAAGTGCATACGCAAGCGGCTAGGCGTGTATTACGTTGTATAGCGTATTGTTGCGATCTGACAGTGCAGAAGGGAGTGTCAAGTTACATTAGCCAAACGTATCAACAAATGATTGGTTATTATAACGAAGCCAGGTACAGAAGAAAATGGCTAAACAAGTGTTGCTGTATATGGCGTATCTTTATGATCTAACAATGCAATACATGCCAGGAAGAAAGGGCTTTATTAAACGCTTTAGGTTTATCGTTGTATTATCTTACGAAGCCGACCACAGAGACCATGTGCCTTGCCTAGACCAGCACTCACAACTGGCGGTGCCAAATCCGACGGACATTGATACCAAATTGCATTGAGCCACCAAATGATAAATATTATATCTAACAAACTCGAGTGCAAAGGAAGGGCGACACGCGTGTATTGCATTATATAGCGTATTACTGTGGTTCAACAATGCAAGACCTGCCGGGCAGAAGGGGATGCAGAGTTACATTAACAAAGTTTTGAATTTATCGGTTAGATGGATAGACTGAGTAGCAGCTCTTGAAGCTTACTGCATAAGTCATGTAATGACTTATATAAACAAACACTGACAACTGGTAATGCCAAGCTTATCGGGAATTAAGACACTCCAAATTACATATCACCATATATTATATATAATTCCAGTGAATACGTAAGAGGCTAGGTGTATATTATCTTGTATACCTTATGGTTGCGATCTGGCAGTGCCAGATTAGTTGTCCAGAAGGATATACAAAATTGCATTGGCCAAACATATCTCCAAATGGTAGGTCTATCTAACGAAACCAAGCACAGAGAAAGATGGTTAGACATGTATTGATTGTATAGCACTATTGTAATCTGCCAATTAGCTACATTAAAGTGTTGGATTTATCAGTTGGATGGATGTTGCCTAAGGTCGAATTATCCTTCGAAGCCAACTGCAGAAGTCATGTATTGCTTTATCTCGATCAGCACTGGCAACTGGCAGTGTTAAACATACCGGGCATTAAGAGATTCCAAATTGCATTAAGCAAATGTATTACCTGATGGTATGCATATCTAACCAATTGAAATGCAGAGGAAGTTATATACGAGTACATTGCCGACTCGTATAGGTTTATTGTTAGCTGACTATGCAAGATCTGCCGGGCAGAAGGGGATACAATATAATTAACAAACTGTTGTATTTATGTGTTATATGGATAGACACCTAATGGCAGGTTTATACCTTACGAAGCCAAGCAATAGAAAGAAGAGGGATGCAGAGTTTTACTAACAAAGTGTTGGAATTACCTGTTAAATACATAGACAGAATATATCACCTAATGGTTTATTTATTTTTCGAAGCCAAGTGCAGAGATCATGTATTACCCGGTGTAGAGTGTAGACCACCACAGGCAAGTTGCAGTACCAAACCTACCGGGCATTAAGGAATTTTAAATTTAAATTAAATTGAACAGCTGTATTACTAAATAGTAAGTCTTTCTAACGGGTCCATTTGCAGAAAATGGATACACGCGTATTGTGTATCGTTGTGATCTGACAGTGCTTGACTCGCCGGGCAGAAAGGAATATCAAGTTACATTGGCCAAACCAAATCGGTGATTATTTTTAACGAAGCCAAGTAAAGAGAAAAATTGCTAGACTTATGTTGCTTTGTAGCTTTGTGATCTAACAATTAAAGACCCGCCAGGTAGGAGAAGATGCGACTTACGTTAACAAAGTGTGCTTGTTGGATGAATCCAGTGTACTTACTAAGAGTTGATTTAACTAAGCCAACTGCAGTGGTCAAGTATTGCGTATGTTTGGTCGAGACACCAGSATTGAGAAYTGGCMGTGTTTAACCTACCAGCCATTAAGGGGTTTCCTATWATATTAAGCAATTGCAATGACAGTGTGTAGCAGGAAACTTCCAGAACTCTACATATACAAAGAGCTCAAAAGAGACAAAATTTCCGAAGAAGTAGGGATAGGTAAATATGTACAAACAAATATCTATTGCTCCGAGTTTCTTTGATTTTCTGCCAATCTATTGCATGCTGCGATATGATTTCAGTGTTACTGACGCTTCGGCGAAAAGCGTCTGTAACATTCGAAAATGCTGCCGGCCTACGTTAATAGTATTGAATTTATCTATTAGATGGGCAGACCGAGTGTATCTCCTAAAGAACAATTTATCTTTCGGAGCTATGTATCGCCTTGTCTGCACCAGCACAAACAACTGGCAGTGCCAAACCTATCGGGCATTAAGGGATTCTAAATTACATTGGCAATTGTATCACCAAATGGTAGGTTTATCTTACGAAGCCAAAGAATAAGAAGATGGCTAGGCGTTTATTACTTAATTATGCTCTAACAATGCAAGACCACTATGCGTGCATTGTGCTATAGTCTGTAGTCATCAAGTTGTTTGAATTTATTTACCTATATATTTTATTCTAGTAGGCAGACTGCGTAAAGGTATTCTACCTCTGTAGATCACAGTGTATATGTATAAAGCATAGTATTGTAGCTGGTTACTGCTATAACCTGGTAATATAAATAAATAAAATAAAAATGTCATACTTTTCGATATATAGCAGTACCTACTGTATCCATTAAATTCATTTATTAATGTGTCGCTTATTGTGCACCTATTTGATAAATGTTGTGGCAAAAGAAAGCCAAGTTACGCAACAGCAGATGGCATATAACTCAAACCACAAGCCTCAGGAGTAGACATCTAGACCCAGCCGTCCTCAAAGATAATCACATGGGTTCAGTTTGTCATGGTTAGAAGCGTGTCGACTTAATTTTGATAAAAAGTGTACCTATACTATTTGTTGTACATCGTGCCAAAACAAAAGCATCATGCGATAAACCACAAGTTGCTGTTTTAATGTAATACTTTTTTGTGCATTCGGTATAATAGTGTTGTAGGGATAATGCACAATTTGCTTTTTTTGTTAAATGCTGAAAAATTTTATATGTATCAAAATACAAACGCACAGTAAACAATAATTTTTCTTGCTCCGAATGTGCAGATATTTTACTATTTTCCTATAATTAGTGTGAGTACATTAACAGTAGCTAAAATAGTAAGCTTATTAGGACAACATCTATTAAATTGAAAGATTGAGAGTTGTTTGCAGCAGGATAGAATAAGATGTTAATACCATTAATTGCATTTCTAAATAATTTGTATTCATTAAAAATAATTTTTCTAATCCAAAAAATAACCGTGGAAGAATCAGTCCAGAAATTGCATTCAATCGGTCGTTCAAAGTTCATTTTCATGTTATGATATAGCCGTGCTCCAATGGTTGCAGCCATTAGTTCTAGTCTTGGAATTGTCAAGGGTTTTAAAGGTGCAACTCGTGTTTTAGCAGCCAAAAAATGGACGAACACCTCTCCATTCCATTTTGTCCGTAAATAAACTGCTGCTGCGTATGCATCTTTGCTTGCATCACAGAACACATGTAAACTGCATCCTTGATCAGTTTCTCCTTGAATCTTAACTGTTGACAACAAGTGTATCTCTTTGGCCCACAGTACAAATTCATTTCTCAATTCTTCGTCCACAGGATCACCCCAACCTAAGTTCTGCTTCCATGTCCTCTGTAGCATCAACTTTGGGTACAAAGTTGCTGGACTTGTGAAACCTATTGGATCAAAAATTATTTGTGCATATGACAAGATTTGTCTTTTTGTTACCACTTCGTGTTGAAACTCTGTAATATTATCACTGATCGATAAAACATCATTAAGTGGATTCCATCGCAGACCAAGTATATATATATATATATATATATATATATATATATATATATATATATATATATATATATATATATATATATATATATATATATATATATATATTTATAACGTTAAATGGAAATAGCAGTCGTATTTAATTATATTTAAATCTTCGGTTTAAGGGGAATTCGACTTTTGTTGAAATTATGTAAACTCTTTTTTCTTTGCCAAGCTTTCGATTTTATTTTAAATCTTCTTCAGGGCTTCTACAACATTTATAACAGGATGTACCTAAAACTACATGTAACTCGTAACCTTACTAAAATTGAGGTTTATAAAAGGGGGCCAATTTTATCTTCCAAATCTTGCATAACTTATATAATTTGATTGAATTTGAAGTTTCATTACAGATTTGATTAATGACAAAATATGAAAGTTGCAACATAGCCACCACATTTTTCATAAATTTATGCCTGCCGATTTACTATGATTTTAATATTTCATCTGATAATAAATAGGTGTAAATATTACTCAAATTTTGTGTATCCGATTTTTTATTTATTGTGTTAGCACTTTTATTAATTTGGTACATTTCTAAAATCAAACGTTTATTTGTAACATTCTCTTTTTCTAAAATTTTGACTTCTTCCCAATTTATTATGTGATTATTTCTAATTACGTGTTCTCCTAATGAACATCGATCTCTATCTTTTCTAATATCACTTTTATGCAGTGCTATCCTACTGGATAGCCACTGCGATGTCTGTCCCACATAAATTTTTTCACAAGTATCACATTTTAAAGAATAAACAACATTCGATTGATATTGTAATGGAATTTTTGATTTCAATTTGCTAAATAAATTTGAACCCTTTTTAAAATTTTTTAATGCTATTTTTATACCCTCATTTTGAAAACTTCTAATTAATTTTGTTGCCAAACCTGTAATATTTGGAAGAGATCCAAACCGAGATACTTCTGAATTATGATTACTTTGAGAATCATGGTTTTCTTGCTGCTCCACTCTGTCTAAAACATTCACCGAATTTAAATTTTGTTGATTAATCGCACAATCGTTTTGTAAGTAATCAATAGTAGAAAATAAAATTTTGTTTATCAAAGTTTGCGGGTAAGAATTTTGAAGTAACATAATTTTTAATTTTTGTAAATTCTTATTTATGTAATTTGGATGTGAAATTTTTTAATTCTATGTTTCATTTGCCTAATAAAGTTAATTTTAATTTTAATTGAGTGATTTGACAAAAAATTTATATATCTGCCTGAAGAGGTGGGTTTTTGATACCAATCTAAGACAATCTTATTATTTTGCCGTATTACTTTTGTATCTAGAAACGGTACACCACCATCCACTTCTCTCTCAACTGTAAATTTTATATGTTGGTCGAAAGAATTGAAAACCATTATAATTTCTTCTATGCCAGAGGTTGGAATTACTAAAATTAAATCATCCACAAATTTTTTTATAAATGTTATGTTATATGTCAATTTTGGTATACATGAATTTAGAAGTTCGTCCATTACATACTGTGCAAGTATAGGACTTAATTTTGAACCCATAGCGCATCCAAAAATTTGTTTGTAATATTTGTCCTCATAGTTAAAATAATTGTTATCTAATATGAATGATACCATTTCTATAAAAAGCTCTCTTCTTTTATAATTTGTATTAATTTTTGGACATTGAGAAAATGGGTCAATTTTATTCCATTTTTCACTCAAAATTTTGATCACCAAAGATTTTGAAATGTTTCCAAAAAGATTGACCACATCTAGCGATACTATTTCATGTCCCTGTGGAATTTCTATATTTTTAACTAACTCGGCAAAACTGAAACTGTCTTTTATGTAATAGTCATTATTGGTATCATACGCCATTGTTAAAATGTCACAAATTAATTTTGATAAATTAGTCATTGGACTTTGTATACTTGACACTATAGGTCTTAAAGGTGTGTTTTCTTTGTGAAGTTTTGGATTGCCATAGATTCTCGGGCTGACTGAATTATAGATTTTGTTAGCTTTAGCTTTTTGTGAAGTTATATGTTGTATTTTTTCTAGTTTGCTAACATAAGTATTAGATTTTGTTTGAACAGTACGTGTAGGATCACATCTAAGTACTTTAAAATAGTTTTCGTCCGAAAGAATGTCATTCATTTTAATTTGGTATTGTTCTTTATCCATGACTACTGTTACGCCTCCTTTGTCACTATTTAAGGTTAATAAATTTGGATTTAATTTTAAATAATTCTGAGTTTCTCTGTAAAGTGTATCTGTTTGGTTTTTTACACCTTTATTTTTATGTATAAATCCTGATATGATACTAGCAAATTTAGCTCTATAGAAATCTCTTTTATCTTCAGCTATTAGGTCTAAATTATTTTCGATGTCAGCAACAAGTTTACCAATATGTATGTCTTTAACATTAGTTTTGAAACTAAATTTATGGCCTAACGCCAAGGTAGTTTTGACATTTTGAGGTATATTAGTCTTGGATAAGTTTACAAACCACTTTTCTTGAATGTTAATTTTATTGTTTAAATTTTGTTTAAGTTTATTTAATTTATTTATATTTCTTACCTTAATTTTGTAAAAAACTGTATTATACTTTATTTTTTGTCTCCTCTCATATTCATAAATTATGAATTGTGGTAGTATCTGTTGCAACTCTGATTTTATGGTATAAATTAGTTTGGAATTTTTTGTAATCAGAAAATTAACGTGACTGATTTCCAAATTTATAATTCTAAACATTAATCTTCTATTAAAATCCAAAATTTTTTTCTCAACAGGTTGGTTGTCATCTCCAAATAGGCTGTAAAGACTCTTCACGCTGTTTGAGACATGATTTGGTACAACACCATTGTTTTTGCATTGTACCAAATCATGTCTCAAACAGCGTGAAGAGTCTTTACAGCCTATTTGGAGATGACAACCAACCTGTTGAGAAAAAAATTTTGGATTTTAATAGAAGATTAATGTTTAGAATTATAAATTTGGAAATCAGTCACGTTAATTTTCTGATTACAAAAATTCCAAACTAATTTATACCATAAAATCAGAGTTGCAACAGATACTACCACAATTCATAATTTATGAATATGAGAGGAGACAAAAAATAAAGTATAATACAGTTTTTTACAAAATTAAGGTAAGAAATATAAATAAATTAAATAAACTTAAACAAAATTTAAACAATAAAATTAACATTCAAGAAAAGTGGTTTGTAAACTTATCCAAGACTAATATACCTCAAAATGTCAAAACTACCTTGGCGTTAGGCCATAAATTTAGTTTCAAAACTAATGTTAAAGACATACATATTGGTAAACTTGTTGCTGACATCGAAAATAATTTAGAMCTAATAGCTGAAGATAAAAGAGATTTCTATAGAGCTAAATTTGCTAGTATCATATCAGGATTTATACATAAAAATAAAGGTGTAAAAAACCAAACAGATACACTTTACAGAGAAATTCAGAATTATTTAAAATTAAATCCAAATTTATTAACCTTAAATAGTGACAAAGGAGGCGTAACAGTAGTCATGGATAAAGAACAATACCAAATTAAAATGAATGACATTCTTTCGGACGAAAACTATTTTAAAGTACTTAGATGTGATCCTACACGTACTGTTCAAACAAAATCTAATACTTATGTTAGCAAACTAGAAAAAATACAACATATAACTTCACAAAAAGCTAAAGCTAACAAAATCTATAATTCAGTCAGCCCGAGAATCTATGGCAATCCAAAACTTCACAAAGAAAACACACCTTTAAGACCTATAGTGTCAAGTATACAAAGTCCAATGACTAATTTATCAAAATTAATTTGTGACATTTTAACAATGGCGTATGATACCAATAATGACTATTACATAAAAGACAGTTTCAGTTTTGCCGAGTTAGTTAAAAATATAGAAATTCCACAGGGACATGAAATAGTATCGCTAGATGTGGTCAATCTTTTTGGAAACATTTCAAAATCTTTGGTGATCAAAATTTTGAGTGAAAAATGGAATAAAATTGACCCATCTTTTCAATGTCCAAAAATTAATACAAATTATAAAAGAAGAGAGCTTTTTATAGAAATGGTATCATTCATATTAGATAACAATTATTTTAACTATGAGGACAAATATTACAAACAAATTTTTGGATGCGCTATGGGTTCAAAATTAAGTCCTATACTTGCACAGTATGTAATGGACGAACTTCTAAATTCATGTATACCAAAATTGACATATAACATAACATTTATAAAAAAATTTGTGGATGATTTAATTTTAGTAATTCCAACCTCTGGCATAGAAGAAATTATAATGGTTTTCAATTCTTTCGACCAACATATAAAATTTACAGTTGAGAGAGAAGTGGATGGTGGTGTACCGTTTCTAGATACAAAAGTAATACGGCAAAATAATAAGATTGTCTTAGATTGGTATCAAAAACCCACCTCTTCAGGCAGATATATAAATTTTTTGTCAAATCACTCAATTAAAATTAAAATTAACTTTATTAGGCAAATGAAACATAGAATTAAAAAAATTTCACATCCAAATTACATAAATAAGAATTTACAAAAATTAAAAATTATGTTACTTCAAAATTCTTACCCGCAAACTTTGATAAACAAAATTTTATTTTCTACTATTGATTACTTACAAAACGATTGTGCGATTAATCAACAAAATTTAAATTCTGTGAATGTTTTAGACAGAGTGGAGCAGCAAGAAAACCATGATTCTCAAAGTAATCATAATTCAGAAGTATCTCGGTTTGGATCTCTTCCAAATATTACAGGTTTGGCAACAAAATTAATTAGAAGTTTTCAAAATGAGGGTATAAAAATAGCATTAAAAAATTTTAAAAAGGGTTCAAATTTATTTAGCAAATTGAAATCAAAAATTCCATTACAATATCAATCGAATGTTGTTTATTCTTTAAAATGTGATACTTGTGAAAAAATTTATGTGGGACAGACATCGCAGTGGCTATCCAGTAGGATAGCACTGCATAAAAGTGATATTAGAAAAGATAGAGATCGATGTTCATTAGGAGAACACGTAATTAGAAATAATCACATAATAAATTGGGAAGAAGTCAAAATTTTAGAAAAAGAGAATGTTACAAATAAACGTTTGATTTTAGAAATGTACCAAATTAATAAAAGTGCTAACACAATAAATAAAAAATCGGATACACAAAATTTGAGTAATATTTACACCTATTTATTATCAGATGAAATATTAAAATCATAGTAAATCGGCAGGCATAAATTTATGAAAAATGTGGTGGCTATGTTGCAACTTTCATATTTTGTCATTAATCAAATCTGTAATGAAACTTCAAATTCAATCAAATTATATAAGTTATGCAAGATTTGGAAGATAAAATTGGCCCCCTTTTATAAACCTCAATTTCAGTAAGGTTACGAGTTACATGTAGTTTTAGGTACATCCTGTTATAAATGTTGTAGAAGCCCTGAAGAAGATTTAAAATAAAATCGAAAGCTTGGCAAAGAAAAAAGAGTTTACATAATTTCAACAAAAGTCGAATTCCCCTTAAACCGAAGATTTATATATATATATATATATATATATATATATATATATATATACATTCTCAGAGTTCTTGCTTGAATACTCCCACCCTCGCAAATCAAAACAAGTTTCATCCATAATCATACTGGCCTCTTTTATGAATTTTACCAATTCCTCCTCTGTTCTTACGCTCGTCACACAGTTATCCACATAAAAACTCTTTAATAACTGAGTAATTGTTCCTACAGAATATGAATCATTCGAAGAAATAAGCCGTTTTTCTTTACATTGCATAAGATGATGTTCTATCGTAGCACCTAGTAGAAACGGACTGCTACTTACACCAAATACTACACGTTTATGTCGATACGTTATTTCTTTACCACTCGGATTGATCCATAAAAATCTGAGAAAGTCCATATCCGAACGCTGCAAACCAATTTGAAGGAATGCCTTCTTAATATCTGACACAACCCCTAGTTTGAACATTCYAAATCGTAGTAGGATCGTCGGTATCAATTCAATAAGATTAAACCCAATCTCCAAACAACTGTTTAATGATGGTTTTCCTTTTTCACATGAAGATGCATCAAACACAGGTCTAATCTTAGTAGTACTTCCTTCCTTTACAACTGCTCTGTGTGGCAAATAATGTCCAAAATAGTTGAGTTCAGTCTCCGGTACTTCTTCTATAATTCCTTCTCGTAGCCAGTCAATGAACACGCGATCATAACATTCATACAAACTATCACGTTTCAATTTTCTTATGATGGAGTCTAATCTTTTCTTTGCTACAGAATAATTGCTTGATAAAGCTGGATGACCATCAAGCCACGGCAGCCGCACGATGTAGCGTCCATCTTCATCTACACAAACTGTCTGTTGGAACAACTTCTTTGCTGCTAAAGCCATTTCTTCTTTATTTTTTGTCTCACCAGGATCTGTGATACCTAGAACATCCAATCTCCATAAATCAGAGAATAATCTTTAACCAACAGTGAAATATTAACCCTCCGCTGGTAAGCTGGTTTTTTATATCAAMGATGGTAAGGTGGGGTATGATATACCCCTTTAAAAATTGTGTGATACTTTTGTTTTGTTATTTATAGATTACTGCTCGATTATTATATATTTTATTGCGTCCTAAATGGTAGATAAAAAAGTAAAACTTTCTTGGTTGATAAATTAAATAAATATTGGGTTTTTTATAAAATTTTGTATTTCGCATTATAGAATTACAATAAAAAAAAACAAAGTGCTGACTAAAGCAAAACTGTAAAAATATTTTGAAAGGAATAACATAATTTTCTACTACATAAAAGTCCAAAATATTATAAAATATTAAATTTATCTTAAATAACTCACATCCTATTCAGTATCAGAGGCCTTGCAAATGTCACATATTAGATTGGCATGCTCCATACATATGCATCTGTTACACATCATACAGGTGTAAAATGATTTACGGTCCTGATTTCTCATGCACATATAGCATCTCCTTGAAAATGTTTGCCTTTTTGCAGGGACTACAGCTGCCTCAGCAAGTGTAGTGTCTTGTATTTGTGAAATTTTGCGCCGCCATAATAAACCAATCCTAGGATTTTGTAGTCTATTCATTTGATGTTGTTTTACCAAAGATAATGCTAAATCCTTGATAAAGAAACGCCGCTGTAACTTTGAGTCCGTATTTTGATTGAAAATGCATTAATAGCCGCTGAATTCAATAACGAAAAAAAGAGAGTGAAGGGCCAGCGATTGCTGTTTCTCGACACACTATAAGTAGCTGACATTTGATCAACAGTGTCTACCCCCCCTTTTGTCATGTTATAAAAAGTGATTTGTTCAGGCTTTCTAAGTTCTCCAGAATCAGGGTCTATTGTATTGCTGTGATGAAGACTTGATAACACGAGCACCATATTATTTTTCTTACTAATGTACGACACCAAAGAAACGTCTGACTGATATAGGAACATCGAAGATTTTTCTTCCCTGTTTTTAGCAACCAAAAACTCCGCAGGAATTTCTCGTTTATTTTTCTTCAGGGTACTTATTGCTGTTAATTTATATTCCTTGAGTAATTTTAAGACTAGTTCATAGCTCGTGAACCAGTTATCAAACGTCACGTTGCGTCTTGATCCTTTTATAGGTTCAACAAGCCGCAAAACAACATTTAAAGGTTTATACATACACGGTACGGGCCTTCTGGTTGTTGACCGACATAGGGCTCCAAATTAAGTACATAAAAAGTTTTTGAGTCTACAAGTGCAAACACTTTTAGGCCATATTTGGCCGGTTTGTTTGGTATATATTGCCTGAATCCACATTTGCCTCGAAATGCCTCCAGTTTTTCGTCTATTGTAAGGTATTCAGAGGGTGTATACGCTGCCTGGCAATTTTCTACAAATCGGTCAAAAACAGCCCGAATCGCAGCAAGTTTGTCAATTTTCAGTCTCTCGTCGCGGGTTTCTTTATTGTCAAATCTTAGACAACTCAACAAAAACCTAAACCTTTTCAATGGCATTGTAGCTCTAAATATATCTATGCCAGAACCATCAGTAGCCCATAGGTCTTCCAACTTAATCCTGCTAGCTCTATACCTTCCAGCCATGTAAAGAAGACCGAAAACTGCTTTAATTTCAATATTTGTTGTCTCTTGTACTATGGATTTTTCACTATAATTTGCTGCTTTTGTACGAATTATATTATTTGTGCATTCAACTATAAATAGATCTTATCATTAAATCATCTATAAAAAGGTTCCAGCAGTCAATAGAAATTTTAGTTTGTTTAGCAATAGTTTTTGGCCGTGGCAAATGCACAATAATATTCTCTTGTCGAGTTCGAATAGCTGTATTTCCTGGCGAATCTACCCATCTAGTATTTTTATCTTTACCCCAGAATTACTTTTTTGAACTTTGATGACTAAGTTCCTCAAGGTCTTCTTGGTCTGATATATCCTGCTCCGTATCTGAGTCTTCCGAACGCTCGCTAACGTGGTCGTTTTGTTCACCATCGGATTCACTATCTATAGGCTCCTCATCAGGTTGATCTGTGTTGGAAGGTAAAGTATCGGCAAATTCCCAGAGTTTCAAAAGTTCCTGTTGCTCCTTCTCGTACGACCAACGACAAGCCATGGCTAAATTACACAAAGATAGAAACAAAAACATAAAAAAATCACAGATTTGCTCACCAGATAGCAAGAAAACAAAAGATAACAAACTTAGTAAGGTGGGGTATCCTACATCCCAGAGCACTTGCAGACGTCAGTCTAAGGTTGCTTTGATACTAACAAGTCTCAACTTGCTCTTTTACGGAAGAATACAGTTATATGCGAAGGTACTTCATAGATGGCGTCCCAAGTAAAATATTTCTTAAAATTATAAGCTTTCTCATTCGCCTGGGGTATGTTATACCCCACCTTACCAACGGAGGGTTAATCATGTTCGTATTCTTTTCATTGCAACATACTTTGTCCATAATCGTCCAACCAAGTAAAGTTTGCATAGCTACAAGTCCAGACTGTAGTACATGGCGACGTCCGGTGTATAACTTGCCAATCACATCAGCTCCAAGTGGTACTTCGATAGGTCCGGGACCATCCACGTCACTCAGATGAATGTTTTGACTCCTCAATTCATTTATTCAGTCACCATCATGAATATAGTGAATATCGCTACAGATCTGAGGCTCGTCAAGAACATTTAAATTACAAGAATAATTATTGTTACTCAGTCGAATTTTGTAACACTTATGAGACCGCTCTGAGGTATTTTGTCCTCCAAACGATGCATGTCTCATCTTAACTATTTTGTTAGGAAGAAATCCTAATTTTTCAGCCGTGGAGTTCAGAATATACGATCTCTGGGAGCCAGAGTCTAGCAAAATACGTATATTTCGTTTATGTGTACCATTGCTKATCGTCACTTTCAGTGTCTGCAGAAATACTTGCCCATTGGTCTGACAAGACAGTGTCTGGTTTACTGTACAAGCTTCCTCTACCTTACCTTTCTGTGACGTATTGACATTAACACTAGCTTTTTCTTCAGAATGATTAACTAAATCCGGACACATTAATGCTACATGTGATTTTCCACATACCACGCATCTTACCCTAACACGACATTTACGTGACAAGTGACCTCGTTTCAGACATCTATAGCATGCTCCCTTACGTGAAAGTGCATCCTTCTTTTCGCTAAATATTCTGAGCTTTAAAACAATTTTCAGCCTCATGAGTTCCATCACAAAAGATGCAGCTAACATCATGATTTACAGGACCAGCCGCGGTCGGTGTACGATCTAAAGCCTTTGACAAATGCTTTTGCTTCCACATCTTCGAACAATTTGAACCTTTACTGGCCGACATTGAATTTAAACCAAAGCTTTCAGTAGCAAGCAGTATACGCTGTTCACTTTCTACTTCAGACCTCAAAAATTCCATCAACCCTTGTAAACGATTCTCTAATCCGTTGATTGAATCTGCAGCAGCCCCAAAATATGATGAACGTTGCCAGACCCTTAACAAGCTTTCTGGTAAGCAGGATTCGATCAGCAGAAAAAGCATGGAAGCAGATCTGCTCTTTGTAATTCCCAAAGTTTCAAGCGCACGCAATTGACTTTCAATTTTGTCATATAAAGCAGAAATATCGGTTTTTTCCTGAGATACTGAATTACATATAACAAGTTTAAGAAGTTCTCTAACATAAACTTCTATTTGTAGCTCTTCTCGACCAAATCTGGTCTTAAAACTGTCAATAATTTTATCATAATTTTCATGCATCGCAGGGAAACTCTCTACCAACTGTCGTGCTCTACTACCCGGTACGGTAGCTTGTAGTAAATAGGAAATTTTGTCACTGGAATCAATATCAGGATCTTCATGAATATTTTTGAATTGCGCCCAGAATCCGAGCCACTCACGAAAGTCTCCACTAAACTTCTTAAACTCGATAACAGGTAATTTAAAACGCCTACCTTTGTTTCCAGCAATGTTGGGGATTGTACTGCTCACCCTGCTCAGTCTTGTAGTCAGCAGCTCCAGCTGGAACCTCGCTGGCCGAAAGCAAATCATCTACACGATTACCACAGTACTGGTTGCAAAACTGCTCAAACTTCCTTGAAAGCTCTTCAGAAAGGCTCTCTTCGTCTGAATTCTTATCCAAAAGTTCTTGGCACATCAATTCATCCACCTGTCTAATGGCATCATATTTATCTTTCACTAATTCCCATGTATTTTTAACATAATCAGGTGAAATATTTTCATCTATCAGTTGGCTGTCAAAGTCATTGGCTAGTTTTGTAAGCTTGGATCTAAGTACTTTTCTGTATTTCTTGTACTTATCAATATCCATCTTCTTTAGCAAAATCAGCACTAATGTTTCTCTAGCTTCAAAGGTATCTCGTTGTCGTTATTACCCCAATCTTCGTCCTGTCACGGTCGCCAAATATTTCCAGTGCAATGAAAATCTACCCGTTTTTCACTAACACTTTGTTCAAATAATAGATTGGAGTAGAATTCAACGTTTAATATTCAATACCTTTCTTAACAGTTCATACAACTTCTTCATTCAAACATTTATAAACGACTTTTTTTCGTTTCTATATCAACTGACTGACAAAAACTTAAAACATTTTTTTCTATTCCTAATCAACCTATCAAATGTCCGTAACAATTATTTGTTCAGTTTAAAAACAGGCAAGTTTTTAACTGTAGTTTTTAACACAGTGACCAGTTGCTCGGTTTGGTATGTTAGATATTCAGCTTTATCAAAAATTACAGCCTGATAAGAAGCTGTCTAGCTTTATATTTGACTGTTATTTTGCAATACTACGTCCATAAACATTTTCTACAATTTCGGCTTCTTTTATACAACCAAACTGCAATTTTCACCTCTTCACTTAAGGTTAACTTCAAATTTTGGAATCGATAATAGCCAACGGGGACCATGCCAGCACTGTATAGAAGAAAATTGTTGGAATGTACGTCATGTAACTGTATTGTTATGCATCGATCACACTTTGGATGTATGTACATTCGGTGTTTCTTCATTTCGCCTGCATTACATCTGTCCTTTTGGGCATATGATTATTACAAGTTGTACAATCTTTACATTGTTAATAATAAGTAGTACATTTATTATTATAATAGTCAATGGCATAATAATAATAATAATAAATATAATAATAATAAATAACTTATTTTTCAATACAACGTCCATTGACACTCCTACAATTTCAGTTTGTTCTATTTAAACATTTAACCAAACTGCAACTTTCACCTCTCCACGAAGGTTAATTTCAAATTTTGGTTGTAAACTACGTCATGTAACTGTATTGTTAAGCATAGATCACACCATATATGTATTTGTCTACAAATCATATACAACTTTATATTCGGTGTTTCCTCTTTTCGCCTCTATTCCTTCTATGTCCTTAACGACAGGATTATTACAAGTTACACGCGCAAACCAGCACAAATTAGTGTTTAAAAAAAATCTTATGTACGGGGGAAGGAATATGCGTTTGCCTTTGATACTAATGATTATTTGTAGTGACTGAGGGTTGATGGTACAAGCTATAATTTTGGTGGTGCAAGGTGGCTGCAAACCGATGCAAGTTCTCTTTATTAAGAAAGCGACATGCGGGAGGGAGGTAACTTGATTGCGCCGATATGCGGTTTCCATTCAATTCTCCTTTAAACGACATGAAGTCTAATATCACTGTATTTTATTTTTTAAATTTATATTTAGGGAAAAATTTTCAGTAAATACTCTTTTGCAGTCAGTACACAAATTACTTGCTAGGACTTAAAATTGCAGTTTATAGAGGGATAAAATCCCTTGGAAACGATGCTTTATAATTTAAACCGATTAGCTAAATCCGTGATAGCCATGCATTTCCCATTTAAACGTTCACCATTCCACCCACTTCTTTATTTGACTTTCTTCAAAAAAGTTTATGCAAAGATTATAAAGTTTAATAAAGAATCTTTTAATGTTAATTATTAATTACTGCATACCTTTTTACAGTTAGAATGGCAAAAACATGAATTTAATGAACAGAATACACTATGGGGCCTTCTAAGAACTTGAAAATTCTCTTGGCCACTTTAGTTAAGCATATTTTCCTTAAAGCTCAAGGGCTACTGCTCTATGATATAAAGCTAGTCAACTTGTACACATTAAAAATAATAAATTAGCAGTTTAATTTATAGTACATTTTATTATTAAAGATACAAAATTAAAAATGGCAGTAAGAAGGCTTTAGGATGAAAAAAATACAACGTATATATAGTGTGGCGAATTGAAAACTAAATTATGACGTAATGAATTTCCAGTACCTACAACATTAAAAGCACAACAATTTTCTTTTACAATCTCTCATGAACCTTCATTAAGGGAGGGTGCACATTTTTGTAACATTCTTATAACAAGTTTCTGTATATACATATGTGTTTTCCTAAAAATAATTGAACAAAAATAGTTAATTTACTATAAAGCGGGCTTTTTTACATTGCGAATAGTAAAAATAGAAAACAAATATCTATATCACTTGAAAAATAGGTAAAATATCTTTTTGCATGGTATAGATAAAAAGGTATATACAGTATATAGGTATAAAGCCGATATTGAAAATTAGATTACAGGATATGGTTACGTTTATGGGTAGAAGAAATGCAGATTTAACTTAACTTCTTTTATTTGCAAATCATTACCAAAATACATTAAATACAAATACCATATTAGTTTAATTCATCACGATTATAACCACTGATTCGGTTAACCTCTATTGAAACACAACACTTCACTCMCTAGCTAGCTAGCACTAGCACTTTAAATACTCGATGTCCTATATAGCATCCGACCTAAGTCTCGAATGTTTCCAAAACCATCTCCCTGCTTAGCAAGAAAGATTCCAGAACATACCAGAAAACGAAGCCTTAGGCAAATGCACAGAAGTTGGTTGCTTAATGTGCAGGCTCTAGTTTCACCACATCTTCATATTTTGTATCTAATAATCTTGAATATAGCTTTTTAAATATGGCATTTGTTTGGTAAATAATAGAGTTTTTACTAGAGAAACTTTATCACTAAATTTTATCATACAATGAGTGATGGACCGCAGGATTGAACTAACTGGTCCAATGTTATTTTATATAAAGAAATTTATTATCAAGTGCTTCTTCATGCAACTATAAACATTTGTCGCTTTAACATTATGTAAAAAAAATATCTAAAGAAATACAAAAACTAGTGTTCTTAATAATGAAATATATATAACCATTATGAGCTGATAAATGTAAAACAGCAATCTACAGAGAATATATACATTCTTGGAATATATCAAGCATTTATTTTAAATATGTAAGTTACATCTTGTTGTAATGGGTACACACAGATTGACATAACATATGTAGGTGCCTACATTCCTACATTGTGAAGCAAAGGTTTATATAACTGAAAAAACAAGCACTTCTAGATATATATCATTCCAATCAAACTTTTACAGCTTATGGAAAAATGACATTCAGATATGTTTAAAATTATTGTTTTTAATTGCTGCCAGATAAGTTATATATTCTACTAAAAAAAATAATATAATACGAAACTAAAACATGTATATGGAACAGCAATTTACAAAAGCAGTTCTTCCATGATTTTCCCAAAATAAAAAATATTCTAAAGACATTGAACAATGCAAATTGGGTATTATCACTTTTTTGAAAATATGTAAAATGAATCTTGAAGTGCATATATATCATACGCCATGTTGAAAAAGACAAAAAAAATATTTGCAGGTAGAGAATTTCAGGTCTGAAATTCGAATCTTAGGAGTCGCCGCCAAAACGCTTCTATCCAAGGTTATTCAACTCGTGACGTCAAGTGTCTTGTACACATTACCGAGGAGCGTGCTGTTTAATGGTGTAGTATCATTCTTGTATTGGAAAAGCTTTTGTGTGGTGTTTATTGAAAGGATGGTGTAAGAGGTCGCACCAAAAAATGATTTGTGTAGTTTTATAGGCATCTATTATGTATGGAAAACAAAACAAGTGTTGTTTTGTACATGGTTATAAAAGTATTTCAGCCAGTACAGCTAACAAAATTTTTGTAACCGTTCCTTGAGATTATCAGCGTATGAAAGAGTTGTTTAAGGCCCCTAGACGTGATATGCCGAAATCGCAGTTTGTTTTTTTGTTGTGAAGACCATCTTAATTCTTACTGTAAGTTTTATTATTCTTTTTGGGGTTATAAGTGTTTACCATTCAATTACCATTTTGTTATAGCTTGAAGAGGATATGAAAAATTATATGCGTTTTAAGTTGATAGAGGGAAATGTTATAATAAAGAACGGCGCTGTTCCCCATATATTCGACTGTTACCCAGACCGGAAACTAGCCGCAAGAGCCCCGAAAATAAGTTCACTTATGCTGTTACTTTGTTGCTTTTACGTTCCTCATCTCCGCCGCGTTGAACCGCTCGTCGCTGTACACAATTCCATAACAATGAACATGCCTTCGGAAATCATAACTAAGTATTTCACTTTTTCTTGGCGTATTTTAATTCGCTTGTCACAAAATGAACGCAAACAACACACTGCGGCAATTTACAAGACACCTGACGTCACGGCCAATATGTTCGCGTTTTGGCGGTTCCTTTAAATACTCAAATTTTTAACAAATACAAAATACATCTTACGATCTATTTTTTCAAATTTATAAGCTGTCACAGCTGTTTTGTGGATTAGATGCTATCTATTAATATGCAATTTAATAAAATATAAATACATGGCAATACCCAATTGTGCAATAGGGTATAGTATATTAATACTATCTAGAGCATTTTAAAAGTATAAATGTAAACAAATATTCTTGTCTAATAAAACAAAATAATATTTGTTTTTGATATGTAATGTAAGCTGATAAGAAGTTTTTAACTTTGAGGAATTACTTTATTTTGTAAGCACGCCTGATCTGAACCAACTGACTTCAGTTCATTACTTGTATTTGTTATTTTCGCACCAATAAATTCACCTTTTCTTTTATGTCTCACTTCATGGCTCTTCAAATGGTGCATCCGTTTAAAGCCCTTACCGCACGCACTGCACAGATGAGTCTTTTCGTCACTGTGTACCTTGGCATGTTGCTTCAGGACCTTTGGATCTGCAAAATTTTTCAGGCAAATACCACACTGGTGAGGTTTTTCACCAGTGTGCTGCCTACTGTGAATATTCAAGCAATATGAAGTGGTAAAACCTTTGTTACAAACTCTGCACACATGATTTTTGATACCAGAGTGAGACTTCATATGCTTAGCTATGACAGATGACTGCTTGAAGCTCTTTCCACATACCGAGCAAATAAAAGGGCGTTCTCCTGTATGAACTCGCATGTGAGTTGTTAGTCTGCCACTTGACACAAAGCTAAAACAATGATGTACAACTTGCTTTAAACAATTTAAACTATAGGAATATAATATGGGGTAAATCAGGGTGATAATTTGGTGAGTCGAATGAAATGGCGAATTACTCTATTTCTTCCCCCGGTACACATATGTCTATGTAAGTCTGAACGATTGCAGTTTATGATCATTTGTTCACCGAGKACTCGTKAAAAACCACCTCCGTTTTAAAAACCGTAAGTAATTTGTAGAAAACCATATCCGATGCTCAATATAATTTTTGTATGATTTCATGCGTTTGTAGTTGTTGCTTTATGCAGCGTAGTCTGCGAAGTATTTTTTTATATACCCTGTCTTCTTAGACTGTTTATATACAGGGTTTCTATAAATGATCCATGCATCCAGAGCGCTTATGGAAATTATCGATTAAATCAATTTGCCGCCTCTCACGAAAGTGAAGCGTACTTGTCATTTGTCGATTTTTCAATTATTAGATATATTTCAATATGAGGAAATGCCTGGGAGTGTGTATTTTCAACATATTCTGTAGTGTTTTGTGGGATAATTAACTTTAAGGTTGCAGAAAGCTCACATTTCGGAGCTGCTGTGGGGTGACATTGATCTGCAACCTTCATTACTATCGCCCCTTGCTATCGCCGTGCTATTGTAGCCTGGCAGCAGTTACAAAAAGGCGGCACAAAGAATTCAAAAATCAACGCCGCCCGCGTTGCATAAATCATTTATAGAAACCCTGTACTACATTACCTACAAATCGTTGGCTCTAGTACTTAACTTTTTGCCGTGCCATTCTCCGTTTCATCCATTGCAAATTTTGAGAAATGGTGAATACGGGCATGGATGATATGATGAAGAACTTTTCTTCCACGTAAAGCGTTTACTTAGGTACATCGATCACAACTAGGTTTTGCCAATGCATGAATATTTAGCATTTCCTATCCTATGCGAGAGCGAGAGTAATAATATTCTGTTTTATCCGACGTTCCATTGTAGTGGCTATGGCCTAGTGGAAGTCATGCCGCCACGTTTTATTTTTCTAGCTGTGTAGGTTCAAATGTGGCCCATTTCATTTTTTTTGTTTTGGTTGATTTGTCTGTGATTAAAAAACGCACACTATACCGTATTTCTCAGCCTAAATAAAAGTTCTATCACCATTATTCGAGTTAAAGATGCCTATATTTTATAAAAGGCAGAGATATACTGTACATTAATTTGCACTAAAAAGAACGTGGACTGGATCAAATGTGTTACCTGCCAACTTTGGATGCATGAAGACTACTCAAAATTTGAATCCATGTGTGATACCTATATGTGGTAAAAAGCAGAAGTAAGTTCACTATTTCACCCAAAGTGCATTCGCTATTTCACCCCTAAACATGGGTGAAATGGTGAATTTGATAAAAATAAATTAGTTTATTTTTTAATTTATGTAAGATATGACACTGTTAATTTGCTGGCTATATATTAGGTGAAAGATGAGTGTTTTTATTTTGTTTAAATAAACAATTTCTTTTCATATACACGGCTCTATTTTTTTGTCACCATATCACTCTGATTTACCGTACATCAGTATATAATATTCAAATTCAATGCTCAACATGCGACCTCGGAAACAATGAGAGATACGAAGATAGTTAAGTGGAGACGTGTACCTACAGTTGCATATTTTGATGGCCTTCAATAATTCAAAAAGATAATTAGTTTATCTGCATTCGCTTTTATGAAAACTTGAGAAAAGAACAAACGCCATTTTAGAAAATTTCTATAACTTTGCTTATAAATTTTTTCGCATTTGTGTAAACATATTCTCAAGACATCAAATGGCGATCATCTTTTATTTCTAAAATGTTTTTATTTTTTCATGACCAACTTTAATTTTTTTTCACTTATTACTTCCACATCCAACGGATGGGAAGTATTGTATCGCGAAAAAAATTTTCAAAAATTTGTATTTGCTCATTCGCTTTAAAATGGTCGAAAACGCAAAAAAACAAAATTTGAGCAAACAAAAATTTCTTGTCTGTGTGTCCGTGTGTCTGTGTGTCTGTGCTATTGTTTGTGGACACGATAACTTTCGAAAGACTTAATATATGAACTTGAAATTTGGCAAACGTATAAATCTCAACTACCCAAAGCGACCTATTGTTTGTGGGGTAAGTAGGGTATCGAGCAGGGGGCGAAATTAGGGGGTAACTACCCTTTTTGCAAATTTTTATTTTATTTTTTTTTCGTTTTAGTATGGGATTAGTAGTATAACTGCGAGTATTAATCGTTCTTATAAATTTTCGGTGCAGCAAACTGTTTAGAAGATATTAGCAAAAAAGCGTCAACGGTTTTTCCTAAATATCTCCTAATATATTTAATATATTCAAAAAATGAAAATACCATCAGATAGGAAATAAAATTTCTCACAAAATGTGTCTTAGAAAATTTATCCAAAATTTTGACATTTTCGAAATATTTCCAAAAAACCTATTTTGGACCCTGCTCGTACGATTTTTTTTAAATTTTGGTGTTATATAGAAAATCAAATTTCTGATCAGAAAGCACTCTTGTAATTTTTTTGTTAAGTTAATAATTTTCGAGTTATTTGGAAAAAACCGATTTTAAAAATTTATTTATTTTAGGTAATATCAAGAGGACTGTTTGTGTTAGAAAACATGCGTAAAGAGAAAAAAATGCTCAAAATCTGATTACTAATCGTATAGTATAAAAAATAAAAACATAAATGTCATTTTGACAATTGGATGTGGAAGTATTGATTCAATTTGCAGCGGTTTTTTTCCTAGTAATTCGATGTGTGACACATGTAAGTTACTTTTACTTTAAACTGAGTTATTCAATAGGTAACTAAACTGAAAATTAAAAAAAAACATTGAAAATTGGAAACAATAACCTAGATATCCATGAAAAACAAAACTGTTCATAAGTGTTTAACAAGTGTTCTGCTAGTTCCCGTTGTGTTTATGCTAGATAAGCATGAATTTAACCATTGCTGAAAACTGAAATGCTGCAAATCATTAGTAATACATATAACAGCAATTCATGAAGAGCAAGTTTAATGTATTATGAACAATAGCCAAAAGAACAATATTTAATAGATTGGATAGGCACATTGCAGTTTATGTATTATACTCTCAAATGCCGATAAAGTCTGGAAATCGATTTCAGAGTTAGAATTACAGATATAGTAAGCAACAGTGCAAAATCATGTAGTATAGTATGGTGCATTTTCAAAAAAACATGGTGTTGATCAACAAAATGCTGACGAACAAAGAGATAAATTAGTTTCAGCAAGTATTACTGTGAACCTTAATATCTTAGCAAGGAAAAGTAAATCTGAAACACGGGTTTCTATATCTAGCACATCAAGAATTATGAAGAAACACAAGTACTGTCCGTATGTATAAAATATCAGTCAGACACTCGTTCTAAATATCCAGGAATGCCGAATAGAATTCTGCAGATTTTTATACCTGTAAATACATTTTATGGTCAGATGAGGCCAGTTTTTCTATTGTGGGACCTTTCAATTGCCAAAATACCCATTTTTGGACCTAAAATAATCCTAATTTGGCTGTTGCATGGGAGGAGAAATCACCACTGCCTTGGGTATGTATGGTGAGGAATTTTAAACAACCGAATCATTGGCTGCATTTTATACCATGGAAACTTAATGAACCACAAATATTTCAATTTTTTTTTAAATTGAAATAGAAAGATGCATTAGATAAGCTACCTTTAATATAAATGCAAAGATATGGTTTCAACAGGATGATGCACCTGTGCATCATTTTCAGGCTGTACAAAACTTCCCTAACTTAGATCACTGAATCTAACACCCTTTGACTTAAAAAAATAAGGTGTATGTCATAGCTAACTTCAACAATAAGGAAGAATTTCAAATAGTTGTGCTAGATACAATTAATGAGATTGACAGGTCATTCAAGAAAGTAATTAAAAGCCTAAAACAGAGAAGCCTAAAATGATAAATGATAAATAATATTAATCACATATAAAATTAATCTGAAAAATTGACGAAGTTGTAATATGAAAAAATCTAGTATGGCGTCCATAAAAAAAAACATTTTTATACAATCATCATAAAAAATGTTAAATGAAAAATCTATCTGAAAAAAAACTACTCTAACTTTCAATAAAGTTAAAAATAAAGAAGTTTCTCTTTTTTTTTAAATAACTTTTAAACAAGTCAAAATTTTTTAATTCGATTTCGCACACTGTATTGCATTTAATTCTGCACTACTTTCCCCATTTAACTGATCCTTTATGTCTGCAAGCTAATGACCAACAGAACGCTCTGATCAAATTACATAATCACAAAAGATCATGCAAAATTAAACAATTAAGCTTAGCTAAGCATTCTATTTTTAACTGAATCCCGCTTAAAACTAAAGCAATAATAAGTCACTACTTTATAACTATTTATCAATCTCATGCAGAGTGATTCTAATACAAAACAAAAGTTTCAGTAATAAAATGATAGCTCCATAGAAGGATATTGTATAGTTGGACCACAGTACCTGCAAAACCCTTCACAAAGAAGATTTTAGGATAAGACTACTATATAGTATGGATACAATAATTTGAAATATGACCCCAGGTAATTGACATTCAATATAGCACTACCAAATTTGCATGCCAAAGGATATAATTTTACTCTGATGTAAATAATTATTAGCCTGATTATAACAAATTTAAGTTGTGGTACTATCCCCATACAGTCCACGACAATTTATAAAAAGTCTCCTATTTATTAAAGACTTAAAAACTGAAAGCCAAAAAGATGTTATAGTGCATTTTCAGCATCAGCATTGGTTTTATAATCAGCACACAATATCCTAACGGCTAAATTTGCAGTACCATCCTTGCATAAATAATATCTGATACCTATTACATTCCTATTTTTCCATGTAGGTATTCTAAACAAAGTTATAAATACCAGTTTTAAAATGTATGACCAATTTATTTATTTATGTAACAGATAGTGAACATTGTATGAATAATTAAATGTTCCATTCATATACACAGTGTGAAAGAGATTTAAAAATTGTAACTCAGTATAACACAAAAATAAAAGTAAAAATCATTTGCTAGCAGAAATGGTTCACCTATGCTTGTTTAAAGCTTTCTATGCTTGTTTTGTTTGTTGTTTCCCAAATAAGGAGACTTCAGTTTGATTTTTCGAAAAAGATTAGAATCTGATATAAATGGTAACATTGTACAAAGTAGAACTGTCTCCTTTTAGTCCTCATCAATAAATTTGGGTTAATTATCATGAAGTTAACGTATAGTTGTTTTACACTGTTGCTAACATGATGATCTGAGAGTGGTTGTAGTTAAATCAATAATCCTATGCATAATTTTTATGAAGTATGTCTTTTTGTTTATATGCTTCCAACACAAGTGTATATCCTTAGAGATATTTCAAAGTGATAAATAAGTATTATGCTGTAACTATTTGTGAAAAGAATCTTTACTTGGCGGAACTTAAGTAGGTACTCCTATATTCTCAAAAATATTTACCTACTACTGATTAGAGGTCCATTATTCACTAATTTCCATTATCAATACATTGCTGCCCATTTAAGGTTTGTAGGAGGCACACAGTTGTGAGCCAACTACACAATATTGTCAAAACGTAATGTAATTATAACCAAAAACTATTTAATAATGAGAACAACTACTAGGTGTACAATGATTTACATCAACTGCTTACCACATATTGCACACTTTGCATTCAAAAGGTTTATCATTTGTATGTCGTCTAATATGTATAGTTAGGCTTGTGGACTCTTTGAAGCATTTTCCACATAATGGACATAAGTGTTGGTGAACAATTTTATTTTGCTTTTCCTTTACATTTTGAAATTCTTTGTGTTTGCGAAAATGCTGGGCCAATGTACCAGACTGGGTGAAAGAAGCATCACATACCTTACACTTATAAGGTTTCAAACCAGTATGCAAAGTCATATGTCTCTTAACATCAGTAGCTCTAGAAAATCGTTTGGCACAGACCTTACATTGCAAGTGCACATCATCAGAGTGAATTTTTAAATGGCGATTAAATGTATATTTTGTATGAAGCACTTTGTTACAGATATTGCAGGGATATAAATGGTCGTTACTTTCTGTTTTACGATCTTCATTACTCAAACCATCAGATAGATCACTTTCTTCATTGATGTCGATTCTTTTAGAATGAAAAAGAGTTTTCCATTTCTTTTCTGTCTCAAAACAGAGCTGACGGAATGAATGAAATTTGATCAGATTTTCTTTGCATTGCATGCAAAGTAGTTTTGGAAATGGGTCATTTTCAGAAACCTTGGAATAAGAAGAAAGTGTTAATAATTGTGTTTTATCGTGTCTTTTAATTATACCTCGATGGAAGTACATTCCACCAGCATGTCGAGTAAATTGAGTTCTTTTTTATGATTTGCTGAAATGGGTTCACTGATATCAAACAGAGGGTACATCATGTTAGTTATGCCGAAGCAAGTACGACACGATCGTTCCATGCCAATGCAGTGAGGAGAAAATGTGTTAACAATCAATGGGACGATACGATACTATTATAGTATGGCTGTATTTTATAAAAAAATTAATATTCTTTCTTTTCCTTCAAAATTAAAAAAAACTTGACCTTAACCTTTACGCCTTTAAATAAACTCTGACTCTGACGTATATGACGTTTATAAATTCCTAGGTCAATTGTCAACAAGTGTACGTCATTTGTCACTTTGCAGCAGCATTGCCAGTTTATAGAAAATAATCTAGAAATTAGTACATCGAATCTGAAACTACATTAATTATTGATACATTTTGTGAATACAATCACTTGCATTATATTTAGGCGATTTAGATGATATGAGTAAAAAGAAGAAGTGATAATATTTTTTATTATAGCTTGGGATGTAAATATGTAATTATCGCCCAACGGGGCGATAATTAATAAAAATAATGTTGATGGTAGTCAAGCAAGAGCTGGAGCCTCCTTGGTGATATTAGTGGTGGTCGGCAAAAAGCACTCGTTTAATGTAATGTAAAGCATTTTAAAAGTTTGAAAAAAATGTTGAAATACATAGTGTGAAAGTGCGAAAGTGGCAGCGTGGCACATGCTGAAATAAACAGTAGGTAGAAGGTGGGGTGGTTTGTGTTCATTGACAAAATTTTCGATAAGTGAACGCTTTACGCACTTGTACTGTACTACTTAATAATCAGATTAAAAGTTAAAACGTGTTAAAATAAATAAATGTTTCAAGCCGAGTAGGAGTGATAAAATGTTCTGAAGCTGTGTTGTAATTTTGCTATTTTAAAAACTAAAAACGCAAGGCCTACTACCTAAATTGAACATAACATGTTGGGAGACTTGTGGTGTAAACGAGTAAAATATAGACTTTGTTGAGTTTAAAGGCAATAAATTACGAGTRCGGTAAAAAGCAGACAAAAATCGAAAGTGTTGTAATGCGTMTGATAACACATCATTTTGGATAACTATGGTTTTCGGTACGTACCTAAGAATGTTTGCATAATGATAATTGTCTCGCTAGTCACATCTCCACTTGTACGTTTTTATGAATTAATCTGTTTGCTCACCACGTTGCTAAATGCATCTTGAATAATTCAGGTTCATTTGGATTCWAATCAAATGTATTACTGAATAAATGTTAAAGCATAATTTGTCTTACCATACTGATGTTTACATGTATATACTTTCATTTCAGGTGCAAGATCTAGTTGTCAGTGAGTTTAGAGTTTAATAAGGTCAAGAAAAAGTAAGTTGTGATGTATTTAAAATGCAGTCAAGAGTACAGAGGTGATTCTAATGTTCATTTACACAACGGTCTTTGCAACAAACATGAGAAGATCATTTGCTTCATTGAACTGTGAAAATTGGAAGCATACTAAATGGAGAACTGATACATTCGTATTAAGATAATAATCGTCATAACATTGTGTTCTATACAGTGTGATCTACATTCCAAACATAAGGGTTAAACTTGTTGTAAGCTGCCGAGGTCAGGCCTAAGATAAAATCCATATCATGTGTAGTCGAAGTCAATATTAAAACAGCCACCATCAGACCATCATACCATGAGTGACATGAACATTCCCATCATCGGATCATCAAATCAAAAGAAGTATGATGGTAGCTTGGGAAGAAAGCTTCAGATATCGTTGACTCGCAGATGTCATTATAACTTTGGGAGAAGGTCGCGATGGATATTTGGAACACATATTTGGACTCTAAGGAAGTGTGTTTTGTTAATTGTGATTCTGTGCAGCATTTCGATACTGTTTTTTTCATATCTTCTTCACACTCCATTTACAAGGTAGGTGTAAAACATTTTAAGATATTCTTATTGATAATATAATGTTGTGGAAGCAAAAGCCTTTTTCTATCGATTTAGGAAGATAATATTTAAAAAGAAACTTCGATAATAATAATTACTATAATTGCTAGCGTTAGCAGCATTAGAGAAAAAAATTTATAATATCGTGGGTTATCACTATTATTTTCTTTCTGGTTAAAATCAGGGTTTCTACAGTTAAAACGTGGTTTTACCTACAGCATATAAGGGTATATTTTGGGGAGTAGGCGAATTGGGTCCCGGCCGATGCAGGTATACTAATCTGCAATGGGAGTTGGGTCCCAGTAAGCTGTAGTGTTATAAAAAATATTTTCTTAGAAATTCCATAATACCTAGTATTCCACATAAAACATGTAAAAATACAAGCTAAACCTAGTGAGATACGAACAAATTATAAGAAAGAAACAACGTTTAAAATGAGGCAGGCTGCTTTCCAAAATTATTCTTTTAAACCCCAAAATAATTCTGTCAAAAATAGAGGAGTAGTGTACTTCACCCTCTCAGGGTTAACTTAAAACTATGAATATGTAGCAGAAAGATAGTTTGTGAGTGCTACTATTGTGCCAAAATTCGTTTTGATTTATTAATTTTTTTTTAGAAAACAACCGAAAACTCACATCCATTCATTTTTCAAGACTTTCAACCTTTATATAAACACCCCCTTTAAATAAGTCAAGAAACTTTAATTTAACTTTTAGCTAAAATATCCTGCATGATATTTTATATTTACTTATGTTGCAATGCAAACCTTGATATGTAAATATATAACACAAGTTAATGATTTACACTAAAGCTTTGCCGTTTTGACGCTGTATGATATTGTTTTCAATATGTATTGTTTTTCTACAATGATTTGATATCTTACAGCATTAAAAACCGAAAGAAAAAGATTTAAACTTATCTAAAAACGTACTCAGTAAATGCCTTGCACACAGTTTTTTTATTTGTACACATCCTCCTTTTTTCATGAAAGCCGAACTTGAACTCATGTATAGCAATAAGTTTTTTGCCTTTTTCACTCACTTTACAACTGAAACTGGAAATTGCTTTGATCATTTGTCTTAGCCCAAGTATTGCACATTTTATAAATGGGCTGCTAAATTGTAAACTTATAACCAATGAATAATAAAATATCAGGAACAGGAGATTTTGAGAAGTATAATATCCTCAGTGATAAACCCCTGTAATTGCTTTATTGGGAGGAACCAGTGGGACCCAACTCGAATAGCACCTTTTCTAGCTAGCAGGTACACATGAGATTAGTGGGACCCAACTCTTACCTTTCCATATTTTGGACGAACAAAACAAAAAAATCCAATTTCAGACGGTTAAAACCAGTGGGATGGGTATTTTATAAAAAAATCCGAGTTCTTGCCATGTTTAGTACTAGTTGTAGAAAAATGACATTATTGTGATGTTGGTAACACAAAGACATTTAAATAGCCAATGAAGTACCTACCTCCATTTCAATGTTAACAGCATCTTATAAAATAAAAACAAATACTGTAAAGTAAGATATGTGCAATTGAGTGTGAAAATAAGACTACTGTATAATAGTTTCTAATCATGGAACAAATTGAGAAACCCCTTCTCAACAACTTGATGAAAGTATCTCTAAATGCAATTAATAATTCTGTCGTAAGTAGAGCTTTTTTTTGTTTTCCCAAGTTTATTTTCGAGTTTCTGGTGTTTTTGCTTTTTTGTGTAAATTACTTTTACACAAATGACAAACCATAAATAGAAGCTGATAAAATTTTAAGCAATAGCAAATTTAACACAAAACAAAATGTTTTCTGTATTTGATGGTTATTTAATTAAAAAAAAACTAATTTTGTAACAGAAATGTTGTATTTCTAAATTTTGCGGTTAATTTAAATTTACAGATTGTCTCTTAAATATAATAATAATAATAATATTAATAATAATGTTTATTAGCAATTTGTGCTGTACATTTGTATAGTATAAGTAACAAGTATATTATATCATAACAGATCTRCACAGACATGCTAATGATGTGAAGTTCGGTTCTTTCAAATTAGAAGCCCCGTTCTCCCACTCCACATCTACCAAATCACTTCCCCGCAACACATTGCTGCTGATTCACAACACATAAGGAAACCCAAAATAAAGCCACATTTTTTAGGTACAGAATAAAAAACAAACAATACTACATATTACGATTTGTGTGCTAGACTATCTAAACCTTAGTAGTATGTGTACATCAGATTACCAGGCCACCCTTCAGAATGCTACGTTTAAGATTTCTTTTAAATGTCATAGGAGGTAAAGCTCTAATGCCTGCTGGAATACGATTCATAATTTGACATATTTTATAGCTAAAACTGCTCTCTGGAACAGAGCAGTATGATGATGTGGCACTGTTAGATATTGCTTACGTCTGATATTCAAGTTGTGGACATCCATGCGAAAGCGAATTTTATGGTATAGGTACTGGGGTGTTTTATACAGTAAAATTTTATGATACATACTCTGAAGAAACATGCTCTGTCTAACTGTAAAACCAGTTCATCTGAGAATATCGGCCTGAAATATGCTGGTGCTTCTTTAAATGTAAAACAAAACGCAAGCATGAGTTTTGAAGGCGCTGAAGTCTGTTCATATTATATTGTGTTAAAAATGGTCCAAAGACAGCACCACAATGTTTAAAATCTGACAGCACCAGAGATTCACATAATGTTCTTCTTATGCTAGAATTTAATAAGTCTTTACTTTTATATATTTGTTTTAAGCTCGAGAATTATACGTTTGTACTATTAAATACTTTATTTAACAAATTACTTGACCCATATTACATTTCATATCATCTCTTGTTATTATTCCACAATTGTCATCCATGGCTACTCTATTTCTATTAAATACACTACACTCCCTCACACTTATTTTATAAATATCTTATAAATCTAATCTTTTTGGAGGTACTATAGTTCTGGTAGAGCGTCTGAGTGTTGCCGGTAACACACTATGTTCTTTTGGCAAGGATCGTGCAGTCTTTTGAATTTCAACCTGATTATTAGCAGACTTTGCTTGATTTTCATTTTCAAGGGTATTCTTATTGTTATCCAGTTCATCTGATAATAGTGCTATTCCAAAAGGATCTTGTTGTTCAGACGGTGAAACCCAACTCTTTTTTTAAATCATCAATATGTACTAGTTCTATGGTGCCATTGCGATCTACTAAATATGTAGTGTCACTTTCTTTTTTGTAAATTATTCCTTCTGTCCACCTCTCTTCTTCTCCTCTCTTTGTTTTCACATACACATTTTCTTGTGGTTTAAAGGAAATAACAGGTTTACGAACAGTACCGCTCATTGATTTCTTACTTTCTTTTAATAGCTGTAATCTGGTTCTAGGTTTCCTGTTTAAGAATACTTCAGCTGGTGTCTTTTCTGTCATAGACTGTGGAGTATTTCTATATGCAAATAAAATATTATCCAACTGAAATTGAACCGATTCTTTTTTTTCCCTTTTCAGATCATATTTCAGTAATGCTTTCTTTATTATTTGGACTGAACGCTCTGCTGCCCCATTTGATTTGGCATGGTACGGTGGTGTCTTTACATGGATGATTCCATTTTTAAAACAAAACATTTTGAATTCCTCTGCTGTGAACTGCGGGCCATTGTCTGAAACCAACCTTTCTGGTAACCCATAACTTGAAAATATTGCCCTTAATTCATTTATGGTGGCTTCTGCTGTTGTGCTTGACATAATTTTAACTTCAATCCATTTAGAATAGGAATCAATTAAAATTAAGAAATTATATCCTTTTTTCATTGCAAAATCTATATGAACTCTTTCAAATACTCTAGAACTTTTTGACCAACACATTTCTGGTTCGCTTTTTGAATTTTGCGATTGTTGACAAATTCTACATTCTTTTGCCAGTTTTTCAATTTCTTCGTTAATTTTTGGCCACCACACTAAGCTTCTTGCTAGCATTTTGCTTCTAATTATTCCTGGATGCTCKTCGTGTATCAGTTTTAAAACCTTATCTTTTAACTTTTCTGGAATAATTATTCTTCTACCCCACATTAAACAACTCTGATCAATACTTATTTCATTTTTCCTGATAAAGTATGGTTTTAGCTCTTCATTATCATTAACATTCTTCCAGCCATTTAAAGTATAATCATAAACCTTGCCTAAAATTCTATCTTTGCTAGTATATTGAGCAATATCATTTGCGCAGATTGGAAAATCGTCAATTGGTGAAAAATAAAACACTTCTTCTTCAGTTTCCTTTAATGGTAAGCTTGATAAGGCATCAGCATGAGCAATTTCTGTGCCTGGTTTGTGTCTTATTTTGTAATTATAAACTGACAAAATCAAAGCCCATCTTTGTATTCTCGCTGCTGCTAAGGTTGGTATAGCCTTATTTGGATGTAATATTGTTTCTAAAGGTTTATGATCAGTGTTTAATATAAAACTTCTGCCATACAAATATAAATGAAATTTCCTTACCCCAAATATTATAGCTAATGCCTCTTTTTCTATCTGAGAGTAATTCCTCTCTGACTTATTCAAAGTTTTTGATGCAAAACAAATAGGATATTCTTTATTGTCTATTTCATGCGCTAATACAACTCCTAAACCATACTGAGAAGCATCACATGTCAATATTAAAGGTTTACTTGGATCAAAGTATGTAAGGATTTTATAATTCATTAATAAATTTTTACTTTTCTTAAAGCATTGATCGTGAACCTTTGTCCAATTCCATTTTTTTTAAATTCAAGTAGCTCATACATTGGCTGTAATTGTGTTGCTAAGTTAGGAATAAATCTGCTATAAAAGTTTATCATCCCTAAGTAAGATCTCAGAGATGTAACATCATGTGGTGCAGGAGCATTTTTTAAAGCTTTTGTGTTGGACTTATACCATTTTTGTCTATTTTATACCCTAGATATTCCACAGAGTCTTTGAAAAATAAACATTTTTAAGATTTAATCTTTAATCCGGCTTCTTCTAATCTTTTTAATACCTTTTCTACTGTTGCAATACATGATTCTACATTTTCACCACAAATGAGTATATCGTCAATGTAACAAATTACATGATCTAATCCTTCTAAAATTTTATCCATAGTAGATTGGAAGATAGCTGGTGCACTTTTTATTCCAAAAGGTAATCAAGTATATCTATATAAACCCAAATGAGTATTAATAGTAACTAATTCTTGTGCTCTCTCTGTTAGTTCTAACTGCTGATAGGCATTACTTAGATCTAATACTGTAAATACCTTTCATTGCTTGAGCGTTCCAAATATATCATTCAGGTTGGGTAATGGGTAGTGTTCAGTTCTTGACACTGGGTTTAACGAAACCTTATAATCTCCATAAATTCTAACCTTGCTGCCTTGGCTACCTTTTTTTTCAACTATTACGATTGGTGATGCCCACTTGCTATTAGAAACCTTACAGAGAATACCATTCTTCTCAAGCCTTTCCAGTTCTTCAGCTACCAATGTTTTTAGGCAATATGGTACCGGAGTGCCTTGCAGAATACTGGAGTGGGGTTTCCTTCCAGAACTATGTCTACCTTTGAACCCTTGAACCTTCCATGTTCCTTACTAAAAACATCATGATATATTTTAGTTAAATGCTCTACAATTGTATCTAAATCCTTGTTGCTGATATTATTAATTATTTCAACCTTTATATTTAGTTCCTTTAACCAGTTTCTACCAATTAACATTGGACATTTTCTAAATTTACTAGATTCTACTACCAACAGACAAAGATTTTTGTGAACAGACTTGTAAATTACTGGAACAGTTAGCTTGCCTGCAACTAGTAGTTCTACACTTGAAAATGTATATAATTTTGTGCTACATTGTTCTAAAGTGAATTCAGAAAATTGTTTTCTATACACATAATCGCTTATTATAGAAGCTGTTGCGCCGGTATCAACTTGCATACTATACATTTGCTTATTGATTTGTACGTTAATTTAATTGGTTCATCATCCTCAACTTGAAATATGTTTCCAACCGTATAGTACAACTTATTTCATTAACATCCTCTTCTTCACTTTCGTTTTCTTGATTATCAGAACTGTAATCCTTTTCTTCAACACAATTTAACATTTTCTTTTTCTTGCACATTCTTCGTAAGTGTCCTTTTCTTCCACACCCATTGCATGTGTAATCTGCATATTTACAACTTCCACTATGCTTTTTTCCACAACATCCACATACTCCTTTCACCTCCATTATCTTCCCTTGAAATGGTGATCCTTGTCTACATTTTCCATGGAAATTTACTTCTTTTAAATGCATTTCCTTAGCTTCCTTTTCGACTAATTCCAAACTTATAGCTGTTTTCAGTACTTCATTGAAATTCCTTTCTTTCATTAGAATTTGTTAACAGGTTTAGATGGGGCATGTTTGTCGAATAGACCTAATGCAAGAGCATTGAATAAATTGACTTTATCATCAATTGTAGGCAAATAAACAATATCATCAAATGGGATCTTGGCAAGATCCTCATTAAAACTAAATCTATCAATCTGCCTAAGGTTTCTGAATTGATACGTATTATCACTAGCAATTACCGACGACTTAGATACTGTAAAAGACATGGGAAGATGATCTGACAAATAATTCAAATCAGATAATATTTCACATTCATAACTTTGAATATCCTCTGAACAGATAATTAAATCAATAAGTGTGGAGGTTCCACTACAATATCTTGTGGGAACATTTACCGTTTGAACTAGACCACACGAATCTAAAGTATTCTGCAACAACCTGTATGAACTGCTTGTTGAATCCAAACAATTTATGTTAAAATCTCCAGCACATATCACATGGTCACAGAGTGGTAGTACACATGCTAGAGCGTCCTCAAAACTATCAAAGAAATTAGGCAAATGAGATTTAGCGGGACGATATACACACCCAATACCATACCTTGCATCATCCAGACAAAAAGACAACCACAACTGTTCGATCTCAACATTGTTTGAAGTTTCTAGCATTGTGCCACTAAGATGATCTTTAATGTATATAGCAACTCCACCTCCTCGACCCACACGGTCACAACGACACAAATTATAACCTTGTAGCTTTACAGCCTCATCGGGTATAACATCAGACAACCAAGTCACCGAAATACATATAACATCATATCGAACATCTTTTATTAATGTCAACACACTATCAAAATTTGCAGATAATGATCGAATATTTAAATGAACTAATTTCATAACTACAACAAAATATTACTTTATTATTAAATTACTATATGTTTATATCTTATTCAGACATGAGAGTCCCTACTTGAGCAACAGATGTTATTTTTATCACACTGTCTCCATCACTTTTTCTAGCATAGATCTGTCCATTTTTACTCCAGATATATCTGTAGCCACTCTTCTTCAGCTCCCTTGCTTTCATAAAAATGGTTCTCACTGGTTGTGGTAGCTCCTCATTAATATAGACTGCAGCTGGGGTTTTGTCGATTCCACAATTTTCTGTATTAAGCCGATGATGTTTACGTTTTTCTAACACATTGTTTCTCTTTTCGACAGATGGAAACTTTACTAGTATGACCGCCTTTTCAGTATTAGTAGCAGATAACACGGAAACCTCATAATTTTCATCATTTATATCCAACTTGTTTAGAATTTTTTTTACATTTTCAGCGGCCTTAGAATCTCTTTTTAAGCCTGTTATTATTATGTTTTTTTTCTTTCCTCTGTCTCTTCCTTAAAAGCCTTTTTTCTTAGTATATCAACTTCCTTTTCCAGCTCTGATACCTTATGTTGCAAATGGGATTGTTCCTTCTTTAACAAATTATTCTCTTCCATAAGATGTTTAATAGTTTTTTGTAATTCTTCCATCATGTTACCATTAAAAGTTATTGCCGCTTTTATTTCCGCAAACTTTCTATTTAATGTAAGCAGATTCATCACCAGATACCTCAGAGACACTTCATTCTGGCCCTGAACAACCCTTGCTTACCCATTTTTCTTCAGTTTTTCTTTTTTCAAAAGCTAAGTACTGCTCATCAGTAAGTCCCGTGCAACGTTTGTGGTACCATCCTCCACATGCACCCCCACATTGCAGGCTGTATTGTGTTTTTGTTATGCTTAGCTGACACTCAGCACAAATATATGTTTTGCTTTTCTTTCTTGGCATTGTTGATGGAGATATTCGTTAGAATATCCACAGATAATCCACACTGTTTTTGCACTAGTTGATAAAAGTTGCAACAAAAAACGTTTTAGATTACACTCAGTGCAATGTCAGGGAACACTAATACTGCTTCTTAATACAAATTTTAACTTTTCACAAAAAGCCCTTTATGAAAAAGTTACACAGTCCGATGGTCAACTTTATATTGTAACACTTGTAAAAAACCCAGTTCAATTCTTTCACTTTAAACCACTTATATCAATGATTTATCAGCAGCTACGTGTTAGCATGTGTACAAGGGAATAACCTTATTTCATACTATATATTGTTGCATTTCTTTATAATTTTATATTTGCTCATTTTAACTTGAAACTAATCTTATTTAATTTTAAAAAATAAGGGATTCATATATTGTATTGTAATAATTTATAACTCTTATAAGTATCTAGTCTGTCCTTTATTTATTTATATAACTAAAAATGAATTAATATACTTTGTCATTAATTACCATAATTAATTCCTTGTAAATTTCTTAAAGGTTTTGTATAAAAGAAAACTTGAAAAAAATTAATTATTTTTTATAAATTATATGTCTTAATGTTTGTTTGGATATTTGGTATCAAAATAATAGTTATTTTATAAGGAATATAACTATATTGAAAAACACAAAAAGCTGAGTGAAATATTCCTATTAAAAAATTTCTGGGAAATTCAAATGTAAAAAAGTTTCTGACAAGTACATTTGCTGTTTTATTGGTTGTACTGTAACAGTTTCCCATTAGCTGCTTCTCGATTACTACCACCATAGGGAGGGTGTTCATTGTTCAAGCTTGCTACACAATAACCCAGAAGTTATGTAATGTCATATCCCAGTCTGTAGTATTCCGTTAAAATCGTAGTAGTTTAAAATGCATCTTTTATATACTCAACAGTATTGATAATTACTTCTTAATGGAGCAATTGCACATAAAATAATTTACATTTGAAGAGCGCTTAAAATCTCTTATGGACCCAGAGATAACCTCTTTATTTGCTTTTTTTTTTAGAAAACGAGACACTATGCAGGATGTATTAGCAAATTATTGCATTATTGCCAGATTATAGCTGTGTTTCTTTTACATTTCCTTTTTTGTAGGTACATTTGTTTATCTATGTTATTTTATGAAAGAGAAAACATGTTTTGGTTCAATTTATTTTTATTAAATTTAATGTCCTACATGTTTTTGATGTATTCATTATTATTGTTGAATATTCACTTGTTTCTCTGTAACCACCTGTGTTATGATTGTGTGATATAGGTACTCCCAACCTTTCATCTATGGGGTACAACATGTCATAAATATCTGTACTGCTATTCAATTATTAACTAATTATTACCAAATTATCAACAAAAATTAATATCATTGTCACTTATGATGTTTCTGCTTAATATCTGGTTTCCATAGCTTCCCAAAAATGTTTAATTTTCCAATACAACATATTCAAGTGTATAAATTAAGGGGTGTTTTAAAACAAGATATTTGATGATAGAGATAAACAATTGAATAAAAAGGGACATATAAGGGAAACATGCTGTTACAACCTGATTCTAATTGCAGTAATTTGCATTGTCTAATATACCCTAGAGGGTGCATCGAATTAAAAAAAAATCATTACATTTTTTAACACCTGGTGTAATGCCAAAATTACTTTTCTAATCAAAACCACAAAAACAGTTATGTTCTTAAGGAAAAACCTGCAATTCCTAAAAAAATTAGTAAGATGGAGCAATAAGTGACAAAAATATATAATATCTAAGTTGAGGCTAATTTTTGATTGTGTTAAATCAGTTGCATAGTGACATGACAAAATATCCTACCCCCTATGATTGAAAACAAATGAAATACATCACAATAGATACAAACTAAAATTAATTTTTACTATACTAAAAAATCATAAGAAATTAATCGAAATTGATTCATTTAGTGTGCTGCTCAAATCATGCATACATAGGTATCAAGACCTTTATTTCAATTTCTCAATCATTTTTGTTTTACTGTGATTCACATGACGAGTATAGGTTGTTAGGGACAGTATCTTTAATCTTTGTACAAAATACAAAACCATTATCATCCTTTGTATGATATCAAGTAGGCTCATGTAAACTTTGGCTTATTACACCAGATTTCCATGTGCTACCTGGATTTTTCTGAAAATACACATATTTTGCCACGCTTCCATATTGCCCAAACTACTTCAATTTTTTTAGGTGAAAATTTATTTACTATGTCAGATAATAACATTATAGGTATTCAAAATCTGCTAGAATTGACTTCATTTTTGTGTCCAATAATTAAATTTTAAATTTCCTTTTATAAAGAACCAAATGCTGTTTTTTTTTAAATATATATTTGACCATAGCTAATACGGTTTTATAATATATTTACATTTCACAGTTTATAATTAAAATACGACAGCTGTTGGTTTAATCTAACATAGAGACTTTTACTAGTGGAATTTTTACACTCATTATCAAGCGTAAAGCAAAATATGACACATAATTATAACCGTCTATTGATTAGGTTTTATCTCATTGTAAGATAAAGTAACCCAGTAGTTATATGTATCTTAATGTATTAAAGCAATCATTTAAGAACATTTAATTCCTTAAAAATCCTTAATATAGACATATTATAACATTTGATAGTATATACTATACTAGTTGTTACCTGTGCCTTTGCTCATGTAGGAGATTGTACAGGGTTTTTATAAATGATTCATCGAGGGCGCTTATGGAAATTATTGATTAAATCAATTTGCTGCCTCGCAGGAAAGTGAACACAATGACATACAGTTGTCGTCTGTCAATTTTTGAATTATTTGATATACTTGAATATGAGAAAATGTGTGTATTTTCAACATATTCTGTAGTGTTTTTTAGATAATCAACTTTAAGGTTGCAGAAAGGTCACATTTCGGAGCTGTGAGGTGACATTGATCTGCAACCTTCAGTACTATCGCCGTGCATATTGTAGCTTAGCAGCAATTATAAAAAGGCGACACAAGGAATTCAAAAATCAACGCCGCCAGTATTGCATGAATCATTTATAGGAACCCTGTATATACCAAGTACCGAAATGAAAATATTTTGAAACAATTGCTAGATAACAAAAATAGGGATGTAATTTCTAACCATATGTTGTGAAAAACCACAATTTTTAAATGATACTTTTCTTTTACTGTTTTCATAAAAAACCCAAGAAACAGTCACGGAAACAGTACATATATGTGTTACTGTTGAAATTATTTGTAGGTACTGGCTCCCAGTTTTATAAAATTAAACAACTCTGTATTTATATTGATGTTTCAATCTACAATTCAGGTCTTTTTCGATATATTATTTCATCTTTATTTTATACTATGTAGGGTAGAAATGTCAATATAAACATAAAGTTGTTTAATTTTATAAAATTGAGAGCCTGTACCTACAAATAATACTAGAAATATAAAAAGGACTCTACAAAATAAACATATACTTATCTATATATTTGTTACTTTCTGACCAAAGGCCTGAACGTAAAACATCCTGTTTTATGCTCGGTTTATGTAGATTATTGATTAGTACCTGTAACTTTTGCATTGTGAATTATTTATGTAAATATTTATTAAATGTTGGATACATTATTTTAACATTCATTTTAGCTTGATACATAAGCACTCTAGACCTGAACCTAACATACGATGTAGCGTATTAAATGGACCACGAATCACCCAAAACCATGACCACAAAACTGAGGCAAGGCTGCGGAGTGATCCAAAAGTCTTAGTTTTTGTTGAGACTGTGTATTCTAAATTGGGACGAGAGATTGCTGAACTTCTTGTGTACACTCGAATAAAGTAAAAATAATGTTACCGTAGATGAGATACTTCTATTCATTATGAATTATTTAGGTACAAAGTGGAAGTAGCTGGAAAAAGTTTACCAGTCCTCACAAATCTAGATAAGGGACGCTATGGAGTTATAGTATTTGAGAATTTCAACAAGTATCTGCAGATGGATAACTGGAACAGAGAGTTACTTGATAAATATTGTCGGGAATATTTGGTTGGGATTATTGGTTTTATTAATCCTGGAGAGGAAACTTTAGTGGGAGCTCAGTTGAAGGGATTTCCACTTTTTATACACACAAATCTGCGTTTGAAGGTAAGAATTGTTTTTTCTTACATCCTGATTTCCTGTGGAGTTGCAAGGATTATTTGTAATGTAAACGATACAAGGAAATATATCTTATCATATTGTAAAAGATTGCATAGACGAGACATTTGCCTTGGTTAGTCAGTCTGATAATGTTATTCATAAGTTTCTCAGGTTTTTCCTCATCAGATGACAATACCGGCTGAATAACTAATACTATCTTGTGTAAAACATATTTTGTCTTTAGTATCCAATGATTTACTGTGATATAAGCAGATAGATGTATAATAATTATCTAAATAGTTCTTCATAATAGCCCTCAAATGTTTTTAAAAATCATACCTATTCATTGCACATGGAGTTACTGTCATTGTGAATAAAAGCGTTCACACAAAAATAGTCACTTCATTACCTTTTTACATTACAAATGACATGAAATAATTATTAATGATATTTAAATTTCGTATGCTATGCATTATTTAAGTTCTGATGCTATCAAACAAGGTTACTATACAGTATGAATCAGTATAATTTTATTTTGGAAACAGTTTAATAATAATGAACGTAACTATCAGTAGAACAAATGCTGACGAAGAACTATAATGTAATATTTTATAATTCTTTGATACTGCCCAAAGTAATTAAGGGATGTCATCAAGTATAATACTGCTACTTTAGATCGTAGTTACTTTTTCTGTATGATATGGTGCAGTAATAGTTCAAGTATGTTATTAATAAAAATAATGCAAAATCACTGTTTAAGCAAACTAATGGGTTTTTTATGAAACTCGAAAATACTATGTACATTATAAAAGGCATTAGAATATATGATGTGTTATGAAATTATAGGCCACATACCTAAGCAATTATTTGAAGTATTTCAGTTCACTCACAAAATGATTAAGCAGATTATACATTTTTATGAATGCAACGTCCCAAATCGAGTCTCCTGCTTGTTTCTTTGTGTAGTACATATTTTTTTAAAGTTATATCAAACAAATGACATCTCCAGTCATGTTCTGTAAAAATGTAATGGCTTCGACAGATTAGGTTAATTGTTTATCTCAAAGAATCTGTAACTGTTAAATGCCATTCGATGGTGCAGACAGAGTAGTACTGTTTGCCTTAAAATAAGCTATACATGTAGGGTACTTATGCATCGTAATTATTCATTTTTTTAAGCCTTTAATGACTCCTACAACAGTAAATGCTTACAGTTAGTGTTGCATGACACCATTTTCAATTACAATATAAATCTGAGCAATACATTGCAATTAACAATTGTAAAAATAATTTTATTTGAACTACAGATAATAAGTAATAAATTATCCCACTAATGTTATGATAAGGTACTATTTTTGTTAAAGGAACCTAATTATTTTATACTAATGCTTGTGAATAAGTTACCAGCTTGTCACATTTTAAAGTTGCAAAAGGCAGCTATTACAGATGACTGGGAGGGAATACAAAATGTTTGTTGTTGTGTTGTACTATAACAAATGTCATTTAGGAAATTTGCAGCGAATTTAAAAATTCCAAATATTGATTTTTATTCATCTTGGATGACTATAACAGTATATCCTTATAAGTTGTAAATTTTGTAGCGCCCCAAACAATAAATAAAATAATTACGAATCTTGGCTTGATTGAAAAAGTCTTTCATTCACCTGGTGACTGCTACTCCCTTGACTTTCTAGTATTAAGAATAAAGCGTTTCAGCATCAGCATACTAAATCTAATGGTACATTACCAATGGTCATGTTCGTGTATAGTCCAACATAAACTGTTGTTATTGAGAGGGCTTTAGAATTCTATGATTGACAGAACAGTATATGTAGAACTATACACCACTATACTTCTGGTTCTTCCAATTAAGCATAGCAAAATATATCAAGTACTTGTAACTCGATTTGCATTTCATTTGTGTTATTTTTCTCTTTAAAAAAATACCTTACAACTAAACAAAAAAAGGCTAAGACAATATTAAAAATTATTTAGTACAAATATTTTTTCGCACTGATTATAACATTTTCATGATGTATTAAAACTTGAATTTGTAAAATAAACTAGTTGTATTTTGCACACTACATTTTACGGATCCTAATATAAGGTGCTTACATACTTCTTGAGCATGAAAGCAGACTTCTGATAGCATGATTAACAAACAGTATTCATTTTAGGTTAATAATTAATTTGCATTTTATCTGTGCATATTCTATAAGGGTGCTATTTGAACAATTTTCTTTTGCAATGAAGATATCTCTTTTTGTACCTATCAGGTCAAACATTTATGGTCAATAAATTGCAAGAACACAAACTAGGTCTAATTTTGTTCGGAATGACGTAAATTTGCTCAGGCTCATGCAGCTGGGTAAATATTATGTAACCCATGTGTATTAATACATATGCAACCTAGTTATAAACAAACATTTTTGTATCGTTTGACGCTTGTTAGGAACCATCTTGCTATTTGTTGTTTGTGAATACAAAATTTATTTTTCTTAATAAACCAATGTAAAAGAGTTCATTATTCCAAACTTTTAATTTTGTGGCGCTAGCGAAATCATATATTTTTAATAACTACTGATGTATTTATAATAATTACCTTAAAATTCTTAGATACCGTTACCAGATATGGTAAATATTTGATAACAGTGGCATTCTATATTACTTTATTGTTTTAATACCAACTTGAAACAGAAACAAAATAAATAACTTTTGTATATTTCTATATATTGCTTATGTGCCACATAAACTGAACCACTAAGGGACTTTCGGAATGTTCGAACAATAAATAGCCACATTGCATAGTACGCTATAGTGGCCTGACATGGACATTTTCACTAACTAGGATTGTATAATATTAATGCAATATATGTGAATAAAAATAAGATATCACTAATTACTTATTGTCTTTTTACCATTTTACTTACATACCTAGGTATTTTTATTGTTTGTTGATAATATGAACTACAGGTATACCAAAGGAATTCTATTTGTTAACCCTACTTGAACCATTATTTATGTATTAAAAAGTAAATTCAACCCAATAAACCATAACATTCGTTTGAGCGTTTGGAAATGGTTTATGTTTAGAGAACTTAGCGGGTATTATAAAGTATCAAGTATCGTTTTTGGATGAGTATGAACAGTATAGTATAAGTGCCTATGAATTTAAGCACTTTTTTTTACTAATTTGTGGTTAAATATGTTTTGAATTGTTATGCAATTTTAAGATGATATCTTTAGGCTATGCTGTACGCTATTAGGTCTAGTAATTGATAGACATTAAGTAATATATCACCTTATTAAAGGAAAAATCTTTTATTTCACCATCACACCAGTAGTTGGCTTGTTATCAATAAACCATAAAAAACTTCAGTAATTACCTAAACTTACGACACAGTTTGTGTAACAGCTAAAATCTTTAATAGATATATGGGATGTTTTGGCTAGTTATTAGTTAAGAGTTCAGTTGAGATAAAAAATACAGTACTAGAAACAATTACTTGTACGGGACCTCCTGAATTCGATGGTTTTGCAGGGTATTTCAGTAACCGCTAAAGCTAAAGGGTTGCAGTTTGGACATTACTGTACTACTTTTTGATTGTGATTTGAATGCCACCTAGAAAACTATTCTATCTTCGATTATTTTTGAAATATAATCGATTTGTCAAAAACATCACATTTCTTCAGATCGTTATAACTCATTTAATGTTATAGATAGGTGTACAAAAAAATATTATTAACATGAAAGACTTTGCACTGGTTTATATAAATACTTGTAGGGTAATAGGTGTTACACATTTACAAGGTAAAAAGTCAAGGGCTTATAAAATGTTGGTCCTATGAACTCTCGGGATGTGAAAAGAAACTGAATAAAAACAAAATACAAAAGTTTGAAATTAAACACAATGGAAGACTAATACCTTTTGATATCGAATCTTTGTTTATTAGCATACCAATACCTCAAATATTAGATAGAGCTGTCATTATGCAATACCTAAAGTTAACGAAATTATGCAGCGAACAAAAGACTTTTGTTTTCAGTCAAAAATTTTATAAACAAAAACGTTAATTAGCAGTGGGAAACCTTTCAGCTTTCTTAGCCAATCCTTTCTTAAACTACCCAAGAAACAATGTAAAAAGTGCAAACGGATATATTAAATTGCGGTATAGGTATGTAGACTATGTTTTTGCCGTAATAGACAAACTTTGACGTTACTTTTATATAGAAATTAAATCCATTGTATCCCTCAATAAATTTCAGTTACCGAGTGAAAAGGAATCCAACTGCTGTTTTTAGATTTTACAGTGTGCACAGAAAACCAACATGTACAGATAATTACATTAGAAACAATTCTTGCACACCTTTTAAGTACAAAATGTACATTTTAATGGTAGATTGCTAAATGTTCTACTGTCCATTGAAAATCAGAGAGTGGCTCACATAAAACCGGTCCTTGAAAGGAATATCAGTAAATGAAATCTATATATGTACATTACTTTATTACATTATCTTACAGTTTAATTAACAGAACCCTTTTACTCGTAAAGTCTGTGTTCAAAATGTTTTCTGCCAACATTCAAGCAAACTTATGCACATCGAAGCATGTTATCGAAAACAGTTTTCAGTATATGCCGACGGATGTTAGAAATCTCTTTACTTATGTTAATTTTCAATTCATCAAGTGTTTTGTTTAGAAATGTTGACTGGCAATAGTCACATGGTGACAAGACTAGAGAGTGAGGTGGGCACTAATTTTTGCTAATTTTCCATTCTTCTTTAAAATCCGTATGTATATGAGCCAACGACAAATCTGATATATGATAAGTTGCCCCATCTTGCTGGAAAAAGGCTCAAAAGTTTTCATATTGGGTTAACTAGGAGAAAATTCATTATAGGACTGTCAGTAAGTATTGGTTATTGGATCAATTATTCTGTCACCATGAAGAGAACACTATACATCAATTTTTAAATCATTTGATTGCTTTTGTCAGAACTCGTTTGGATTCTCTGCAGCCAGGTGTCATGCATTTTGAGCTTTGAGAATTAACATAACCCGATAGATGAAACCAAGCTTCATCCATTAAAAAAAAGAGAAACGGTTCAACATTTTCCCTAACAATATTCTTTTGCAACCAATTACTTTAATTTGTATGCTTTCAAGTAGCCACTTCTGTTGTTTTGTGAACAACATTTACACAGTAAGGTTTCATTCCTAAGCCATGAGGATGCGTTAACATGACTTGTGAGAATTTCCACATTGTGTTTTAACCATTGTGTTGACTTGTTGAGACTTCTTTGAATTAGTTTTATTATTTCATTTTGAATTATTAACAATACTGCCTGTTAAACGTTACTTTTTCAACAGCCCCTGAATGGTTGATTTTGCTGGAATATCATTTTCAGGAAACCTTTCTTGAAAAATGTCACACATAAATTTAATGGATTCGGATGGCACATATTCTTCAACACTGAACACATATTGTTCGATGGAGTAATGCATGACTAAGTGCTACACCCTTAATTACGGATAACAATCATCTGAATACAGTTAATAGTAATAATAATAATAATATGGTTAATATACTCGTAAAAGTGTATAAATATACAAATATAATTGTATGAAATTATTTCTGTGCATTGTTACAATGAAGATGGTAAAAAAAAMCAATTGTGATGGTGTCACTGGGTAGTCTTATATTGCAGCWTGGGTACATTATACTCTGTATAAATATTAGCTGGCATATATTTGCAATATAGCCAACTTCAATGAATTTAAAGAAAAAGTGATCACAAAGTTATTAAACAAACAGAAATACGAAATAAGACTGAAATCTCACATGCACCCATTGTACTCAAAGAGAAACCGTATTGCACAAAAAATTACATACCACCCTTCAACAGAACACATGTTTCAAAAGTACGTTCTATATTTAAAATCAATCTTGCGGCTTTTAGGTAACTATTAGTAACCTTCCCTACTACTGTATACTATATTTTCAGTTTTTAGTTTAGTTACTTATACTTGTTAAGCCACTAATAAAGGGCAGTTTCACTATTTATGACTTCAAAAAATTCCACTGTACGTCAAATTCAGTTTTCATTTCAAGTATCTCACTGAAGTTGGGCATATTTAGAATGATTATTTAGCGAATATTTACAGGATGCAGCACTAAATGCAGCATCTCAGATTCTGCGATTGACCAGAGCTGGTGAAACTGCATGGGGAAGTTTGCCAGGTGATGATTGGACAGTATTTCAAGCAAATCATTCCACATACGAACCACTGGAATGGGCACACCTGGATGATGCACACCACGGAGACTCTGGTAGTTTATCCTTTAATTTTCTTCTCCCCAATTTTATTAATCCCTCGCTTGCATTGCAGAAATAAAAACCCCTCTTACAACTATAATACAGGATCATGGTCTTTACGACAATATTCAAAGAGTGATTTTTGGTTCAGGCCTAAACTTCTGGCTACATCGGTTGCTTTTTCTGGATGCTCTAAGCTATCTCAGTCATGGACAGCTCAGTTTATCTTTAGAGCGGATGGTATTAGTTGATGTAGATGACATATTCGTCGGTGAAGTTGGGACTAGGTTGAAGCCCGAAGATGTTAGGGCTCTTTTGGAAACCCAAGAGAAAATACAGAAAATGGTGCCAGGTTTTAAATTCAACTTGGGCTTTTCGGGTAAATATTACCACCATGGAAACAGGGAAGAAGACAAAGGGGATGATTTGATCCTTGAAAACATCGACAAATTTATGTGGTTTTCCCATATGTGGAATCACCAACAGCCTCACCTATATGACAACTTAACACAGTTAATAGAAGATATGACCTTAAATAAGCTGTTTGCCAAGGAAAAAGGTAGGTTTTGAATTGTTTTATTGGGACTTATATAATTAGTGTTTTTCAGGGATACCTGTTGACTCGGGCTATTCAGTTTCTCCACATCATTCAGGCGTTTATCCTGTACATGAAATTCTGTATGCTGCCTGGAAGAAAGTGTGGAATGTTCGAGTCACCTCTACAGAAGAATATCCACATCTAAGGCCTGCACGGTAAGTTCTTCAAATTCAGTGCTCGACTCTTAAGGTCCTTTTCAACATACACTGGTGAGAGAAATATCGTGATTTGATAAAGTACGCTGGTTTTACTGGGTCTAGGATTTTTCACCCCCGCTGGTTCAAGGTCGTCAATTCACAGCCGGACCTATTCGAAATCGGCCGTTTGGCAGTCAACTGTTTCAACGCCAAACTGATGACAATATTTATGACAAAAATTTAAAAAAATTTTTTTTTGGGAAAGTAAGCTACCAAGGGAATAATTTGAGTACTTATTATAAAAAAAAATAATTTTTTTCGTACCTCATTCCCTATTGGGAGTAATTGTTGAATGGTAAAAAAAAAATAACCTTCATTATAATATTATATTTGCAATCACAGGAAGATTATTCGGTGCAAATATTATTTAATTTGATTCTGTATTATAAATTTTTACCCACTCTAGTGTCCTTTTCTACTGCTTCTTAAATAATTTTAATAAATTTACAGATATCAGAAAGTACTTGATAAAAATTAATCTATTAACCTAAAATATTCTAGTTTAATAAGTAAAGAATAAATGGTAACAAAAACGTCTATGGCACAGAAAATTTGGATGAAGATTTAAATGACAAGCAACTCTTTTAATAATTTTATTATTTCGGAATGTAAGTCGTATTTGTGAATGGGACGTGCTGAAAGTACTATCCTGCAGTGTTACAATATTAGGCCGTTGTAATTCGTTTTTATCTTTGGAAATTAGGTCATTTAATACTAAATACAGATAACATTTAATATTGAATACAGAAATATTAGTAGATGATTAGTTCATTACTAAAATAATGTAATTTCTACATAAAAAATGCAGGAATTTACCTTATCTCCAATAAACTGTATTTTTTAAATATGTGACTAAGCAATTTTCACTAGCAGATACCATTAGCAACATTAGTGAATGGATTGGCCCTCTAAATAAAAAGGAAATTAAATAGATACTTTTTACCTAAGAATTAGAGATAATCACATAGAGATTCGGTTTCGTCGAAGAAATGAGTGAAATTCAATAATTTACTTCTTACTTCAACAAAAAATTCATTAATTTTTGGGTTAAAGAACAGTATAATCTTCACTGCAGAAAAGAAGCCATTTTTTGTTGTAGAATCTAACAAATATTTTATAATTCCTTTTTATTTGCAAAATGTTATAGTGGGCATAGAATAATAATAATTATTCCCAAATTTTTGTCGTAAATATTGTTTAGTTATCAGTCTGGTGACGAAACAGTCGGCTGCGAAACGGCCTACTTCGAGAAGGTCAGGTCAGATCAGGTCAGGCGAAGTGGCCTGGCTTCCAAACGGCCGGCTGCAAATATGACACAAGTATAAAAATATGAATGGTATAGATTTCACTGCCAATATCAAAAAGTAGCCGCTTATCTGACAATCTGTGCTATTTATTATCTCTCAAGACAACATTTTCATAGTTTCGAAAACTATAATAGTACAAACTAAATTAACTTTTAAACCACTAAATTACATCTTGCAAGAAATTGTAATTGAACAGTCATTAATTCACAGATTAATTGTAGCAGTTCCTGAAAAGAAAAAGGAGAAGGCAGAATAATAAAATAGAATTTGTTTGCAGGAAACCAACACCTTGAAGCATAATGATTCCATTGTATTCAATCAACCATCAAAAACAAAAATTTTCCATATTTTATTAATAATGCACAGCAATAAATGTCTCATAAGACAGCAGACTGCTTGCCCGAAGATTATAAATGCAGTGATTACTTAAAATGAAATTAATGTATTTTTATTTTATTAAACTTATTAAAATGCTGAGTTATCGTAAAAATTTTCTTAAACAAAGTCGTGTCTCAGTTAATAAGGAATAATGTCACTTACGAATTATAATGTAATCACTAAAATATGATTTATACAGGTCAGTCAGGTAGAGCTATTAAAAAGAGAGTAAGACAATGTGGCACAAATATAAAGATAAATAAAAATTCAGTAGGTAACTGACCACTGTAACAAAACCAAACATTCAAATCATCAAAAATTGAAAAGGGTAGTGTAAAAGAAAATTTGATAAATGTGGAAAAAAGAAATACTAAAATCAGTTAAACTTTAATACTTAAACTAAATATCCAGTACATAATTCTACTAGGCAGAATATACAACCATATTACGTGCACGACAGAAAAAATGAGTATCTTGCTTCAGCACAGAATTTATGTTTTATAAGAATGACTTTATCTTGGAAACAATTTATCTGAAAAGTCACGAGACAAAATACATTCAAATCTAACTTCATCTAAAAATATTTATTTAAGTGATATAAATGTATGTTATACACAGTCATTCTACTTTCGAACAGAATACGTAATCAATTATTTTCAACATCAACTAGAAAATGCATAAAGAAAACATCATCAGTTAACATAGTTTTTCATGGTGTTTTCATATGTTTAAAATTTATTTGGACTGTAGGGAGTTTGGAAATGAGTAAATGTAGCGATGATGGAACACTGTAAATAAAATATTGGTGCAGCTGTATAAGCTGTGTATTAAAATTTATCCCATACCATGTGTTACAAGCATAACTGAAATGTAGTATGCAGTACTTTGTTTTACTTACACAAAATTTTGCTTAAAAAATGTCATGCATGAGCAAGGGGTATTGCATGTATAAAATTTAATCAACTTTTATATTATGATTTTTAATTTCATATGTATAGTATGTATTACATAATTGTTTTAATGTTGATTATATTTAATCACACTCAGTTGTACTGTAAAGTTGCAACTTGCAACAAGTGCACGAGAGAAATTTCAAAAGTAGTTTATTTGTTGATTAGGTAAATTAACATTTCTGACATTATATTAAAAATCTTTATCATGAATAATTGTTGGAAATGGCTGTGAATTTTAAATTTAGATGTTAACTGTTTATTGTAAAACTTCCTACAGGTTCTTGCAACAGCAGTCTGGCATATTTGAATAAAATGATGTAAAGCTTTGTAAAAGTCAATTTTCCATTACATTGCTTATTTTCATACTCAATTCAGATAAAAAAGACAAAGTTATTTTCTTTTTTTTCTGGTTATCTGCATGGTTAATTGCAAACCTTGCATGTTACATTCTTTGTTTATTATTGAGTGGCTGTTGCCCTGTGTACAAAATTTCTTGCTTGATGACCATTTTAACAGAGATATATTTTTTAATTTGCTAAAAAAAATATTAAAAACGAAACAAGACTAAAGAAACAGGCACAATTATTAAGATAAGTCCGCTATTTTTAAGAAATTTCACAAATTTTTTTTTTATTGCCTGTCTGCATTCAGATCCAGGCTGCACTAATAAGGTATAAGGACTATTAAACAGTGCTATTCTCTGTTGTTGTGATAAAGGAAATAATCACATTAATGTTTATGTGTATTGGTTACTGCTCTGAAAAGTTTAGCAAGACTTGTGTTTGAGCTAACAGTGGCAATATTAAAATTTACTTTTCACCTGCACCTAATGTAATAACCAGAAACACAAATAAGATATCACAATTTAAATATGTAAATTTTTTTTTGCATCCTTATTCTGTAAATGTATACAAAAATTTTAATGATGTGTTACATTAAACTAATAAATTATTTTCAGTTTACGTCGAGGATTCATACATAGGAATATAATGGTGCTACCTCGTCAAACTTGTGGGTTATTCACACATACAATGTTTATAGAAAGATATCCAGGTGGCAGAGATAAACTAGATGAATCCATCCAAGGTGGTGAACTTTTTCAGACGATAGTATACAATCCTGTAAGTAAAGATTTTGACTTAGTAAAAATGAAGGATAATTATAATTAATCAAGTGGCAACTGGTGCATTTTCTTTATTTTAAATATGACATACTCATTTAAAATCTACTTGTATTTTAATTTCAATAGAAGTAGCGTTTGTGTAATAATCATGCAAAACCCCATCAGTACCTTTGTACAATGTACATATATAATTATTATTATTAAATATAATTTAATTCTTGTATATCATACAGTACTTCACTAGAAGAATATTGCTGTTCCTTTTTCCAGTAAATAATGTAATTAGCTTGCTGAAGGCAATTTAAAGTTACCCTTCCACTAATTTTGGGTGTCTATGGACAGACAGCCCACAAAAAAGTACCTGTTATTGTACACAACTTTAAAAATTTAAAGTCACTTAAGACTTTAGGTAGGACTTAGGACTTTGGTCCACTTTAGAATGTTTCAAAAATATGACATGTTTTTTAAAGACCTTTATATAAAAAATGCACTTTAATGAGGTTTCTTGCATTGTTTGGTTTTAACAAGTTTCTCAATGTCTGGTCTTAACTTTTACTTAGTAACAAGAAAACTATTTTCAAGGTACGAGTCCATTATTCTGGTCCTACTTTTTGATTGGATGTGTTTCATGTGAGAAAACAGCTGCTCACATACACAGATACTTCTAAACAATGACATTATAAGTACTTATTGATACATTTTGGTCTAGTTTTTCTGGTCTGTTTGTCATATTTTAATCTGTTGGATGGTTTTGTACAATTTTATGTCCGCTTTGCACATATTGTTTTATTACTATGACTTTAATTGCCTGAGGATGGGGCATTGATAAAAGCCTCGAAACCAGAAGCATATTAAATAAAGTTTAAACTCTGGCCTTAAACGATTTTTTCTTTCAAATGTGCCCTAAGGAAAATTTTTGAATTTTTATTACGTGTATGTGAACTTTGTTTGTGTTAGTCGTAGGCCACAAAAAAAATTGAAGGCAGACCTTAAACGGTCTGTGGGCTTCCAGTTGAATCCTTGGATGTAGATGGCATGAGGCTTGACAAGCAAACTTAAGAGGAAACCAAACTTTAACTAAATATTTAATATTTATATATATAATATTTAAAGTAGATATTTTTCTATTAAGCAATTTGGAAAGTTATTGAAAGCAATTTGGAGAATTATACTCAGTTTTTTTTTCGAAAGCATTTAATGACAGGTATTTTAAAAAGTTGGTTAAAAAGTAAATGAAAAATAGCCATTTTATTTGAATAAAGGTACTAAATTATATTTATTTGATTTAATTAATTTTACGTTTGTGTTGCTGGCATGTAGATTGTTTTTTTTTGAGTACGTTCCAACAATGTGGTAGTACTCAGGAAGTTTTTGGAATGTATGAACATTTATGGATATGAAATAATGCTGGAATGCAGATTTTCTAAGAAAATCGTAATGACACAAACCCTTCAAAGTGATTTAATAGAATTTAACATCTTATTTCCACCTATTGATGACAGGTTCATCTTTTTACAAAAGATTTTCAAGAACTTTTTTGTTGTCTTGGTTATGGTTCCTGTCATACATTTTTCTATAATATATTAGTTAATGTTGCGACTCACTGTAAAAGTGTATATAATACTGGAAAATTCTGCATAATAGGTATTTATTATTTATAAATAGTTTCTGTCTCAATCCAAAGCAATGCATTGTGAGACTAATGTTGATTTTACACGACTAACCTGGTTACACAGGTTGTCAGTGTCCCTCCCACCACTATTTAATGACATCCTCAGAGTTCAGACGCAATCGTCACTTAAACGCTTTGGTATGTTTGTTTACGTGATATTATTTGTAGATAACTTTTATCTACTAATAAAAGTGGGCTAGCTTTCAATGTTCAAAAAGAATGGATAATAAAATACCGGTGATTGTGCTGATTATAGAAGAATTTTTCATTAATAGTGATGATATCAATAACAACATAAAAGAGTTGTTTGACAAAAGTTTTGGTCACAATATTAATTAAAAATTTCACTGGATATAATTTGGTGTATCTTTAAAAGAAAAGTACTGTCGACTGTTTGTGGACGACCAGCAGTGGCAGTATAAATACCATAAAAAAACAATTTTTGAAATATTTCGTTATAAGAAAGAGACCTTTGAAAAATTAGTTAAAGTTGTAATGAACAACTACCAACATATCTTAAAAAATAAATATAGAGGTGGACATTATTCTACTCAGCCCAAAAAATCTATATTTGTCTTTTTATGGTACATGGCAACACCAGATTGTGCTATTTTCATATAATAAAGATGTCCCCTTGTTGCTTTTCTCATTTCTGAGGGTATTCCAGAACATTATAATGTATAGTGTTTTATAATTATTTTATTCTTTCAGATAAATATATTTATGACTCACATGTCGAATTATGGAAATGATAGATTGGCCCTTTACACATTTGAATCTGTGATTCGATTTTTACAATGTTGGACGAATATAAAATTAACTAGTGCTCCACCACTTCAGCTTGCAGAAACCTATTTTAAGCTGTATCCTGGTGAAGCTGACCCAGTTTGGGGCGTAAGTATTGTTTTTCTTCTTAGAATTATATTTTAAATGTTATTTGTTGCAGAATCCTTGCGATGATGCAAGGCACCAGCGAATATGGTCTCGTAACAAGTCCTGTGATTCACTGCCCAGGTTTCTAGTTATTGGTCCACAGAAAACAGGAACAACTGCTTTATATACATTTTTAGCGTTGCATCCATCTATTGCCAGCAACCTGCCCAGTCCAGATACTTTTGAGGAAATCCAGTTTTTTAATGCAAATAACTACTATAAGGGATTAGATTGGTAAGTTATATAACTACATGTTTTTGTTATGTATAGGCTATCATAATTTAGGGTTGCTAGACATTCCAATTTATACAGAAGAGTTAGTTTCTATTACAGTGTTCCACATATCAAGGATGGTCTCAAACTTTGTCAGTTTGCATTACATTTTTGGGGTATTGCTACCAGAATTTGTTTCAACTTAACCTACTTTTACCTTTAATGTGTGGTTATATCAACACAACAAATGGGGCAATTGCATGGGCCCCCACATGTTAGGGGCCTCCACAACTTATGGCACCCACATTCCTATTCGTACCATAGTTTGCAATGTACATACAATKGACATGTCCATCACTTTTTTTTTATTGCATWTATCGAATCTACAACTCAAAATATATTAAACAGTACAGCTGCAGTTTTTTTGTGCTATGATAAACAGCAAGAAAAAATATTATTGTATTGTTAAATTTAATTTTTTTGTGGTTGTTACGTATGTGGATTTCAACGAATCAACCTCTGCTACGTCATTGATTTTTACCCACAATGCGTAGCAAAACTGTTACTACGCCGATACATGCTAGGTTGTCATATTGTGTTTTTAATCCGTTAATATAATACACACTCTTTTTAATTTACGTAAATTTATACTTTTCTTAGCCGTGGACTTCTACTAATATGTAAAATGTAACTTAATACTAAATGTTAAACACAAATCAGTAGTGTATGATCCTTGTATATGTATAAACAAGGGTATGATTGTGCGCATACAAACGAAGAAAACAGCTGTCGGGCCTCGAGCATGTTATGACTGTCAACGTGTCAACAATAACAATACACCGTCCGTCGTCGCGTTGTCTGTCATGTGTTAAGATGTCCCGTGCTACCGGTTCCTACGCTAAAGAAAATAACGTATACCCCTTCTGCCGAAAGGTGTGGCTAATCCATCTACGTCACAGCCATTGTTATTTCAAAATAGGACAACTTTAATTAGGCATTTCGCAAATTAATTAGGGCATTTTTTTGAAAATTATTGCACAGAATTAACCTTTAGACTATTATATTTTGGATACGTGTTATTTACAAAAAAAAATTGACAGTGGACATCCCCATAGTATGTGATCTTGTTTTTTGCCCATTTTTGCATTACCACCTCCCTCTTCACGAAGCGCCCAACATCTCATTTCCAGGGGTATAATTTAATCCAACACTGAGAAGTGCACTACAGCTTTGGCCTCCTAGATCTTCAGTAATCTTTAAATAGTTTAAATTTTTACATTTTTACACATTATATCATTGATGTACACATATCAACCAATAAAGCTGATATATTATAAACCACATATTGCCATTTCTAATAGAATATTGTAAACTGGTCCGTTTGCTCAGAGCGGATATTTAGTTGTTATTTTTTAAAGATTAAACTGCACTAATTCCAGCTTTATCCACTTCGATGGCAATAATTTATTTCCTTCAATTCCTCCAAAAGACTGTCTAAAAATATTAAAAAATCTGTTGTTTAATTGTAACTTACCTATGTAACACAAATACAATTTGGTTTCTTTAACAGAATTGGTCTTAAATCAAATTCTTTTCAGTTTCAATAATAAATATTCCATACATAGCAATGGGTTCGTCTCTTAGCCACTTTTAGCTGAACTTATTGTTAATAATTTAGAACGAGATGTTTTCAAAAATGTTCGTTTTTTTCCATATTAAATTTCTTTACATTATGTAGATGATGTTTTTTGCCTTTTTACATGAAATCACAATGACTTTAAATAAATTTTCTTACATTTATACATTCCTTTCACGATTCTATAAATTTTAGTAATGAAATAGAAATTAATAATCAAATTTCATTTTTAGATTTATTAATTATACAAAACCAGTCTTCTCCTTGCCTGTCTTTTGAAATTATAGAAAACCCACATGTATGGACAAAATTATTAATTTGTTTTATTTACACTTTTATACAACAAAATGTCCATATTTTATTCTCTTTTTAACAGACTTTCTAAGTTACGTCTTTCTTTAAACGCTTTTGGAAAAGAACTGGGTGTAATTCTTCAAATTGCTTTTAATAATAACTTTCCAAATCATTTATCACAAAAAGTATACTTTAAATATTTAACAAAATTTAAGTTTTATATTTTTTTAACACCATTCATGTTGAAGAAGCCAAAATTTGGTATCCTCTTAGGCTTGTTGGTCCATCTCACTTATTTTATCGAAATTGTTTTCCTCTCATAGGATTGTTATGTACTTGTTTATTAATTTAAACAAGCATCAATTTCATTAATTTATTAATTAATTATTAGATTGCAACTGGTACATCTTTATAGTAAGTGACACATGCCATACATAACTTATAGCTACTTACTTGATATCTAATATGTAATAATAATATTACTACACAACATCTCTCTWTCTTTAAACATAAACAATTTTTTTTAAGTACCACTAATATTTTCATTTAGCTAATAATAACTCAAAARACCTAACCCTATACAAAATTAATACTATCAATACATTTCATAGTCTTTGAACTTGTAGGGGAGCCTAACCTGTCGTCTATTTGTAGTAGTGTCTGATTTATCATGATTGTCTTTTTTCTGTACATCACTACTACCTGGAATGGCATTATCGCCTTGGTCAGTTACACAATCCCGAAGCCTAGGTGTGTTTGAAGACTTCCTTAAAAAGTAACTGTTACGTCTATATGTCACATTATTGCCATCCCGAACATTATAAGACCTTGGCTGTTCTAACTTTTCGGTTATTACTCCTGGAACCCATTCTCTCTCTTTTTTAATTAACACTGTCTCACCTTCTTCAAAACCTTTTTTTTCATGTGTTCCTCTATCATAATACTTCTTTGCTAAATTTCTGTTTCTCTCAATCTTATGTTTTACACTTTCATATTGTGGTTTGTACTGGTTTAATTTTAATGAACTCTCCAAGGATGGTATTCTATCCCTCAGCTTCCTATTCATTAATAACTCAGCCGGACTTAAGTTTATATCAACAATCGGTGTATTCCTATACTGAAGTAATCCTAATGAAACATCTTTTGTTTTACGAAGGATGTTTTTTACTATCCCTACAGATTTTTCCGCTAACCTATTCGATTTGGGATAATGTGGAGAACTAGTGACTATACTGAAACCCCATTCATTAGAAAACTGTCTACAAGCATAAGAATTGTACGGCATATTGTCGGCAATTAATATTTTTGGTATTCCTAATCTGCTGAATATTGCTTTCAGATTATTAATTATTGTTTCAGATGTCTTGTCTTTTAAAATTGCCAATTCAATCCATTTTGAAAAATAATCTACTACTACCAGATAAGATTTGCCCCCAAACTCTAGAATATCACTTCCTACTTTTTCAAAGGGATACCCTGGGATGTGATGTGGAATCATTGGTTCTCTAATATTATTTGCACGAAATTTCTGACATTGTCTACAATTTTTTACTACATTTTCAATGTCCTTGTACATGTTAGGCCAATGTAATTTAGTTTTAGCTGTCAATTTCATTTTAGTCATACCAAAGTGACCACCATGTAGTAACTGCAGTACATGATCTTTTAATGTTGATGGTACTATTAACCTTTCATTCAGAAATAACAGATCTTCAATTACATGAATCTCAGTTTGATATGGCCAGTATGACTTAAGTTCATATGGTACAGATTTGTAACTTTTTGGCCAACCATTATGAGTGAACTCTCTTAATTTTGACAAAATTGGGTCTGTTTTTGTGGCTGATTGGTATTTATCTTTTTGTTCAGAAGTAATACTAATAAATTCTTCGACACTATGAATTACTTCTGACAATTCTGGGTCATCTTCAACATGCTCTTGACTATATGATCTTGAATATAGATCAGCTATGTACATTAGTTTACCTGGCCTAAACTTTAAATTAATGTCATACTTTAGCAGTTTCAATTTCATTCGTTGTAATCTTACTGATGCTACTTTTGATATTTCTTTTTCCATTATCCTAACTAACGGCTTATGATCACTTATTATTTCAACTGGCCTTCCGTATGTGAAATAATGGAATTTTTCGACTGCATACACAACAGCTAACATCTCCTTTTCAATTTGAGAGTACGACTTTTCACATTCCGTTAAACTTCTTGAAGCATGATATATTGGTTTTCCATTTTGTAAAAGACAGCATCCCAACCCACTTTTAGATGCATCAGTTTCAATTGTTACAGGTTTATTTGCATCGAATGTGCCTAGCACACAATCACTACAAAGTATTTCTTTAATTTTATTGAACACTTTTGTATGTACCGGTAACCATTGAAATTGAACATCCTTTCTTAATAATTCACGCAGTGGTGCTGTAATTTCGGCAAAATTTGGAATGAAACCCCTAAGGTAATTTAACATACCTAGTATTGATTGTAATTCTTTTAAATTGGTAGGATCTTTTAGACTATTTATTGCTTTAACTCTGTCTTTATCTGGTTTCATGCCTTCACTACAAAAAATGTGACCCATGTATTTCACCTCAGGCACTTTAAATTGAACTTTATTTCTATTGAATTTAATGCCTAAGCTTTTCGCTCTATTTATTACCTGATGCAATATTTTATCATGCTCTTCACTTGTGTCAGCTGCTATCAGGATATCATCAAAATATATTATTACGCCTTTGATATTACCAAATGTTTGTTCATTCATTTTTTGAAACACCTCGGGAGCACTATTTATTCCAAAGGGGACCCTATTAAAGCAGTAACACCCAAATGGAGAGCTAAATGTAGTAATTTCTCTCGATTCCGGTGCTAATTCAATTTGATAATAGCCATCCTTCAAATCTAAAACAGAGAAGAATTTTTTACCACTTAGTTCACTAGCAATATCCTCTAATGTGGGTATCGCATAGTATTCCCTAAGAATATTTTTATTGAGATCTTGCGGATCTAAGCAGACTCTAAGTGATTTATCAGGCTTTTCAATTAAAACTAGGTTATTTACCCAGCCTTTCGGATTAGACACTTTAGAAATAATTTTTTGTGCCTCTAGTTCATTTAATTTTTGTTTTAACTTGTTTTTGAGACAGAGGGGAACCCTCCTTGGAGGTCTAAATACTGGTTTGGCACTTGTCCTTAAATTAATTTTGTAATTTCCCGTGAATTTTCCTAAACCAGTAAAAACCTCAATATTTTTATTAATGAACTCACTTTTTGTTTCATATTTAGTCGTATTGACATTATATACTTCTAGTAATTCTTTTTTCTTGCATTCTATAAATCCTAGAGCAACCGAACTTTCTAATCCTAATATAGGTTTCGCAAACGCTTTAACTATTACAAATCTCAGGTTTCCAGTTTGATTATTCTTCTTGTACCTAACATTAACAATACCTAATGGTTTTATTTTGAAACCTCCATAAGCCTCTAACATGGATTTAGACTCTATTAATTTATGCTCATGGCTTAGATGTTTTTTGTAAATGTGATACGGTAGAATATTAACTTCTGATCCTGAGTCTATTTTAAAGGAAAAATGTTCATTTTTTATTTTTACGTCTGCATACCACGCCCTTCTACCCTTCTTGTTGGTTTCTACGGCGCATATCTCGAAATCTTCATCACTGCTTTCTTCTTCGGTTACTTCTTTCACTTGTTGGTAGTTCTTTGTTCTTCTAAATCTGCATGCTACAGCAAAGTGGTTTAGCTTGCCACATCTTGCACACTTCTGTCCATACGCCTTGCATTGTCTTGGTCTGTGCACATCCTTACATCTACGACACATGAAGTCTTGCTCACTTCTTTGTGGGAAGTTATTTATATCCTCTCTGGTTTTTTCCTTCTTCTTTGTCCTCAAACTTGATTTTTTTACCATACAAATTTTTTCTTCCTTTTGTATTTGCCTGATCTGTATTTTAGTTGCTTCTGCTGACCTGCACATTTGAGCGGCTTTGTCCAATGTTAGGTCATCTATGGCCAGTAGTTTCTCCTGCATTGAGGTTTGATTTATGTTTAATACTATCTGGTCTCTTATCAAGGAATCCTTTTGTTCGCCAAATTCACAATTGGTAGCTAGTGTTTTTAAATCTGTCAACCATTTGTCAAATGGTTCATTTTCTATTTGCTTCCTTTGAAAAAACTTATAACGTTCATATATAACATTTTTCTTTGGACTGGTGTACTTTTCAAATGCATCCAGTACCTTCTTGTAATCTTCTTTGTGTTCTTCAGGCAGTTGAAATGTGTTATATATTTCAACTCCCTCCGGTCCGATCGTGTTGAGTAAAATTGCGACTTTCACATCATCTGGCTTATTTGACTTCCCAGAAGCTTTTAAATATATTTCCAGGCTTTGTTTGAATCGTTTAAAGTGTTCGGCCACGTTGCCTTCAAATCTAAGCTCACCTGGCGGCTTAAACTCCATTTTCGGTATCGGCTCTTGCATCAATTGTTCGTTTCCAATCTTTCTATTTTTGCAGCAGCGCCATGTTATGTACTTGTTTATTAATTTAAACAAGCATCAATTTCATTAATTTATTAATTAATTATTAGATTGCAACTGGTACATCTTTATAGTAAGTGACACATGCCATACATAACTTATAGCTACTTGATATCTAATATGTAATAATAATATTACTACACAACAAGGATAAGTGTTGAATTTTCTATGGTAGGCTGTGCATTTCCGTTTTGTTTGCAATAAATTCATTCAGGAGTATATAGTTTTTCTTGTAACGATTGTAATTCTGTTTATATTGGTCAAACGGGAAGATCATTTTCAATGATAGGCAATGAACATTTAAATCATTATGGGAAATGTAAAAATACTGATATAGTTACTACAAATTCTTCATTAGCAAATCATTTATTGTCATTTAAACACACTGCCTCTTCAAATAATTTAAATTCTAAATTTTTTCATAAATTTTGGAAATATACAAAATTATAGATAACGTTAATTTAACAATTTTGAATTATTTTTGTAATTTTAGTTGTCTTATTCTAAATTCTGGACTTGGTGGAAGTTTATTCTTTAAAAAGTAACATTTCTAATAGGGTATACAATACACATGGTATTAAAAAAAAACATTGTCTATGAGATAGTCGAAATGCTATATATTTGTTGAGAGAGATCATTTTTAACTTTTTGTGATTTTATATTATTTGATTCACAATACTTCTTTTGGTTGTTAAAAAATAAATTCGTTTTTGATGGAATAACAGTTTCATTATGAAAAAAGAGTGAATGTTAAATCATATGGCATGTTGTTTATTTAAAGAAGCAAATTGAATGAATGCAATGCCTCCTATATTACTAAAAAATGATGGTTATATTTGAATTATTTTGTAAGTTATAAAATTTTGAAACAAGTAGCTGTGTTATACTTACACAGGACAAAAAAAAATATGAAAAGAAAACCTTTTCCACAGTTCAACTTTTAATATTCTGTACTTGAAAATTTGGCATCTTAGGTCGATTGAAATTTTGTTTTCATAAAACTACCTCTTATACAATATAAACATGTTGTTTGGAGCACTTCTTTAACACAATTGCTTCATAATCGCTGATGCCTGCAGCTTAGAGAAAAGCAACTCGTGCTTTTTGTTTTGCATTTTATGAAGTTGCAGTCACTTCTAATCAGTTATCTAATCAGTTATGTTCAATTATTGAAATCAGCAAAAAAAACCGCTGCAAATTGAATCAATACTTCCACATCCAATTGTCAAAATGACATTTACGTTTCTATTTCTTATACTATATTAGTAGTCAAGTTTTGAGCATTTTTTCTCTCTACACATTTTTTCTAAGACAAACGGTCCTCGTCATATTAGCAAAAATACATAAACTTTTAAAATGTTTTTTTTTCAAATTATTCAAAAAGTATGAATTTAACAAAAAAAATTACAAGAGTGCTTTCCGATCAGAAATTTGATTTCCTATATAATACCAAAATTTTAAAAAAATCGTACAAACAGGGACCAAAATACGTTTTTTGGAAATATTTCGAAGACGTCAAAATGGATAAATTTTCTAAGACACATGTTTATATAGACTTTTCGTCATGATTTCACGTCAGGAATACGCACTAGAAATTATGACATCGAATTTAGAGACACCCTGTATACAGTACTGGCATAAAGTAGTAGTGTATACTGTATACCTCTTTTTTTCCTAGGTACATGAACTTTTTCCCCCTCGAAGCAAATTCATCAACCCGTTACCTGTTTGAAAAAAGTGCAACCTATTTTGATGGTGAACTAGTGCCAAAAAGGGTGCACGCTCTCTTGCCTCATGCGAAGCTCGTAACAATCCTGATTTCACCATCCAAACGAGCATATTCATGGTACCAACATGCTAAGGTGCGAGGTGATGTCATTGCGAATAACTACAGTTTTCATCAAGTAATAACTGCTAGTGACACTGCTCCAAAACCCTTAAGGGATTTGAGAAACAGGTGCCTTAATCCTGGAAAATATGCACAGCATTTGGAAAGATGGTTGTCATATTTTCCACCGCAGCAGTTACACATAGTAGATGGAGATGTGTTGAAATCAAATCCCATGGACGTTATGAATGAAATACAAAGGTTTTTGAAGATAACGCCAGTATTTAATTATACAACACATTTGCGGTAAGTAGTCAGCCTCTTGAAGTTAGTAGAAGTTTCATTTAAGATGCCATTATATTTGCTATGGTTATGCAAGATGATTATAGAAAACCATAACAAATAAAGATTTGCTAAAATTGCGGCTCATTTATGTTCAGAATAGATTTTTCATTTTGAACAAACTTATTTCTTAAAACTTTTTTTTAGTATTTAATCCATTTTTCTACCAATTACAAACCTTTATTTATAATTAATACAATTTGGTTTGCGAAGTCTCATTCATACTTTATTGAACAGTCCAGCTAGCAATACCAACTTAAGCACACACACATTTTAAATTTCCTGGTAGCCAGGTTCTATAACTTATTATCGCAAAGCAGATAACAACAATTAAAACCTAGTATTTAAAGATGTAAAACAGTTGTAGTGCAAGTTTTTCACTATTGTTTTCTACTGTACTAAAAAATTCTTTCTGATTACTAATTTTGTTATATGATCATATGAACAATGTATCATTCTGTTATATGCACACAGATAATCACATGATAATAATTTTTATTTTAGTAGCATTAATAGTCAACAACTTAACGTCATGAGTATGTAAATTTAACATAATTATGCTCTGTACTCTTACTATACTCTTTAATTTAGTCATACTCAACTTTTCTTTAATATTAAACGTTTTGGTTGACAATTCTCATATATTTTGTAATGGCAAAAATCATGATTTTTTTTGTGTGCTAAATGGAGGTTTATGAATTAAAGTTTTAAGCAGTCAGTGTTGTCAATGCTTGGAAGATACTTAGAATGGCAAATAACTTCAAAGCCTCCTATCTGGATATTAAGTCATTTTTAGCAGTAATTACGATCAAATGTGAAAATGATAAAAATAAAATGCAAGTTTCGGTTGACTTGTTAGGATTTACATTTCAAAAGAAGTGCATACTTACAATGTTGGGTATCTAATTAAAAAAAAAACAAAAAACTTTAAATAATGCTAAAAGATTACTGTTAGCATAAATATACATATGTGCACAATATTACATCTAGCTCCATGTAGATTTCTTTGAGGTGAACCATATTTAATTTCTGCAGTKTCATTTTTTTTTAAKTTCTGGCGTAAAACTATTCCAAGTTTCGTTAAGTTTAGTTTTTAACTTATTAGCTGTGTGAACTGGGGTAGTTTGAAGTTTTTTTTCCATTTCATACCAGTGTCTCAATCAGATATAAATCTGGACTGCTAGATGGCCATTTTATCATGGGAATGTTATTTTCCTGAAACCATGTTGTAACAGTTTTTATTGTGTGACAGGAGGCGCTGTTTTGTTGAAAACAATACTTCCCTCCTGACAACTGCAACTTTTCAATGGATGGCAACAATTTTTCTTCCAAAATTGTTTTATACTTGTGGGCATTTACACTTCCATCTATCACTTAAAGGCACCTAACCCTTGTTTCACATTCACCCCCAAACCATGATGGATGCTGGAAAATTGACTTTCCTTGTTAAACAATCAGAGTGATATTTTTCACTCTGCCGACACAATAATTCTTTTTCTGGAGTCTCCAACAAATACTTCAAATTTGCCCATAAGCATCTGGCTTTCTTCTGTTTTTGTGTTAACAAAGGTTTTTGCTTAAAGTACATTCAATAAAAGAGGTGACCGATTATCTTTATAAAAGCTATATCCCATTTGTTTAAGATGGTGCAAGCAAGTTTCTTTTGATATATACATCTGAACCATATTTCTCCACCTCGACGCCAGTTCCCTTGAAGATATGCGGCGAACTTGTTTGATTAACTTTCGAAGAACACGTTCATCCCGCTTTGTAATTTTTTTTAATTTGACCAGATTTTACTTTAGCTTTTACGCTATCTTCCTTTTTAAAAAACCTAATAGTATTTCACACTGTATATCGAGAAATTTTCAATTTTTTGTTGATTTTATACCTTGAAATACCATCCTTATGAGCACAAATTATGGATTTTCTGAGATCTTCAGAAAGTGCTTTCCCCCCGAACCATTTTTATGAAAATTTAATGTCTGACAGATACAACACTGACAAAGTGATGCCAATGTAGCTTTGTTTTATTTGTTTCAGCGCAAATGTGATTTTACGCTAAACACAGCCTATTACAATTTTGGGCCAAATCTAACGCGCCAAACATAGTTCGTTTTGTGCTTATTTTTTTTAATGTAAACTGCACTTATGCATCGCTGTTGTTAATTTGTTGCTAATACTCTGAAGTAATTAATCAACAATTTTATTTCATTGTTTTTAAAATAAAATATTTGTCTGAAGTAGTCTCATATTTTACTTTATGCTTAAGCCAAGTCATATGCCACTGGGCTCATATACTGGTACATATTATACATTTCTGCATAGTTTTGCCTATGAAGTTATCAATATAGGGCTATCTTATGGTTATTATTTCCAGATTTGACGCGAAGAAAGGATTCTTTTGTCAAGTAACAAATGGCGATCGAACAAAATGTTTAGGGCGTAGCAAAGGCCGCCAATATCCGCCCATGGAAGACAGATCACTTAAGTTGCTGCAGAGATATTATTTAAGTCATAACACTGCACTGGTGAAACTCTTAAAGAGGATAGGAATGAGGAACATACCTCAATGGCTCAAAGACGATCTTTCAGATACGCCTACGTAAAAGACGCATGTTAATGAAAATAAGAGTGGTATTGATTGCATCAGGCAAAATCTTTGTTGTCAGCACAGATTATGTCTGAATGCAGACAGTATCACGAGCTCTACTTATTTTGCACAGGTGAGAAGATGCTGGAATTATTAATACTTGAAGAAGTCTTTAATTTAAGATCAAAGGTAACCATTAATCCATAATAAAAATAAATGATCTGTATACCTATAAATAAATCAGTTGATTTTGTCAACCATGTCGCTGCCTCAACTCCTTTATTAATTTTTCTATTTCACCTTTGATTTTAAATTAATGTTTCTATGGAATTGAATGTTTTAACTGAACAAACTGACTGGCTCAATGCCTTTCTCAAGTTTTATTTAGGAAATGTAATCAAAAGGCTATTTTTATTGACAAAGTCAAGGAAACTTTATACTTGGTGCATTTGTAGAATTTGACTGTTTAGTATGTTGAATTTATGACTGTCAGGTGCTGCTGTTGCCAATTCTGCACAAATTTTTTTGAAGCAGTCATTTTACTTGTAATGTACCTGTTTGTTTTCTTTTTTTGAAAACAGGGAGATAAAGATAAATAGCTTTATTGCCAGTGATGTCAATTGTAGGGAATCATCTGTATATCTAGGTATACTTTAGGGTCTCCTAGGGACAGAGTTACTAAATTACGTAGTGATTTGGGAACTATCGAGTTCATTTTGCATTAAACAGATGCACCTGAAAAATTTGATGACATTTTATTTGGATTTGCTTTTATTGTTGCATGTTTCTGTGGCACTCAACCGAGCATTTTTTTACGAGTAAATATGACCAATATAAAGGGAATATATGTATTACATGCAATATTATGAAACTAAAATAATAGTGTTGCAAAGTCATAATTTAGGTGTCACTCGTAAGATAAGGACACTTCTGTATTCTCATAATTTTTTTTTTAACATAACCACAAAATTTGGCATGGATGCAAAACTCAAGAGATAATTTTGCATAATATTCAGATAAAGGTCAAAAGTGACCTATTAGCAATATTTTGCTTTGCAGTAAAGATATTGCCAAAATGTCACCACAAAAGTTCTCTAGAATCCAATTTTATTAAAAAAAAACAGCGGCTTATATGCTTTAAAATTTTGGTGCCAGTTGCAAGTAGCATTATTTATCACCATTATTTTAATAATGTGATGAATGCATGCCTCTCTCAAAAACTCAACATATTAAAATGTCAAATTGCACAGCAGTATCAAGCATTTGGCCGGCTGGCATTTTCAGTTACATGCTTTCAAAAGTTCTGATACCAACACAAACTGTGACAAMTTTGTGCAAAACTGTTTATAMTACATTAAACCTTRAACTTACAAAAGTAAATAATTTTATTTCATTTACATGAACAGCAATAATTACAAAACCAAAAATGTAATTCAAGGAACTGGTCATAATAGTTTGGCCATGTCAACTAATGGATCATAAAAGAGTTTCGCCAACATTTAATATTGTGTTACACCACCTTTGTTAGCAATAACGGCTTTAATTCTGCTAGGCATTGTAGCCACGTGCCTTGTACATTTTTTGGTAGCGTTTTGTCCCGTAAGGTAAGGTGGCTTTTAATTCGTTTGCAATACGTGCTGGAGTTTTCCGAAGCYGTTTCTTCATATTATGCCACAGGGTCYCATTGGAGATACATCCAGACTGGAAGAGGTCCATTTTAATACTGGTATTTTATGTTCCTGTAACCATGTTTGAATTATTTTTGACGTATGACATGGCGTTCCATCTTGCTGGAACATAAGTTCGCCTTTGACCATTTGACAAATCGGGATGGAGGGTAAAAATTTTCTTCGAGAATGTCTCTGTATTTCTGCGCTTTAACAGTGCCATCAATAATACGCAGACTAACCCACACCCACACATACCACGAATTTCGACTCATCACTTATGATACTATTCCATTGCCGTTGAGGCCAGTTTTTGCGTTCCCGCGTCCATTTTGGTCTGTTCTTTTTCTGTAATTGGGTTAAAAGGGATTTTTCTTTTGCCTAGTAGAAAAATGCAAATAAATTATAAATGCTTGAACTCCAAAAGGAAAAGTAATAACTTATAAAATTTATATCCTATTTTTTTGATACTGTTCTCTGTTGTGGATAATGAAACTTCCTTTACAATGCAAGCCCTCAGTACTGTTAGTTCTTTAGCATTGCACCGTCGGCTTGTTTTGATAATTTTACGCAAAGCTTTCTTATCTGCTCCGGTAATTTGACTTGGTCGTCCAGTTTTGTTTTTTTGATGGACCCCGCCAGTTCTTTTGTATAAAATGATAATATCTTGCACCGTAGAGCGCAGAACTGAGTGTGAAGCAGGTATTTTACTCCCCGAAATGCCCTGGTCGTGGGCTTTACAGATAGAAACGAGCAAATCTTCACTAACAGGCTTGCCATGAGGCATTTTACTTCAAAACTGTTGCAAAATAAAGTATAGCTACGTTTGACTTATTCCTTGATTTATTCCTTATATGTTTTGTTTTGGAAGGCCGCCTCGTGGTTTCATGACATGGCCGAACTATTATGACCCGTTAGTTGAATTACATTTTTGGTTCTGTAATTATTGCCCTTCACGTAAATGAAATAAAATTGTTTGCTTTTGTAAGTTCAAGGTCTGTCTTTTAATGTAGTATAAACAGTTTTGTAGCAATTTGTGATAGTTTGTGTTGGCATCAGAACTTTTTAAAGCTTGTAACTGAAAATGCCAGCCGGCCGAACTATCGAGAGCTTGGGCTCGTATTTCTAGACCTTTTGTAAGAGATAACTTGATATTAATTTGACAACTTGTGCTAACCAAACTTTACCAAAATCGAATACTTTACTATTACATTACCGCAAACTTCGGTATAATCACAGCGACATTTCAACAGCTGTCAGCTAAAAGCTGCATATCTACACATGACAGATAATTAAAAGCGTAAAAGAGGCTAAATATCTCTAGAATGAGATAATGAAGGTGAATATTCATTGTTATTGTTAAGCTGACTTAAGTCAGATAAGTTTACTGTATAAAAAAAAACATGATTTGGATGATCTAGTTGGGTCCAGAACCAAAATGCTTTATCAAGGTAGTAGCATGGTACAGATCTATCATCTTGCTGGAAGGCCCCACAGTATTACTAAATTGTTATTCTTGCATTTTATACCAATGCTCTTGCTTGTATATTTGTCTTTAATTATTGTATAGGATGCTGTTTGAAGCCATTCATTGAAATGCTAGTTTCATGTCCAACTGTCCAGGCAGCATTATCGGTGCTGCTAGTGCTAAAAAAAAGTTTCCTGTTTTGGAATAGTAAAGTATTTACCTAAACTAAGTTTATGTATTGTAATAATTGATTGTTACACATTTACGTAAATTATTTTTAAGTTATATTAATTTTTATGTGAATGTTGCATGATTTTTGTGCAATTTGTTAGATTCTGAGTAATTGTACCTGATAGATAATATACGCTTAAATAATTTATTTACCTAATTTGACCAGTTAAATGAACATACTCTAAAATATTGAGTTGTTTTAGTGAATAAAAACAGTTGAAAGTACTGAAACGAGCTTGTTCGCAATCTGATATGAAGGCATATCTTTATGACTGAGTGTAATTTATAAATGTATAAATGTTTAGATCTAGTTGTACATACATAACTATGGTGCCATTATAATTAAATTTCCATATCATTTTCAAATTTACCATGTACCAAAGCCTCACTCTGTTCAAACAGATATACTGGATATCTATTAAAGTATGGTATTGCAATTTGAAAAACTAGGGTGTATGGCTTTTTCCATAAAGCTAGAAAAACGAAAAAAGAAAAGTAGCAAAAAGACTGGCATCAGCAATTTGAATATTCCTGTTATTAGGCAAGTGTTAATCTGATTTGATTTAAAAATTTAAACTTCTGTAGCAGTTACCCTTGGTTGTTGCATTTAAGACGAATTTTCCTTATCAGGAAGTTTGCAGACAGTATGCATTTTTGCATAGGTATATTTTGTTATTTTCCTTTTAGTTAAAAAGTGGCAAAACTACAACTCGCTGCGTTCATTTAGCACTATAATAACACATCTTGTAGATGCTGATTGCAGATATCCTCTGGACATTCTTATTTGCCTGCGATCTTTTTATGCTTTGGTAAAGCTTAAAAAATAAGATTGAATTCAATATTATTGTGAAGTCCATGAAAATTCGTCTTAATAAGAATTACTGCTTTTGCTTTATAAAAGTAGTACATGGGGCTGATATTTGTTTCCTGTATTTCTGTTGTTACTGTTAAGACCTTAATAGATGTGCTGTTTGAAAATCAAAGTAACTGTAATGCTGATGTTAGATTTCAGACTGTATCCTCAAAAACTTGTTTCTGTTGTATATGGGACTGTGTATGCAAAAGTTAGCAACTGTTGATGCCATATATCTAACACTTTGTAAATATTGTATACCATCACTACTTATTGTAGCTGTTTTAAATCAAATGTGACAATAAATCTTATATCTATATTATGTGTTCTTTACACGGACAACATTACTTTTCTTTCGTCATTATTATTTTGTTCCATATTCTTCGAAGTTCATATACACTTTATTCCCAGATGTGCCTAGAACTATCCTTTAGCTTTCTACTCATTACTTCATCACTATCATGGCAGGTCAGGAAATATCTTCCAATCTTTATATATGCACCAACCACCTCAGTGATTTCCTTGAACACGTCCCATATAGTGGATTTTTCCAGGAGATCCCTCTTTTCTTTCTTAAATTTCCACTTTTTCTGTCAAATATTTATCCATAACCCATGTTTCATTAGCAAGGGTTAATGGGTCTTATCAGTTTTATATATCCCCAGTTTAATGCTCCACGACACATCTGTTGTAAGAGTTTATTTTCAAAGCACCTACAAGTCTTGATTGTGCTGTTTTCTCTCAATGTCATTGCTGTTCCTCGAGTCGATTTTTTGAGCACTTGTATTATAGTGTGTTTTGCTTATTTATGGAACACAAATTGAACTTTATATTTTTTATGACATTTTGTTTACATACAATGTGTTCCATCTAAGACGGAATGGAGTTTAACTCTATTTATATAGCTGTAGAGAAAAAAAGTTTTACCAAACCGTTCATACACAGAAAATATTTTTACTTATACAGGGAGGCCCACTTTCCTATAGAGTTACTTAACTTGTTTCTTTAATGGTCACTCTGTATATTATTATATTTTTTACTATTTGCTAAATTTAAAGGCAACTTTGTTAATATGATATGTGCTCTATCAAGCGCTGTTTCGGAGTCAGGATATTTGCAGCATATTGAAAAAAAATTATATCTTGGAAATTAAGAAAGATAGTGAGATGAGACTGTCTGTTCGATTAAGCCCTGAAACTTAGGGCAGGTGTAATTAAAAATTGGGAAAAAATGCATAAAATCATTAAATACAGGCACTTCAATTATGGTTTTTGCATTAAATTATGCATAACTTGATTTTAAGTAGAATGATAAATTTATTTTTGCGGTGTTTAATGCAAAATTTGAAAACCTTTCTACTTTATTAAGTGGTATTTGTGTTTATCTCTATTACTTTTGGAGATATTTGTGATTATCTATTATTCTTGTTATAAAAGAGGCACAGGCCTTAGTAACTTTTCAAATGTCATTTGGTCGAGCAAGCACTCAACCGTGCCATACTTTTCCCGAAGCCACTCAGGGCATTTTGTACCCCCCTATAACGTCGTGGATAATGCTAGAAGCTCAGATTTTTAGTGACCAGGAAGATACTACAATTAGCTACATTCCCACTCGTCAGTAAAAATCTGTACTTCTAAGCTCAACACAAAATTAATGGGAAGCAACTGGCAAACAGCTCACCCACCTGCGATTAGCAATACTTTTGGTTACCGCCAATGTACTTCTTAAAAAATTGATCTCTATAATCTCTCAAAAGGCCACTATAATTCTTGCGCATATGTTCCATATTGTCTACTGGTGTTAAATACTTTTTAATAAATCCCCACAAGAAAAGTTACAGATTGTAAAAAATTACCACTTCGGTGGCCAAGTAATAACTTCATTTTAATAGTACTGGGTGCTGATGTGCAATGGACCACCGCGACTCGCAAAATGTGGTCTCTGCCATAAAATTCTTAATATGTCTGTGTTTGCATTATTTTTGTCTGTTCATGGTCACAGTAAGAACCTCATAATTAAAAAAAATATATAATAAGAGGCAATCTCTTCTGCAAACTACTGATATTATAAACATATAATAGTGTCTGCAGTCATACAAAACTGCAGATTAATCAATAAGAGTTCTTTGAACTCTGAAGCATAGGTCCCAGTCAATGACAACATAATAATGCTTGTTTACTTATTTAGGTATTATGTTCAATACCTACCTAACAACCAGTCATAGCAACCACTTAGAAAGGTATGACTGAATAGACTGATGTGTAATGCTTAAACACACCACAATACATTATATTTAGATTAAATTTATCATTTACAGTTCAGGCATTTAAACTTGACAGGGTTAATATAACAGTTTTTCCATATTATTATGTATGGCAGTATTGTTACCTATTTCAATACTTACAAATGATATAAATTACATTGAAAAATGTTATCTCGTCGTGAAAATTTATTAATACGTCCTTGGGAACAAAGAAGATATAATCATCATCGCAAAAAAGTAAGTTACCCTTGCTCATCCATATCGCAAGCATGGTTAAATCAAACATTTCCTTTTTAATAAGTACACCTTCATAGGTATTGTCTGCATTACCTGTGATAGATAATCATCCTCCATTATATCCTAGTCATGTCGAGGTAAAACTAAAACAAATACAGAAGGAAAATGAACGGTGCCAAAGAATCGAAAGAGACAATTTATTGCTCTTGCGAAAGCTCAGCCAAATCATGAGGACCAGTAGAGTCGATAATTACTGGCGCAACCCACAGCCAAAGTATTTATATATTAGGTATAAGTAACTTTCATAAAACAGTTGTTCTAATTTTTTAGTTTTCTAAGTCGAGTAGCTATCTATGGGACAAACGATAAAATTACAAAACAAACAAGTGAGGAACATGAAGCTCAAGATGTAACGGGCAAACCACTGAGGAAGTTGAAGTGTTATGCTTGTACACCACAAAAAATTGATCAAGTGCAGGTATGAAAAGCATTATAGTGTTCCAAGTTTTGTAACCTGGTCCCAGAAACATGGGTTTACAAATGAACCTGTCACTACCATAAATTTACATTTATTGATCGTATTTAGGGAAAGATGTGCCACCATACAAAACTCTTTTTGATATGAATTAGACATTGGATGCACCTGTTGGGAGCTACATGTTTATCCTAAATTTGTAAGAAAGCACTGAGGCCTTAAAATGAGTATTAGTTTTCTTGAAAATTGACAGATCCAACACATGCATAAGTAGTTTCTAGTAATAGAAGAAATTGTAGATCCCTGAGGAAAGGATTCCGTGGGATCCAGAAAAAGCACCAGTTTCAAGAAGAAGAAGTCAATCCGTGCCTGCTCGCAAGCCTCCTGCTCTGCCAACTATATCTGAAAAGACTGCTTCGGCACCACCAGTAGAAAGAAGCCGAAGTGTCAATACAGAAAAAATTCGCTCCAAGCAAAAGAGAGATATAAAAGATGCACTGAAACCATCCCAAAGCATCACACTATACAAGGGCTCATTAAAACTTGCAGTTAACTTTCCTTCAGATGCTACTGTTAAATTTCAGTCTGGTAGAAGAGAAAAGTGTTTGATACAAGGAATGTGTAATTGTAAAATTGCTACCCCAGTTTGTTAGCACTGTAAAAGTATGTTAATTATTTTTTTTGTTGGTCACATTTTAAATGGTTTTCTAAGCATTAGTACCCAGGGTAATAGAGTTATGTCATATAMTGACAATCTTGAAGTGTAAGTTTGTGTTTTGTGTATTATAAATATAAATTAATTTTTAGTAACATAAATAATACACGATGTGGCAGATTTCATGAATGTAATTTTTTGTCACAAATTAATCTGTTTTACTACCTATATGTAATTAGTAAGTAAGCTGTATTTATTTTCAATGAAAATAATTACTTTTGCAAACATTTATGTTTGATATTATTTAGTTTATTATACGGATATTCTATGCAAAGTGAGTTATTCTGATTATAACATGATTATATCATATATCAGCTAACAGGTACGAAGTATTCAAGCAGAGCCGGAAGTAGGATTCTAGCACCTGTGTGGAACATTCAAAATGCGCCCTTAAAAAAATATTTTTTAATGTTTTTTGTAATAGATATTTCTGGGTTATAGTTCAAAATAACGTTTTTTTTTCACGATCATGAATAAACTGATTGAAAAACGATGAAAAAAAGATAGTTACTCTCAAAATGTTACGTCATGTTAAACCTCGTTTAAAAGCCACCTTCGTTATCTGTAATGGCGTTTACTAAACTGAAATTGGATGATCTATTTCACAATTATGAAGGTGAACCTTTTTCAGACTGAAAATCCCATAGCTTTAGATTGGAAAACATATTGCCATAATTTAATCATAACTTTAGCAGGGATTGTCTAATTTCATTTTTTTTTAAGTGAACATTTGGAAATTGAATGTGGCTTGCAAATGAGATTAACATGACCCCAGTTGCATTTTAAAATGTTTGACTTTGTACTGACTGTACAAATGTCTAATAMAATTTGGGCTATAAATTATAMAGTAATCACAATTTWCAGTAGTCCACACAGAAAAAAGTGGAACTCAAACATTCAACACTCTGTAACATATATCAGAAGATATATTGCAAAGTACTAGGCCAATCATTCAAAAATATGTATATTTACAAAAAAAAATTCAATTTTTGCAATAATTAAAGTGCCTTATCAGCTGTTAAATCAGTTATAATAGAAAATGCTCGTAAAATTGCAGACTTTATAATATTTTGACTAATTATTTATTTCACCAGTATAAAGAACAGTCGGCTTCACAGTACAATAACTGAAAATACTCAAACTACCTTCAAAGCCATTTAATTTCCTTCAACAATCATCAGTTTATTGGTCCTCAGGTTGGTAAAATGAAATATGGTTTTATAAAAACAGTAATTTCAAGAAACACTGACCATTAAAATCAGCTTCAGTCTGGAAACTACAAATAGTGTCAGTTCTAAAATTTTTGAAATGATGAGTATATTCTTTACTTCATTTTTAATAATGAATAATACAGTAGTATATTAGAAATTAAGAATTTACATAAATATATGTTTTATTATTAAATTCATACACACACAAATCCAAACATACAAATCAATATATAACTTATCGTGCAAATGGTCCTTCTGGACTTCCCAGTTTTTGTTGTACTATTTTGCCATATCCACCTCTACCGGAGTCATAATCTGTACGATATTCGTCTCTTACCTGGAAGATTTAAACACAAGTTACTAGATGTAATAAATATTGATAGGCTCTGAAATTAGTATTTATTACAATCAACTAAAACTAGTTTTTATGATTATTCAATGCCTTAATTTCTGGCAATCGCTTGATGTACAATTGTTATACAGTTATTTTATTAAAATATTCCTCACAAATAGAAATATGACAACAGATAAGGGAACAATTTAAAATACTACGAATTGAAAACTTTTTTGAATTTAAATAAAGTTAGTAATTTTACATTGCGGTCAGCCTATTTTCTGAAAAATGGGCATAGTTCAAATATTCCAATCGATTTGGGGAGGGAACGATAAAAAGTAATATGAGGTGCACAATAACCAAAAGTTATAAATCAATAATTTTAGTTCTTAAGCAAATTAAAATATCCTCTAGGTATGGTGAATAAGTTAAACTGTTATGATATGTGTACTTTTTTTAACCTTTTATATCATCTTCTGTGTAAGCAAAAATATGATAAACCAAAAAGTATGTTTTATTGTTATACTTACTTGTCCACCAGTTTTGCCTCGGCCATACTGTCTACCTTCGATAAAGCCCGCATCCCAATCTGTCCTTACAATTCGATCATCTAAGCGAGTACCGTTTATATATCTAAAATCAACATGTCACAAGATATCAATTATTTTATCTGTTTAAGGCAACATCATTTCTTCAACATTTCTTACTGTTTATCTATTTTATTACCTACATTTTTAACCATTTTTTCGCTTGTTACACAATAAATGCTTTAATGTCTTTAAAACTAAAAGCAATCAGGAATCAAGGTCCATTAGTTTTTGATAAAAAGCTAAAGCGTTAATACAACTTCATATTTATTAAAATTCTATACCTCAAACAATTCTCTGCGTCTGCACGAGTATAGTATTCTACAAAGCAGAAACCACAAGGAGTTTTCTTGTATTTATCCAGTCCCATTATAACTCTCCGTATGTCACCACATCGACCGAATAATTCATATATTTGCTCTTCTGTTGTGTAAAACGACAGATTACCCACATACAGCGTTGAGGTTACACGTAATAATCGATCCTGTTCTGCTCTTGTACCCTGCTTAGTAAATTAAGTTTCGCATTTTATCAGTTCAAAACTAAGACAACTTACCTTAAAATGTTGATCTCTATAGGAACTTAATTCAATTGACGGAGAAGTTATGCTAGACATTCTGAGCTACTGAACCTAAGCAATTAATGCAAGCAATTTGTTCAGTTAAGAAGTTTTTAATTACTCCTTAACTCAACAACAACGGTATGAAATTAAACAAATATTTTAATACCAATTCGTTGCTTTGTTTAGTATAATTGTATGATTACTTGTAATCTATTACACTCTAAGCACCGCGGAGCGCGTCAACGTCAACAGTCTATCCTAGCCTGCCAAGTGTCAATCTGTGTATGTCAGCAGATGTCAGTGTATGCGAACGCGTCAACGTCAAATGAGAATATGAGATATTAGATATTTCGAATATTTTGCCAACTTTGTAGTCAAGGTTACTCGAGTTTATCTACTATCAATCTATCAACCTTGCTTACAGGGAAGGATGATTACAATAATAAGTCAATTCTTGCTGATCTAAAATGGACTTTTTTGAGAAAAGTTCAATAAGAACAATAAAAAGAGCTTCACACGAGATGATCATAATAAAAATGTTGTCAGGAACAAAATACATGGGGCCGGTTTCTCTTCTCTATTTAAAGCTAAAATCAACCATATACGTGGGTGAATGCTTTCAGCGTCCATAATATAAGATAATATATTTTTGGAAAGATCGCTGTCTCTTGAAAACACTGACAAAAAATTATAAGTCTGACGTTTCGATTACATCTGTAATGTTTGAGGTTTTTCGTCTTTGACAAAGATTACAGGTGTAATCGAAACGTCAGACTTATAATTTTTTTGTCAGTGTTTTCAAGAGACAGCGATCTTTCCGAAAATATATTATCTTAAAATTAACCATCTTTTTAAAATCTAAACCAATCGCATACCTAAATTTAAGGTGTTGTCATGGTTACTGGGTTAATTTTAGCTAACATTAACCTTAACAAACAGAAAAGAAGCAGGCCCATTATCTCCCTCACAGGCTACTGTATCAGTTAGAGCGATATATATTATTTATTAACAAGTATACCTACCTGTATGCAGATTACAGAAATACATAGTTACCCAGAAGTTTAAAGAAATGATAAGATTTTGTGATAAATGAAGCTCGTGTATGTATAATATACGCCAGACCACATAAATAAATAGTTACCTAGAGGTTTGAACCAATGATAAGATTTTGTGACAAATGATGTAGGGTCAGACGCAGACGCATCGCTCGGTCACACTTGCGTAGACTCGCTGCCCTACAAACGAGCAACATGGCGGCTTACTGGTCGCTAAAACGAATACGAGAACTTATACCAATACTTATTCATAGGTACTTGTAAAACGCGAATAACAAGAATTCTACCATATGTTATCTAAAGATCAGTACTAGTAGAAGTTGAGAAGAATGTAATGTGATGATTTTGTATCCTCAATTAGGCGCTAGATGCCGATTTGTACTTATTTACCGAATACTTTATTACCTAACCTTATTTAAGTAACAAAATCTCTAAAAGGAGAACACGCGGGAACATTAACTATGAGGAGAATGGAACTGGAATGAAACTGGTCACCTTAGTGATCAAGATTGTATTAGGAGTTTCAGGTTTTCAAAGGAGCGGGGGCAATATCCAACTCATTTCAGTGTTGTGTTCCCAATAGAATGTTTAATATATTCCATCTCAGTGAGAAAGAAGAAAGCCCGTTCTAATCCTTAATTTCTCTATACGCCTCTTCCTCCCTACTCAACCTTACGACAAGTCGTGTTATTTCTTACAGTTGCTGTTAAGTTAATAAAAATTACTTACATCAGAAAGTAAGATTTTCAGTCTGTTACATCTGCATGTGATCCACAGGCAAATAGTCGCTTTGTCAGTATCATCTTTATCAAGAGGGTGCAATTTTTGCTCTGTGTAGGGTAGGCAACTGGGGGTTTATATAAGGTGTTTTTTCGATATTGGGTAGACGTAACTACTAAAATTTAAAAACAGATGCCGCATGTCGAAAATCCGGTTCAAAAACGGAGAAATATGCGGTTTTTGGCAGTTTGCTCCTGGTAGGTATGCCAACCGCTGTCAGCGAGCGCTGTAGGGGGCTCCCCTTAGCTCCATATCTTAAATCGAAGGTATTGGTATATATATATATATATATATAAAATTGCACTTAACGTCATGGGGATATTGGACATGGATGTAGCTAGGTGGGAGCAAAAACCCGCCCTAGAAATATCGATAGTACTTACACTGTTTTCATTCTTGTCATTTTGAGAAAAAGATTTATCACTACTCCCCGAAACTGCTTTTCAAATACTCAAATATTATTAATAAACAGAAGTTATGTTACCTGATCTCCTGTTTTAACAGATCTACTGTTCTTAAGCTTAATATACTGTTCTCTTGCTTTGATTCCAAGATATTGTTTTACTTTCACCAGGAACCTTCAACACAAATTATTTTTTTGTGTATTTCATTCGATGCAGTATTAGCATTTACCGCATATTATCAATAATAGGAGTAATTTGTGAACGTATCAATATAGATGGATGATAGGTTTACTATCCCACTGTTATGGCACCTTTACTACACTATTGAAACATATTACGACTGAGTTGCTATACCCACGCTTAAAGTCGCTAGATTGAGGGTGTACGGCGTTTATATCGTCATTTTGAAGGGTGTGGAGCAGGAAGTTAAAAAAAACGCAAATGCTTCTAATTATGTAAAGCTGTAGTTGACAAGAAAAAAAACATATTATTATACTTTTTTTTAGCTATTAACACTTTGACGCACTACAAACGTTTCACTATCCAAATCCAAGATGACCCTCTTTCAAAACACTAAATTGACGTAGATTCAGCAGTCATCAGCAACATAGAACACTTACGTGGGACATTAACACTAACTTTCGGATCTCACATCAAGAAAACAATAATAGACGTCTTTTAAATTTGGAACCTATGAAATACATAAATTACAATGCGATAATAATAGAATAATGCTGAATCAGCAAAACAATTTTGAAATTTCCACACTTTTAAAAATGTTTGATTAGGGTGGTAAGGTTTTGGATGGATATACGTGCATTGGAGGTTTTATCTGTTATTTTTTTTTAAATTTGTTGTATGTATATTTAATATGTAGATTGTCATATGTATGTTTAGCTACCTATATAGATATTCACGTTTGTGGTATTTCTTAGAATTTTTATTGTTTGACATAACACATTACCTTGTTAGTCGCTCCATTTTGTTTGTTTCTAGATGGATGTTGTGTGATAATTTGACTTTAGACGTAAGATTTAATATAAATGTATTGTTTATTATATGTACTGAGGAAGATATTCTTGCAGAGCCCGAAGATGACAGTTGTGAAGCTGTCGAAACGCGTCGCCTGAGCCTAATTAACAATAACAAATACAAATATTCGATGAGAGGATAAGGACTTTCATTCGACTATTGAACAAAACATCTTAAATGTAGTTTCGTCGAACATATAGTCAGACCTTCAACTTTACTGCAGAGTTTGTGTGAAGATAGTTATGAATGATTATCGAAATTGACAACTTATGTTGGCTCAGCTGGTCGGCTGCCCCCGATTCTTCCGTTTTGAGATAATTTCGGCAATGTGCCATACTAGCGAGACGGTTTCGCCAAACTGTCGCACTTGAAAATTCTCTCGTTTTCTATTGAATATTGCAGAATATTTTACATCCTCGATATTGATCGTCCAGTGATGAATTTTGCAGAATGTTCTATGAATTTCTCGAAACGTCTTTTTTTGATGTTTCTATGGCATGAAATGCTATGGCAAGACAGTTTTTACAAGACTTCTGTCAAATTTTCTAGAATTATCTTTCTCAAAACATCGATTTCTGAGTTTCCTCACCTCAGGAAAGTTTTGGCAAACTGTCGTAATTTAGGATTCTCTTGCTTTCTATTAAATCCTCCAGAATATTATATTTTCGCTGACAATATCCTCCGGTTAAATCTTTCGGACTACAGAGATAGATAGATATCTACTTTTATAGTTAAGGCCATATGTATACAAAGTTATGTTTTACCGATACAGCTTATCGGACATAATACATGTGCAGAAAGTTCTTTTTAAGTGTGCAATAAAAAATTTACTTAAGTAGGTACCTACTTGAGTCTTACACTTATATGCCTAATTTTACTGTCCGTGCTTTCAGCATGCTGAAACTCACCAAGCGCCACCGCTGATATACTACCAGGTAGTGCTGTCAATGCTTACGTTTAACCGGTTAGGATATTGCAATATTATGAAGCCAGATAAAAATTATCCAGTTATGAATCAGGTTAAAAATTTGTTATAAAACCAATTATTTTTAAACAGTGATAAAAAAGGATGACAATTACTTAACCATCACCAATTTTATCAATGGTTATAATTAAGTATAGTTATTAATTAAGTAAGGGAATTAACAATTAAGAAGCCTTTAATCCACGAGAAAAAATGGGCACTTGAGGAGCAGCTATTAATTCCCGAACGTTTTATACATGACCATGGACAAAACCTGTTAATTATGAAATGAAAAGTTCTGGTTCTGGAAAATGTCAGATGTAACAGATTTATTTTGATCAAGAATATTGATTTTGAGCTGAAAACTAGAAAGTTTTATAGTCGTTTCTAGGATATGCGTTATTTGTTTATTTGTTAACAATTGACAGAAAAATGAGTTATTGCTGAGAATCATTCCGACTGAAATCCAGCATGTTAATGGATTAACATAAAACCGATTAACCGGTAAACTGTAACTGGTTAACCATTCAGTTTAAAGCGGTTAATAGTCTTACCCCGTTTAACCGGTTAATTTTAATCGGTTAACATAAGCCTGTTAACCGGTTAAAGTAAACCGGTTAACCGACGGCTTGATCATTTTTATGAAAACCTGTTTTTTCATAACCGGCTAAATTCGTGTAACTGCTAAACCGGATTTGGCGATCACTGTTAACAGCACTACTACCAGGTGCTATTATGGCTCCTCAAGGCGTAATTGATAAAGCGATTTTAATCTGAAAAACGGTTGGCAACAGAGAACGATAACCCTATATCAAAAGAAAGAAATTTAATTTTGCACCAGACTGTGTAAAAAACTTATATGTGCTATTTAAAAAAATGACAGATATCGCAGTTTGTGGGGTATCGTGTTGAAGGCCTAAATGGTAGGACATTAGCTTTACTTACAAGCCAGGAAAACTGCAGTTTTCTAGGTGCCTTAGCTGCAGATAACCAATTTTATCTTTAGAGCTTATTTTCCCGAAAACTATATATTTTAGGGATGTATTATATTAAGCAAAGTGACCTTAGAATTCAACGAGCACTATGAAAATGCAATGATATATGAGGTGTTCTATTTAAAATAACGTGTGCGTTTCTTGTATAACTGGAATTGCGCCCGTCTTCAAACGTATATTTTGGATATGCAGCACAAAAATCTCGATAACTTTTGTATAAAACAGTTTTTCGAATTTTTATTGAGTTATGGAAAAATACCTTCACTTAGCCCACCCTGTATATCTACCTACATATTACCATAAATATTACCTATTTATTGAAAGCACTTGATGCGTATGAAGTTCCATAATGAAATCATTAATTTGCTTTTTCGATTGTGTATTTAGTAAAATTACGTAAAAAACCTGTATTTGCTTCAAACTAACAAATGTTCTTAGTTAACTTAATGCTATGACAAGCAAATTAGGCAAAAGTATAAAAAGCAACAAAAATACAAAAAGTGTCATTTTGTATGTACACGTATTTCATATTAGACCTACTGACTATTTCTTTTATTTTGTTATTTCTTTCCGATATAGAAATATCCTAATCGTAGTGGTCCTGGATAAGTCGGTGTTGACAAAGCGTTTAATGAAGAAGATGGCCTTTCTCTTGCCTCATGGACTTTCTGGAACTTATATACAGCTTTGGAAACGAGCGCTGCCGACATTTCTGGAGAAATATTCGGTGCAACACTACTTGCTTTGTTATTCAAAAGACTGTTGCTATTTTCTATTTTTACCCTGAAACAAACGTAACAAAGACTTTAGACGTTCACAAAGTTACATTATAATTTGAATAGCCAACATGCACAACTAAAAAGTGCATGAGCATTATAGAAATGAATTCTTAGTTTTATTCGGTTAGGGTTGGTTGCAGTTGGAGCAACTTTTGCATGAATCTAGCGTGCTGCGCTCTTTTAAGAAGCTCTTTTAAGAAGCTTCATATTGCGTCCTTGCTTTCAACTGATGTAGTATACATATTAACCAGTTGCGTTGTGTAAAACGACAGTTTGAAATATTTTATTGTGATAGCCGGTTGTTTCTTTGCCGAATTGCAATTTTTCTTTACCGACATTGTTAGATATCCGTATGCAAAAGTTTGTACTTCTTGTACTAAACAACTGATTATTTATGTCGCTTTTTAAATTTTTGCTAAGTGTTGAAGTATGTCACGACACATTCAATTATTGGTTCGTGACGGTCCATTGTATTTTAAGCATGCGGGCAATGCTGAAGTAACTTTAGTTAGGAAAACACTACTATAAAACGATATATAGTATGGAACAAAATAAGCAGAAAAGTCTTAATAAACATTTTTTTAACATTTATTGGCAATTATTTATTATGAACAAAGAAACAAACAAAATAAGCTTCTAGCAAAATAAAAAATTCAAGTTACATAAGGAGGAATATCTTTGTCTGAAGAATATTCGAACCCTTTTTAGAACGCTTTGATTGGCTCGGACTTATTAGGATTTTTGATTAATTATTTATAACTGCGGCTTTTCGAGGCTATTTACAGTAGTAACATAGATTAATGGTTTCAAATATCCCCAATCGAGAGGGTTTAAATCATATATTTTCTTATAGCGCATTCTCTTGAGGGTGCCGGATTAAATAAACAAGTACCAAGGTGCCATTACCTTACAGTCATTTGTTTCTGAAATGTTGAATAATTGCCGATGAAACAGTCTACAATAGCTAACTATTTTATTTGATGCGTATACTATTGGTTTAAATGGAAAAGATTAATGAATTTGTGAGAATTTTGTGGTGTTTACAAAAAACAGTTGAACATCAACTGACCGAGATATTTACTATTAAGTTTGTTATCTTAAATAGAACGACCCCATTCTTTTACAGCGCATTCGATTAAGGGCGTCGAATTAAATAAAGAAGTACTGAGGTAGCACTGCCCTACAATCAATTGTTTTTGAGATATCTCATGCTGAATAACTGCTGTTTACCGTAAGAGTCTGCTAACTTGTCTGTTTGACGTGATAGACTATTGGTTTAAATGGGAAAGTCGTAGGATAGTAGTTCTAAGGTACTAAAGAGTTAGTTAGTGTTGATAGCTTCTTTTGTTTTACTTTTTAAGCATGTAATAGTGTAAATAACGCTTGCAAAAGTGTGTAAACGACAAAAGATGACTGGCTTTTCAGCTATTAATTGTGTAAATAGACACGAAAATGGTTTCCTTTTATTTTCATTCCAGAGAGATAAATCACGATCCCATCAGTGGGTGCATAATATGCGAAAAAAAAATGCCTACCAACAAATTCGTCGCGCCTTTGCGAAGCGAGTTTAATATATAAAAATTTTATTATTACCTATTTCATGTAAGTAGGCCAAACAATGCTTTGTTTGTTTTTTAGTGACATTTTGAGGAGTACAATATGATGAGGAAGCTCCAAGCTAATGCAGTGTCCCACTTTTAATGCAGTTATCATCAACAAAAATGATGGACTCCCCATGTTATATTGTTATATTGCTTGAAACTTGAAATAGAAGTTAAACCATTTTTCGCATTTGGAGGTATTTGTTAGTACATATTGCAGACCAAAATACATATAGAATAAGTGCTACTTGTTAATAAGCTGCTACAACTTATATTTCCAGTTTTTTGGAAATGCAGCTAATTCTTTGCATTCGAGATGAACCTAACGGTGACGCCAAACAAAAACGTTAGCTGTTGTAGACTGTTTCGTGAACAGCAATTGTTCAACATGAGATTTATCGCAAAAGCAAATGGTAGTGGTACCTTAGTACTTTTTGTTCAATTCGACGCCCTTAATCGAAAGCTCTATAAAAATAGGGTAGTTCTATTAAACATGACAAACTTATCTTATCGGTCGGTTGTTCTTCAATTTTTTCTAAACACCACAAAATTCTTAAAAATTCATGAAGCTTCCACATTTAAACCACTAGTCTACGACGTAAAATAAAAAAGTTAGCTATTGTAAAGTGTTACTGTGAAACATCCTGTATAAAAATAATTGGTTTTTGGTGCGTTGTAAAATGTTTAGAACACCATTTTCATTTCCAAATGTAAGCGCAGTGAGATGCACACCAACAAATTGAAAAGGATATTACTTTTAATTTTAATTATATTTTAAACGCATTTCTGTGCTTCTTATTGCGCTTGTGTTTAAATTAAGACTTTGAGAATGGCCCTGGTGGCGGAATCGTAAAATTTCTAATTTACTTATCGGGCATGAAAATAATTATCTCAAAAGAATTTTCGTTTTACTTTAGCCATTCCTTTCTTACATAGGCGTTATCTCGTCTTTAATAGGTAGGTACCATTTCTCTGCACATTAGTGAAAGAAAGCGCACAAATCACAGTTCCACAAGTCTGTTAGCCATGCAGTTTTCTGATGCACTTACTTAAATCCATCTTGGTTTGCGTTATAATGAACTATCCGGATATTTCCATTGGGTTCCATAAGTCCATAGTTACCAACAACAGTTCCATCTGGTCGACGGTGTTCTCTTCTAAACTGAATGTTGTTTGAAGGAGCGTCTTCAATWTCGTAACCATATGTGTATTCTCCAGAAATGCCAGGTTCACCGACATAATAATTAGCCCAATCCGCGTTAAGAGGCTTTGAATAGGCATTGATAGCTCCGTAAATGAGTTTTCCTGATAGTGCTACCAGTAGTATCACCTAAAAACGAATTACTGTCTTTACTGGATTTGTATATGAAAAGGTATTAAGCGCTTTCTATGTAATGGGGTTGTTGCCCTTGACAGTACTTACACTGTTTTCATTCTTGTCATTTTGAGAAAAAGATTTATCACTACTCCCCGAAACTGCTTTTCAAATACTCAAATATTATTAATAAACAGAAGTTATGTTACCTGATCTCCTGTTTTAACAGATCTACTGTTCTTAAGCTTAATATACTGTTCTCTTGCTTTGATTCCAAGATATTGTTTTACTTTCACCAGGAACCTTCAACACAAATTATTTTTTTGTGTATTTCATTCGATGCAGTATTAGCATTTACCGCATATTATCAATAATAGGAGTAATTTGTGAACGTATCAATATAGATGGATGATAGGTTTACTATCCCACTGTTATGGCACCTTTACTACACTATTGAAACATATTACGACTGAGTTGCTATACCCACGCTTAAAGTCGCTAGATTGAGGGTGTACGGCGTTTATATCGTCATTTTGAAGGGTGTGGAGCAGGAAGTTAAAAAAAACGCAAATGCTTCTAATTATGTAAAGCTGTAGTTGACAAGAAAAAAAACATATTATTATACTTTTTTTTAGCTATTAACACTTTGACGCACTACAAACGTTTCACTATCCAAATCCAAGATGACCCTCTTTCAAAACACTAAATTGACGTAGATTCAGCAGTCATCAGCAACATAGAACACTTACGTGGGACATTAACACTAACTTTCGGATCTCACATCAAGAAAACAATAATAGACGTCTTTTAAATTTGGAACCTATGAAATACATAAATTACAATGCGATAATAATAGAATAATGCTGAATCAGCAAAACAATTTTGAAATTTCCACACTTTTAAAAATGTTTGATTAGGGTGGTAAGGTTTTGGATGGATATACGTGCATTGGAGGTTTTATCTGTTATTTTTTTTTAAATTTGTTGTATGTATATTTAATATGTAGATTGTCATATGTATGTTTAGCTACCTATATAGATATTCACGTTTGTGGTATTTCTTAGAATTTTTATTGTTTGACATAACACATTACCTTGTTAGTCGCTCCATTTTGTTTGTTCTAGATGGATGTTGTGTGATAATTTGACTTTAGACGTAAGATTTAATATAAATGTATTGTTTATTATATGTACTGAGGAAGATATTCTTGCAGAGCCCGAAGATGACAGTTGTGAAGCTGTCGAAACGCGTCGCCTGAGCCTAATTAACAATAACAAATACAAATATTCGATGAGAGGATAAGGACTTTCATTCGACTATTGAACAAAACATCTTAAATGTAGTTTCGTCGAACATATAGTCAGACCTTCAACTTTACTGCAGAGTTTGTGTGAAGATAGTTATGAATGATTATCGAAATTGACAACTTATGTTGGCTCAGCTGGTCGGCTGCCCCCGATTCTTCCGTTTTGAGATAATTTCGGCAATGTGCCATACTAGCGAGACGGTTTCGCCAAACTGTCGCACTTGAAAATTCTCTCGTTTTCTATTGAATATTGCAGAATATTTTACATCCTCGATATTGATCGTCCAGTGATGAATTTTGCAGAATGTTCTATGAATTTCTCGAAACGTCTTTTTTTGATGTTTCTATGGCATGAAATGCTATGGCAAGACAGTTTTTACAAGACTTCTGTCAAATTTTCTAGAATTATCTTTCTCAAAACATCGATTTCTGAGTTTCCTCACCTCAGGAAAGTTTTGGCAAACTGTCGTAATTTAGGATTCTCTTGCTTTCTATTAAATCCTCCAGAATATTATATTTTCGCTGACAATATCCTCCGGTTAAATCTTTCGGACTACAGAGATAGATAGATATCTACTTTTATAGTTAAGGCCATATGTATACAAAGTTATGTTTTACCGATACAGCTTATCGGACATAATACATGTGCAGAAAGTTCTTTTTAAGTGTGCAATAAAAAATTTACTTAAGTAGGTACCTACTTGAGTCTTACACTTATATGCCTAATTTTACTGTCCGTGCTTTCAGCATGCTGAAACTCACCAAGCGCCACCGCTGATATACTACCAGGTAGTGCTGTCAATGCTTACGTTTAACCGGTTAGGATATTGCAATATTATGAAGCCAGATAAAAATTATCCAGTTATGAATCAGGTTAAAAATTTGTTATAAAACCAATTATTTTTAAACAGTGATAAAAAAGGATGACAATTACTTAACCATCACCAATTTTATCAATGGTTATAATTAAGTATAGTTATTAATTAAGTAAGGGAATTAACAATTAAGAAGCCTTTAATCCACGAGAAAAAATGGGCACTTGAGGAGCAGCTATTAATTCCCGAACGTTTTATACATGACCATGGACAAAACCTGTTAATTATGAAATGAAAAGTTCTGGTTCTGGAAAATGTCAGATGTAACAGATTTATTTTGATCAAGAATATTGATTTTGAGCTGAAAACTAGAAAGTTTTATAGTCGTTTCTAGGATATGCGTTATTTGTTTATTTGTTAACAATTGACAGAAAAATGAGTTATTGCTGAGAATCATTCCGACTGAAATCCAGCATGTTAATGGATTAACATAAAACCGATTAACCGGTAAACTGTAACTGGTTAACCATTCAGTTTAAAGCGGTTAATAGTCTTACCCCGTTTAACCGGTTAATTTTAATCGGTTAACATAAGCCTGTTAACCGGTTAAAGTAAACCGGTTAACCGACGGCTTGATCATTTTTATGAAAACCTGTTTTTTCATAACCGGCTAAATTCGTGTAACTGCTAAACCGGATTTGGCGATCACTGTTAACAGCACTACTACCAGGTGCTATTATGGCTCCTCAAGGCGTAATTGATAAAGCGATTTTAATCTGAAAAACGGTTGGCAACAGAGAACGATAACCCTATATCAAAAGAAAGAAATTTAATTTTGCACCAGACTGTGTAAAAAACTTATATGTGCTATTTAAAAAAATGACAGATATCGCAGTTTGTGGGGTATCGTGTTGAAGGCCTAAATGGTAGGACATTAGCTTTACTTACAAGCCAGGAAAACTGCAGTTTTCTAGGTGCCTTAGCTGCAGATAACCAATTTTATCTTTAGAGCTTATTTTCCCGAAAACTATATATTTTAGGGATGTATTATATTAAGCAAAGTGACCTTAGAATTCAACGAGCACTATGAAAATGCAATGATATATGAGGTGTTCTATTTAAAATAACGTGTGCGTTTCTTGTATAACTGGAATTGCGCCGTCTTCAAACGTATATTTTGGATATGCAGCACAAAAATCTCGATAACTTTTGTATAAAACAGTTTTTCGAATTTTTATTGAGTTATGGAAAAATACCTTCACTTAGCCCACCCTGTATATCTACCTACATATTACCATAAATATTACCTATTTATTGAAAGCACTTGATGCGTATGAAGTTCCATAATGAAATCATTAATTTGCTTTTTCGATTGTGTATTTAGTAAAATTACGTAAAAAACCTGTATTTGCTTCAAACTAACAAATGTTCTTAGTTAACTTAATGCTATGACAAGCAAATTAGGCAAAAGTATAAAAAGCAACAAAAATACAAAAAGTGTCATTTTGTATGTACACGTATTTCATATTAGACCTACTGACTATTTCTTTTATTTTGTTATTTCTTTCCGATATAGAAATATCCTAATCGTAGTGGTCCTGGATAAGTCGGTGTTGACAAAGCGTTTAATGAAGAAGATGGCCTTTCTCTTGCCTCATGGACTTTCTGGAACTTATATACAGCTTTGGAAACGAGCGCTGCCGACATTTCTGGAGAAATATTCGGTGCAACACTACTTGCTTTGTTATTCAAAAGACTGTTGCTATTTTCTATTTTTACCCTGAAACAAACGTAACAAAGACTTTAGACGTTCACAAAGTTACATTATAATTTGAATAGCCAACATGCACAACTAAAAAGTGCATGAGCATTATAGAAATGAATTCTTAGTTTTATTCGGTTAGGGTTGGTTGCAGTTGGAGCAACTTTTGCATGAATCTAGCGTGCTGCGCTCTTTTAAGAAGCTCTTTTAAGAAGCTTCATATTGCGTCCTTGCTTTCAACTGATGTAGTATACATATTAACCAGTTGCGTTGTGTAAAACGACAGTTTGAAATATTTTATTGTGATAGCCGGTTGTTTCTTTGCCGAATTGCAATTTTTCTTTACCGACATTGTTAGATATCCGTATGCAAAAGTTTGTACTTCTTGTACTAAACAACTGATTATTTATGTCGCTTTTTAAATTTTTGCTAAGTGTTGAAGTATGTCACGACACATTCAATTATTGGTTCGTGACGGTCCATTGTATTTTAAGCATGCGGGCAATGCTGAAGTAACTTTAGTTAGGAAAACACTACTATAAAACGATATATAGTATGGAACAAAATAAGCAGAAAAGTCTTAATAAACATTTTTTTAACATTTATTGGCAATTATTTATTATGAACAAAGAAACAAACAAAATAAGCTTCTAGCAAAATAAAAAATTCAAGTTACATAAGGAGGAATATCTTTGTCTGAAGAATATTCGAACCCTTTTTAGAACGCTTTGATTGGCTCGGACTTATTAGGATTTTTGATTAATTATTTATAACTGCGGCTTTTCGAGGCTATTTACAGTAGTAACATAGATTAATGGTTTCAAATATCCCCAATCGAGAGGGTTTAAATCATATATTTTCTTATAGCGCATTCTCTTGAGAGAATAGAAGTTAAACCATTTTTCGCATTTGGAGGTATTTGTTAGTACATATTGCAGACCAAAATACATATAGAATAAGTGCTACTTGTTAATAAGCTGCTACAACTTATATTTCCAGTTTTTTGGAAATGCAGCTAATTCTTTGCATTCGAGATGAACCTAACGGTGACGCCAAACAAAAACGTTAGCTGTTGTAGACTGTTTCGTGAACAGCAATTGTTCAACATGAGATTTATCGCAAAAGCAAATGGTAGTGGTACCTTAGTACTTTTTGTTCAATTCGACGCCCTTAATCGAAAGCTCTATAAAAATAGGGTAGTTCTATTAAACATGACAAACTTATCTTATCGGTCGGTTGTTCTTCAATTTTTTCTAAACACCACAAAATTCTTAAAAATTCATGAAGCTTCCACATTTAAACCACTAGTCTACGACGTAAAATAAAAAAGTTAGCTATTGTAAAGTGTTACTGTGAAACATCCTGTATAAAAATAATTGGTTTTTGGTGCGTTGTAAAATGTTTAGAACACCATTTTCATTTCCAAATGTAAGCGCAGTGAGATGCACACCAACAAATTGAAAAGGATATTACTTTTAATTTTAATTATATTTTAAACGCATTTCTGTGCTTCTTATTGCGCTTGTGTTTAAATTAAGACTTTGAGAATGGCCCTGGTGGCGGAATCGTAAAATTTCTAATTTACTTATCGGGCATGAAAATAATTATCTCAAAAGAATTTTCGTTTTACTTTAGCCATTCCTTTCTTACATAGGCGTTATCTCGTCTTTAATAGGTAGGTACCATTTCTCTGCACATTAGTGAAAGAAAGCGCACAAATCACAGTTCCACAAGTCTGTTAGCCATGCAGTTTTCTGATGCACTTACTTAAATCCATCTTGGTTTGCGTTATAATGAACTATCCGGATATTTCCATTGGGTTCCATAAGTCCATAGTTACCAACAACAGTTCCATCTGGTCGACGGTGTTCTCTTCTAAACTGAATGTTGTTTGAAGGAGCGTCTTCAATATCGTAACCATATGTGTATTCTCCAGAAATGCCAGGTTCACCGACATAATAATTAGCCCAATCCGCGTTAAGAGGCTTTGAATAGGCATTGATAGCTCCGTAAATGAGTTTTCCTGATAGTGCTACCAGTAGTATCACCTAAAAACGAATTACTGTCTTTACTGGATTTGTATATGAAAAGGTATTAAGCGCTTTCTATGTAATGGGGTTGTTGCCCTTGACAGTAAATTGTTATTATAACACATGTGCGACATTGCCTGGACCTAATGGAGTTATAAGCTGGCAATAGAAAAAATATTTCTAATGTTTTAGTGTCTTATTTTTACCTTTAAAGGTTTTCCGCCAAATTCAAATATTTCGTGATACGTCACCGTTCCTGGAGACGCAGTCCGCTATTGCGCCGATGCGCCGGATGCCCTGTTGCATGCTTGACACCTTTGTCGCTGTGGCACACGCGTATGTTCTGTGGTTATGTGCCTTTGTACCTTTGATTACGTTTTGGTTTGAGAACGGAAGCCATAAAATGAATTCTGTTTGCGATATATCCGCTACAAGTTAATATTTTAATTTAATATATTTTACGTTTAATATTTACAGTGAATATGACTAACAACGAATCGCGCTTAACACATCCATTCGCGTTTAGGTTTTTATAATTCATAATTACGGTTGCGAGATTGGAATAAAATGGCAACGCTGCTGCGATTTTGGTTTCAGAAACCTCATCTCGGCCGACAGGAATGCCAGGATGAGAAAATGGCGTGGCAACATCACACAGTTACACCGCACTAAGTGCGCCAGAGAGCGGTGACGTCAGAGATTCAAACTTTAAACATAAACAATCATTTTTTAATCATTAACTAAATGCTTTGCGAAAAATAAACAAAACAGGGGATATTTTTTTATGTAGATTAATATTCTGCAATAAAAAAAAGTGGGCAACAGGCCCATTTTTACTGAATGGTACTTCTAAGTGGACTGCGATATTTATTGAAAGCAGTTTTGTATTTCCTGAACCAAACAACCATATATCCCGAGGCACTAGTTAAAAACTGTTTCCTATACTTTCGTTATTCCGGTTTATATATAGGTACATAAATACTGTTACGAATTATAACAAAGAATACTATTCAAAATACAAATTTAGATATCTTTTAAACGAAACCCGTTGTGTATTTTTAAGTTTTGTATGGCAAAAATGTAGTTAAACTCTGTAGAGGATGCTTTAAACTGAGCCAGCCTATTAAATTATCTTTGCATTAACAGGTTTTCTGCTACAAGTTTTCCACCTAAAATATTTTTACTTTTGATAAACTTCTACTTATACCGGAGGTACGCGTCAATTTCGTGATGTTAAATTAACCCTGTATATTATTGCCTTTTTATTATTACCCTGTTGAATTGTAAGATACTTATATTAACAACACTCGAGTTCTCAAATAAATTTAGCGTTATTTAACGTTTTGAAAACGACATTATCAGTTAGTGATGCCCACGAGACGAGACGAGACTAAAAAATCTCGCCAAAATAATCATGATGTTTCCTATGTACGTGAAATTAATACAACATCAATTCCAGCTTTTATTGCTACAAATAAAAACAAATCATTTTTATTTAGCTGTCAAGGAAAACAAATATAATTTATAACATTTATCTTACATACATAAATACCTCCTGTACACTTCAACTTCCAAATAGCAACAGCAAACTAATACTGAAGTGAAAAGCGACAAGAAAACGTTTTCCATTTAAAACCATCTACGTATTTGTAACCCGATGTATACCAAATTCTATCAGMGTCCAGAAGGTCGTAACTATAAATGATTCATGCATGTAGGTGTTATTGAAATTATCGGTTAAATCAATTTGCCGCCTCTCAGGAAAGTGAACGCAATTATTGTTTTGACAGATGCTTACTGTCATCAGTCGATTGTCGAATCGACATGACAAAATGCGTGGGAGTGTGCATTTTAAACACATGCTGTAGAGTTCTCTATGATAATTGACTTTAAGACTGGAGAAAGCTATGGAGTGACAAGGTTTCGTATAACTTTTAGATTATATAACGTAGTTATTGTGAGTTTGTGACTACAATAAGCCTGTTAAATAGTACTTTGTGATCGCCTGACGCGATGGTAAAATTCACAGCTAGGTTAAGTCGTACTGAGGTTACCTATTTCCTATTTTACGGGGAAATTTTTTTTAGCCTAGAAATTGTACAGCTAAACAGCTAAATTGTGGTGGTGCAATGCTAGTTACAAAAGAAGTGCAAACATTAAAATAGGGAAAAAGACTGAGATTAAAGACGTAGGCTTTTAAATATGAGGAAAATAATGAAAGTTGGTGACCGCAACAGAAAAGGGTTTATGACGGACATAGTTGTGTATATTAAAATGTTGTATAGCTTTGTACAGGCAAATCATTGTTATGACTTACCATTGAAAAGAAAATATAACCGCAAGTTGTTGGAAAATTGGTATAAAAACTACCAATTTCCTGGCTATAACTTTATTCGCAACCTTCAGTATAGTATATGACAGTTGACAGTATATTGTGCTTATTGTAGCTTGGTAGCAGTTACAATAAGGCGGCACAAAGAATTAAGAAATCAGCAGCGCCGCCCGCGTGCATGAAGCATTTTATAGAAACTTCGTAGAAAGTGCTGATAGCGATTGCAGTTGCCGAATAGTTTATTTGCTGTAATTTATCGGCTTGCTTTTCGGAGATGCTATTAGATGGCGACTACGACTTTGTTGGGCCGACTTGAATATTTGCCTTATATTTCGCAATACTTCGAGACTTTTACGAGACTCTCGTGGGAGATTCCAGACGAGACTTTTCGAAACAAATAAAAATAAATTACCTGAGGAAGACTCAACATAAAGGGCCGAAACGTTGTTAAACACAAACAAGTGAGTCACGTAATTTTACTTGGAACCTATTCCCCGAAAATCTACAGAAGGTATAGGTGTTATTTTTCAAAAATATTGCCTTCATTAATTTTTGATGCCATATTCGATTTTCGGCCTGCGTGGGGGATCATAGGTGAAAGACCATATAACACCATAAGGACCAATTGCGATAAAAATTAATCTTAAAGTGTGAAATGTGCAGCTATTGACAAAAATTACAAGATAATGTGGATTGATGGATCTGTCAATCATTTGKTGCTGAATTGAAATACTCGTGTACAACAAAATGAGAAATGCGGTAATCCGGTAATCAGTTTTACAGTGCACATCAGAAAGTTGTTTTATTTTAATAAGTGCAAAAATTAACTAAATGACTTTTGCGATTTATATTATTATTTTAAGCGCTCCCTTTGATTTTGAGAAAAAAAATACATCTTCACAAACAGTCAGTGATAATACCTACGCAACAAAAAACAACACATTTAAATTTAATGAAGACTCATTTAAACAGTTATTAAAAAATAGATACTGTTAAATCATTAAAAAAATTGCATTTCGTTCGACAAGTCTTGTTTAATATAGAATATTACAAAGCAGTGTAGGTAAATAAATAAAATGTACTTACAGCTAAAACCATGGTAGAGAAAGATAAAACTTTTCCGCTAGTTTATGCTACTGTATACCAACACAAACGCGCCTATTCTGCAGAAAGACAGACGTATAGTGATGTCTGCCTAACTTGTTAACTCTTTTTATCAAGAACCCGTTATGCTAAAAGTGGTATAGGATTCTGCGATAATAACGCTAGGATTATGTTGCGGGAACATGTTGACGACACAAGTAACAAGTTTCTTTTAAGCAACATCATTTGTTTACTGACGGGAAACTACTTTATAATTTTTTGCCGGTGCTTATCTTTTCACATCTCCTGAGGAGTATAAATGATTAATACGAAATTCCGATTTTGAGATAATTTTCTCAATTGTTAGTAGCATTTACAGGTTGGTCCAGTAAAGTTTTAAAATGCAACTATATATTCCTTAGATAAAAATAATATCACGATTTAATCAAACATATGCAGATTATTAATATTCACATACCTTTCGGAAATATTGAAATACTTGCATAAAATTTCATATTTGGGGGTTCATTGCGCCAAAACATTGACCGTCCTTGCTGTTTAAAATCTTCGAGGTAATAGCGACTTTGTCAGAACCTTCTTCAAAAGTTACCTATGTGGTAGAGAGGGACGTGGGCTTTAGACACGCATTGCACATCAAGCAAAAGTCTTACTGAATGAAAGATTATTTGAATTTAAAATAAAATTTATTGTAGCTCTTTTAATTTTATTGGTACAACAATAACAAAATTAGAAAATAAGTGGTTTGTCTAAATGGTAAAATATAATATTAACACAAGTAAAGGCATGACTGTAATATTTATTCGTAGTTAGGTATAATATTTTCAGATCTTACTTACCCTGTTGATACACTGTTGACTAGTTGTTCTAGTGTGGTAGTGTGTTGGTAGATTCTGCAGGTGCTTGTGTTTGCTTTTAATTTTATAAGGCCTTCTTTCTGGTTTTGTGTTTCTGCGGATAAGTTCGAATTCTTGATTAGTGTTTTGCTTGGTTGTTTCGATTGTATGGCGTCTTTCCTCTTTCTTATGTGTATTTTACACATTAACTTGTTTTTTTCTTCAGAAATTTCCGTTTTCCTAGCTACCAATTGGTTTACAAATCGTTGTTTGTCTGGTATTATTGGTTCCATGTTTTTGTCAATTGCACTTTGTTGCAGCAAAATAAGCTCGATATATGTGCACATTGTATTCTTTAGAGCGGTATTCTGCCTTAAGATTCCATCAATTTCTAGTATTGATGTCAGCCTCTGGTTAGGGGAACTATTTGCTGAGGGAAATTTGTACTGGTGGCACTAATGGTGAACCTTCAGTCCTTTTGTCAAGATTGTGGTAGAGGGTGGGGGTGAAGGTTTATTTTTCGAACGAGTGAAAGTAAACTGGAAATTGTCCACGTAAAGCTTTTGGTCTCAATAGATAAATCCTTGCCTCTAATTCTACAGCTAGTAATCTGGAATACAATAATGAGGAAGTAGTAAAATTTATAATTTTTATCTGCATATACCAGTTCCTTAATAGCAGGGTGAGTATGACGATGTAAGTGTGACAATCTACTCGCAATGAGAAAGATATACATAAATATAGTCGCCCAGGTTGGTATTAATACTACATTTGACCAGCCCAAGCGAAAAGTTTATTACTGAAACAGCCCAACCCTTTACGGTACTAAATTAACTTGAATTTACCAGCTTAGAAATAAATACGCGTTTTATAAAGCAAAACAAGTTCGTAAAATTCATTTTAAAGTTTTGTGGGAAACTGAAATATCCACCGAGCACTCATACTGGTACTAGATTTGTCAGAGTTGATTGAAAATATTAAAGAATTTAGTGAAATTCGTAAAGCAATTTTAGGAAATTTAGAGCATCCAAAGAGTGAACTACATTCTGGACAATCTATAAATACAAAGAATTTGATGTGAAATAATTTTTTTATTACGCATGCATCATAATCAACAATTATCGCACGCTGCAGCGTGTGTCAAATGATGATTATGATGCGCCTACTTTTTTATTACCTAGATATTTACCTGCCGTTTACTAGGTATACCTTTTCTACCCATATCAAAATGAACGAACACTTTTAAAAACAACATTTCTTTATTCTAAGTAACTATAATACTTTTATTTTAAATAAACAAAATTGTAAAAGAGAATGTTTAATGTTTAAAACATTTTTGAGCTTATGATACATTCGTAATAAAAAATAGCGTATGATACGCGTGTATAAATATGAGGCCTTTAAAGCCCTTGCGACTTACAAAACACTCCGCTGCGCGTCGTGTTTTGAAATATGTCGCGCGTGCTTTAAAGGCCCTCTTATACACTTGTATCATAATATACTATAATTTAACAAAGTGCTTTAAAAACTCTTGCAAATTATAGCAACATTTCTTATTAGCTTATGTCATAGACTTTGTAGTATCAAGTCCATTATTTGAATGAACGATGTGATTGCTAATAAATAAATACGTTGGGCGAGGAGGGAATTCATGTGATAGTATGCAGGCATTTTTTTAACACGAAACCAAATTGTGTCACGGTAATTTCGTTTTGACAGTTATGAGATGACATATTCATGGATATTCTCGTAAGTCAAAATTTTACCGTGCGTTATCAACATTTTGAATAGAAAATACTATAATAACTGACGATGTCAAACGATACAAGCTACATTCCCTGTCTCGTTTGCGGAGTAAAATATCCTTCACACGACCTTTTACGCAATTCCTACAATAATCAGTATATTTGCTCGGAGTGCTACACACAGGATATTGGCAAAGGTGTGGATGGATTATCAAGGAACTTAACAACAACATTTGACTTCTGAAATCGTAGGGAAAGGGAAGTGCTCTCGTTGCTGTTTGTGGGATAGCGATCATTCTGCAGAAAATGCGGAGAGAGTAGACAATGATTTGAAACCCAGGAAGATGTTTCCTTTTCCCAGTACGCTGGCTCAGACGAAAAATGTCCATCCCGAACAAAGTGTTATATCATTATTCCGGGGTAAGAATGCTGCATCTGTGTTTTCGAGAAAGTAAGTAGTCCTCTGCTTTAAGCTAAAACTGGAACTAGTTGAGTGCTTTTAGGCCTGTGAATTGTCCCTATTACAAATGCAACAAGTATATTGCCACATCTTCATTCGAAGCACATTTTAAATACGAGCATAGTGAGGTTCCAGTCATTCATACGTTCCTTAATAGTCGAAATGGGTTGGAGCTTTACATACAAGAAGTGAAATACAATCAGAAGTTGTGCATTGTACTTATTAATGTCCTCGGCAGCGCTGGAGATACGTCTTGCAGGTGATTAGATAATTGCACAACATTTTAGGGACAAAATTTGCAAGTGATATTAGTCTAGTTTTTTAAGAAATCTTATCTTACCCTTATAAATCCAAAATTTAGAGCTTTTTATAAGTAGTTTAGATGAATTCTTAAAAATTGAATGTTCTATTCTTGTATATACATTAATTGTTAGTAAGGTTTATGACTTAATCTGGTATTTTACTTTCAGTAACTTTTATGAAGGTCTAACCGCATACTGGAATTCCAGCCTCCTACAAATAGTCGATCCGGAGGCCAGTTTTCAGTAATTTTACTAAACTTTAAAGTATTCAGTTTCATGATTTGCTCACTTGTGCTATGCACCCTTTTTTATATCTTCACTATGCTCAATGTTCATTTATTGGTAGTTACTAAATGCAGAAACTAATTAAAATTCAAAACAATCTCCTTATATTTATTAATCATCCATAATGCAAATAAAAAAGTCCTAAACAAATTAATAAATGATATAAGCATCACTTTGGTTACTGTAACCATCCAATCTAGTTGTACACACATCTTCTTCACGTATTCTATACACTGCTTCAACTGACGCCTGATACGTTTCCATTGTACTTAAAAGATTCAATTGTAGCATTACTAAATTTCAGAGGTGTTCTTCCTTCGCAGATACGGTTTCAGTTCCCTCTGTATCATTTCGATCAACTGTCAAACCAGGTCTCATATAGATATATGATCGTATTTAATATTTATTGAATTTCTTTCAAAAAGCTTGTCCTCCACCCTGAAATTTAAATACAAACATTTGCATATGCTGTAAATATAAACAAACATAACAACTAATATTGTTTCAAAATATTCCAGAAGGGTTGCTTGGTGAGTCTTTAACTCTACATTTTGCGATGGAGTTCCATAATTACATACGGCAAAGCTTTTTAAATTCCCTACTGCATACTAACTGTATCTGCATCTTCATAATTTTTTATTTAAAATTCTAACTTAACATCAGTATCATATGTATCCTACACAATGGGGTATAAGACAACTATTGAAACTGAACAAGACAATCACTTACAATGTTTCTATTTTGCTCTACTATCCTAATACAACCATCAGTTATTTAAAAAAATTACATACGAATAGTTTATAACAATTACAAATCTGAAGGGTCCGTTCGTCCTGGTTTCAATGACTTGCCGAATTCGCGCTTCTTTCCAGCCAATCGTATTCAGTCTGTTGCACACTTGGCATCATTGTATGTCCTTGCCAAGTTTATTTACATGATCATATGTTTATGTAAACATAACCTAAACTAAAGGGTACTTTAGAGTTGTCGAAAACTGGGTGTATTAATACCATTTCTCAGTTTGTAGGCAAAATATAATCAGGAAGCATAAAGACTGATTCGAGCAGCTTATCGCGTATTGGTCACAACATCAAATAACAAATAGCAAAATCTGCGAGTACTATACATAACCAAACACAAACACGTGCACTTTCGTTTTTCACTGTCATGCTGTCATTTGTCATTAGTTACGGGCATGTCCGTCAGCTGATTGCCTTTCTCTGTTGTCAAACGTTCGACCAGTACATACGTCATGATGACGTATGTACTGACCGCGTTTAAAAAGGGGCGTTGCCTCCCGCCAATTTACAATAATTTTTTTAGGGCATTAAAACTCCACACACGCAAGAAAAATTTTGGAATTAGCATTAGCATACCTTTAGCTTCACAAAACATATTTTTCCAGAAAAGTGTCTTATACCCCATTAAAGCCAAGCGAATATTGAAAAAAAATTAAATCATGGTTTTGTATTCCTAATCTTTTAATTATCACTTTCCTCTGAGAATTCATAATGTAATTCAAATAAAAATAAATTCAATAATGTAAGCTCTCCTTTGACCATTTTCTCTTTTACACATTTTTGCGCTTTACTGTTAACAGTTTTGTACGATAAAGCTCGAAGAAATAACCGTGTTTTGTCAGAGTTAAAAATATCTCATCTGAAATCATATTCCACCAGTCATGGCAGCTTAACGTTGTTACGTCCTCGGGATTGATACTTGTAGCTTTTCCTAATATAGCTTTGAAAGCGATGTTGTGCCGTTTAGGAAATATATCAAGTACATTGTGAAGTTTTTGTATATTAAATGCTTTTTTTCCTTTATTTCGAACTATAGGACCTACAAATCTAATACACATGCTTCGCTCCTATTTTACGTGATAAAGAAATTCCTTTGTTTCCCGATTTAACAAATGAGTAAAAAAACTTCGTTTCACAAAAGCATTTACATTTTAATAATTACGTAACATTTACAGAAAATATTATCATAATAGAAAATACTAAAATTCTGGGAAGGCCTACTCTACAAACCCAGCAGTGTATGTCGTAATATCCAGCTGAAGTGTACACGTTTTGTGTGCTCTACTTATAATTATTATTGTATTATATTATGTTTTGAAAAGAATATTTAGCATATTCTTCTGTTAAAAGGTTGTACGAATCATTCAGTTCCCAAAAGAATGTTTAATATATTCCATTTCAGTGTAAGAAAGCCTGTTCTAATACTTAATAAATTTCGCTATATGCCTAGTGATGCCCACGAGATGAGATGAGACGAGACGAGACTTTGAAAAGACTTGTTTTGCAAGGAAATTGAAAAGTCTCGTCTCGAGTCTTGTCACGCAACCAGAAGTCTCGTCTCGTGTCAGGTCTCGTTCGAGAATATCGCAAAAGTCTCGCGAATGTCTCGCAAAATTTCCATGGTATTTCCTACGTACATGAAATGCATATAACATCAATTCCAGCTTTTATTGCTACAAACAAAAACAAATCATTATTATTTAGCTGCCAAGAAAACAGAATTAAAAACGAAAACGCATTCTACTTAAAGCCATCCAAGTATTTGTAACCGATGTCTTTGAATATAGAATTCTATATTCAAAGCCGATGTATACCAAATTTATATCAGCGTCCAGAAGGTCATAACATAGACAAAGGGCGGCGCGACGTCAATTTTTTTGTATAAGGTTTCTATAAATGATTCGTGAATCCAAGCGCTTATGGAAATTATTGATTAAAAGAATTTGCCGCCTCTCAGGAATGTGAACACAGCTATTATTTTGACAGACTATTGTCATCAGTTGATTGTCGAATTGTTTTATATATTTTAATATGAAAAAACGCGTGGTGCGAGTATGCATTTTAAACACATGCTGTAGTGTTTTCTGGGACAATTGATTTTAAAACTGGAGAAAGCTGTGGAGTGACAGGGTTTCGTATAATTTTTAAATTATATAACGTATACATATAGCTGTGAGGTTGTTGAAGATGMTTTATTTCAAAACATGCAACATGAACATAAACTAAAAACAGTAACTTGACAGTTGTTTACATTATTGACAAATCACAATTATTTTTCATGGGTGCCGTGACCGAACATAGCCCCGGCCTTGAAGGAATCAGCCTTCAAAAACTATAAAAACACACCGCCTTTGATTGTCTTCAAATTTGGTTATTTCCCTCGTTAATTGGTAAGGGATACACCTTTGTCACTGGGCGTGTATATTCGCCTCTCTGCGTTTTTACTTTCACTACACGCACGACGCCATCAGGTCCGGGGTTGCTCTCAGTGACTCGTCTCAAAGGCCAATGAAGTGGTGGTTCACTATCCAACTTTAACAGCACCATGGTACCTCTTCCGATATTAGGAACTGAATGAAGCCATTGTTTCCTCGGCTGAAGGGTCTGTAGGTACTCCTGGTGCCAGCGCTTCCAGAACGCTTGGCGTAGTTGCTGCACTTGTTGATAATCAGACAATCGATTGCTTGCAACGTGCATGAAGTTGTCTTCGGGTAAACTTGTACTTTTACGGCCGATTAAGAAATGTGATGGTGTGAGAGGTTGCAGGTCATTCGGGTCTGTCGAAAGTGGAGTCAGTGGTCGTGAATTCAGTATAGATTCGATTTGGCTTAAAAGGGTATACAACTGATCGAATGTCAAAACTGAATTGCCCATTACTCTTCTCAAATGAAATTTCACACGTTTCACCCCTGCTTCCCAAAGGCCGCCGAAATGGGGAGAATTTGGCGGTATAAAAGACCACACAATTCCGTCATTCGACAAAAAGTCCAAAATTTTATCATTGGAAGATTTCAAATGGTCAATAATTTTACGCAGCTCATTCCAAGCCCCAACAAAATTACTGCCATTGTCAGAATATATCTTTTTTGGTTTGCCTCTACGAGCAATGAAGCGTTTAAGTGCTGAAAGGAATGAATCTGTGCTTAAGTCAGTGACTAGTTCAATGTGCACCGCTTTCGTTGCAAAGCAAACAAAAATACAGACATAACATTTTGTAGTTTTTACACCGCGACCTGGTTTTAACTTTATTAGAAGAGGTCCGGCATAGTCAATACCTACATTCTCAAAAGGCATAGCTTGTGTTACACGATCTGCAGGTAAATTCCCCATTTTTGGGATTTCATTTACTGGTTTGCAGCGGAAACACTTCACACAACTGTGAACAACGAATCTGGTATAATTTCTGCCTTTTAAAGGCCAGTAGTTATCCCTTATAGAGGATAATAACATTTGTGGGGCAGCATGCATTAGTACCTGATGCTGATTTCTAAATAGAAGCATCGTAAAGTGATGTTTAGGTAAAACAATAGGATGTTTTTGTTCAAAATTAAGGTTAGATGCATCTATTCTGCCCCCAACTCTAATAATTCCATTATCAATAAATGGATTCAAGTTGACAATCTTACTTTTAGATGGTAAAGCAGTATTACTCCGCAAACATTGTAGTTCTTGGGAAAAACACTCGGATTGTACAATTTTAATTAGGCACAACAATGAATTATTGATCTCTTGTGCACTTAAAGGGCCTATACATCGTGACTCATGACGTTGACGACAACTGTTTATGAATCTAAAAACGTAGGCATTACAACGTACAAGACGATTAAAGTTAGAAAATCTCAAAAATTGTATTGGACTTTCATTCACTAATGCAGGAAGAGCAATTTCAGTTCTACGAAGTTCTGGCAAAATTTCTGTATTATTATTTAATACAGTTTGGCAAGGCCAAAACCGATGACTCATGGATAACCAGGTAGGACCATGCCACCATAATAAAGAGTCTTTCAACTGCTGTGGAAGTATACCTCTAGAACCTAAGTCAGCTGGATTATCGGATGTGGGTACAAGACGCCAGTCGCAACCATCAGAATTTATTTGAATGTCTGCAACTCTATGGCCCACAAAAACCTTCAACATGTTTGGTGAAGAGTTAATCCAACCTAACACGATAGTGGAGTCTGACCAAAGATAAACCTTGTTAATGGTGACTCGCAAAGAATCTTTTACCTTTTTTACTAGCCTTGACAAGAGATGAGCACCACACAACTCTAATCGTGGTATTGTGAGTCTTTTCAGAGGTGCTACGTTTGCACGTGAACAGATTAGTGTTACTTGAACACTGCCAGAAGAACTTGTACATTTCAAATAAATACAAGCACAATATGCTGTTTCACTGGCATCTGCAAAACCGTGCAATTCAATAAGAATTGTATCGTTGCATAGTATATGCCTAGGAATCTTTATCTCATTAAAGATAGGTAAGTTCTTCCTAAATTCGTTCCATTTATCTATGATAGAAGAGGGAACAGGATCATCCCAGTCCAAAGTTGTCATCCACAATGATTGTAGGATTATTCTACCAATAATGGTACTTGCACTGAGAAGGCCTAAAGGGTCAAAAGTTTGACTGATTTCAGAAAGGATTTTTCGCTTAGTTATAGTACCATCCTCACGACTGCAAGAAACCTTATAGTTTAAAGTATCTTGGGATGGTTGCCAAAATAAGCCCAATGTTTTGGTCATTGAATCAGAACTAACAGGAATTATATCGGAATCCGATCTTACGTCTCATATATCACGTAATACCTCAGGATCGTTTGAGACCCATTTATGCAATGCGAAATGAGCCTGACCTAAAATGTTGGAAATCTGGGAACAAAGTGATGTAGCTTCCTCTACTGTGCTTGCTCCTGATAGAATATCATCGACATATGAATCTGATTTGATGACTTCACTTGCTTCAGGATACTGAGAAGCATTCTCATCTGCAATTTGAATTAAACACCTGGTAGCTAAGTAAGGGGCTGATGCTGTCCCATATGTGACTGTATTTAATTCAAATGTGCTTAAAGGTTGAGAAGGGTCATCTCGCCACAGTATGCGTTGAAAGCATGTATGTTCACGTTTCACCAGAATCTGACGATACATTTTCTGAACATCTACAGAAAAGGCAATTTTATGTTGTCTGAACCGAACCAATATTGTGAACAGGTCAGACTGTAAAATAGGTCCTATCATCTGAATATCATTGAAGGATATGCCAGTTGAAGAACGACTAGAACCATCAAAAACAACCCTTAACTTTGTTGTTCTGCTGGCTTCATTTATCACCCCATGATGAGGCATATAGAAATGTGGTTTGCTATCATCTGGATGTTCAATCAAAGACATATGTCCAAATTTTATATATTCATCCATAAATCTGACATACGATTCTTTGAAAGCTGGTTTAGATTGAAAGCGTTTCTCAAGATTGTTAAATCTTTTTAATGCAGATGATCGTGAGTCACCTAAGATTTCTGGTGAATCTTTTAATGGAATTGTAACAATGAATCGCCCAGTACTGTCCTTACAAATACTGTTCTTAAACAATGACTCACATTTTTGTTCTTCTAAAGAGAACGGTTTGGAAGACGGACATTCTTCAAGTTGCCAGAAGTTTTGCAACTGTTTTTGAATATCTGTGTTCTGCGTTAAAAGACACTGTGGGGACTGGTTATTGCAGGTAACAGAAAATGGACCGGACAATATCCAACCTAGACGAGTGTTTTGCAGAACAGGAAGATCTTTACCCAGTTTGACTTGACCACGCAATATTAAAGACCAGAAGACTTGAGCACCAATGAGCAGATCGATTGTTCCAGGAACATTGAATGTCGGATCTGCCAAATGCAAATTTTCTGGCAATTGAAAGTATTTTTGGTTAAAGCAGAAATGGGGTAAATTATTACTTATCTTGTCCATTACTAAACATTGCAGATTCATGCTAAAGGAGCCTGCATTGGACTTGATAATGGTTTCACATTGCAAATGAATAGGTGAAACAACTTGATTAATCCCTTGAATAGAGATATTTATTTCGGAAACTTTAATGCCTAACTTTCGCTGTAAATCAGCTGTAATGAAGTTAGATTGGGAGGCTGAATCTAAAAGAGCCCTACATATTTGCCAGTTGCCATCTTTGTCTTTTAATTTGACTAATGCAGTGGCAAGTAACACCTGACAAGATCGGTTTGCCACACAAGCATTCAAATTGACTTGCTGAACAACTTCCCCAGAAGAACTTGCATGTGACTCTTTTGCAATTGGAGTACTGACATGCAGCAACGTATTATGGGGTTGTTTGCAACGTTTACAACGACGGCTGCGCACATAGCACTGTTTATCACCATGTTGACCTAAACAGTTAGTGCACAGGTTTAATTTATTTACCTCATTTATACGATCTTGCACAGACAATTTTAGAAATTTATCGCAAGTATAAATTGCATGCAAACCTTTGCAATAATAACAACTAACATTGGATGTTACAAAGGTTTTATTTATTTTAGTACTTTTAAATTCTTTCTGCTGTCTTCCCTCACCTTGACACATTTTTATATTCTCTAGCATATCTGCTCGAGATGCTAAAAATGCCTGAAATTCATAAAGTGTAGGAAGATCACCAGAAAGTTTATATAATTCCCAGTCTCGTGCCGTTTGCCTATCTAGTTTGCTAGATGCTAGATACACAATAATAGAATCCCAGTGTTTAATCGGTTGCCCCAAAGTTTCTAATGCCCTTAGGTTTTTTGTAATGGTATCAGACATTTCACGCAAAACACTTGCTGATTCACGTATTATAGGTTTTAATCTAAACAATTCACCCAAATGGTTTTGAATTAACAGTTTCTTATTCGTGTATCTATCACAAAGCAGCTTCCAGGCAATGGCATAATTGGATGCTGACATTTGAAGGGAATTTATAACATCAGATGCATCACCTTCAAGTGAAGCTCTAAGGTAATGAAATTTTTGCACATTGCTAAGCGTTTCATTGCTTTCTATTAAGGAACAAAATGTATCATGAAATTCCAACCATTTATTGTATTGGCCATTGAATTTTGGCAGTGAAATCGTTGGCAACTTTACACAATTTAATAGGTTAGAATTGTTAACTTTGGAACTTGAATCGACTGACCCCACATGACATGCCTCTGGATTTACATGAGTTTTTGATTGAAACAAAGTTTTGGCTTCAGAAACAACAGCAAAATAGAATGATTCAAATTCTGAAACATAAACATTATCTTCCTCAAAAGTCTCTGGCAGTTCACATATTTTATTGTGGATATTATCTAAATGATCCAAAAGAGGATAGATTCTTTCAATTCTTTCCTCTAATTGTTTTATGTCTGTCAGAGAGAGGTCTTGTTTAGTTTTAAAGTCTTGWAAAAATGTATTAAAGTCAGTCAATTTGCGTTTCAACTGACCACTTTGCCTTCTTAAAGTGGCAAGCGTCTCTGTCATCGTCAGTAGTAAGTAAGAAGTAAAGTGGAGTGTGTTAAAGGGAAATCGGCCGTTTAGTACTCACAGCGACAAGCACCAGCTATGAAAGGGCGGATGCTCCAGCAGTTTTCCAAACCAAATAAAGCGCCGTGTTTTTCCAGACACCCGTAGCTTCTACTGTACTAATGGGTCATCCACAGGACTTACTATTTGTGCTCAAAGGACCACATGAAGATGCTTTATTTCAAAACATGCAACATGAACATAAACTAAAAACAGTAACTTGACAGTTGTTTACATTATTGACAAATCACAATTATTTTTCATGGGTGCCGTGACCGAACAGTTGTGACTGCAGTAAGCCGCCTGTTAAATTGTACTGTGATGAGCTAAAAGACGTTTTTAGCCTGACGCAATGGTAAAATTTACAGCTAGGTTAAGTAGCAGTGATGTTACCTATTTTATGGGGAAGTTTTTCAACCTAGAAATTGTAAACAGCTAAATTGTGGTGGTGCAATACAGTTGCAAAAGAAGTGCAAACATTAAAATAGTGAGAAAGACTGAGATTGATCATGTAGGTTTTCAAATTTGCGGAAAATAATAATAAATAAATAAATAAAATAATAAAGTTGGTGACCCCAACAAAATAGGTTTTGACAGACGTAATTGTATATTAAAATGTCGTGTAGCTTCGTACAGAAAAATTATTGTTATTACTTACCTTTGAAAAGAAAATTTACCCGCAAGTTGTWGGAAAATCGGTATAAAACCACATTTCGTGGTTGTAATTTTATCCGCAACCTTCAGTACAGTATATGACAGTTGACAGTATATTGTGCTTATTGTAGCTTGGTAGCAGTTACAAAAAGGCGGCACAAATAATTAAGAAATCAGTGCCGCCCGTGTTGTAGAAGCCCTGTAGAAAGTGCCAGTACCGATTGCTGCTGCCGAATAGTCTTTTTGCTGCAATTGATCGGTTTGCTTTTCAGAGATGCTATTAGACGGCGACCACGGCTTTATTGTACCGACTTGAAAATATAAAAATATTTGCTTTATATTTCGTGATACTGCGAGACTTTTGCGAGACTCTCGTGCGAGATTCGAGACGAGACTCTTCGAAAGTATCGTCTCAAGTCACGTCTCGAAAACGAGACGAGACGAGACGAGACTTTCGCAAACGAGAATATCGTGGGCATCACTATATGTGCCTTCTCCTTCCTACTCAAGCTTACGATAAGCCGTGTTATTACCTCCTTGTTCTAATAATACATTGTTTACGTCCAAAGCAACATGTTTTTTTTCAGTTTGGGGTAAATGACACTGTTGCAATTTAAAAAACCGCTGCAAATTGGATCAATACTTCCACATCCAATTGTCAAAATGACATTTACGTTTTTATTTTTTATACTATATGATTAGTAATCAGGTTTTGAGCATTTTTTCTCTCTACACATTTTTTCTAAGACAAACAGTCTTCGTGATATTAGCAAAGCTATATAAATCTTAAAATAGGTTTTTTCTAAATAACTCGAAAATAATTAACTTGACAAAAAATTATGAGTGCTTTCTGATCAGAAATTTGATTTTCTATGCAATACCAAAATTTTAAAAAAATCGTACGAGCAGGGTCCAAAAGACGCTTTTTGTAAAATATTTTATTTCCTAGCTGATAGTATTTTCATTTTTTTAATATATAAAATATATTCGGAGATATTTAGCAATAGCTGTTTTCTCGAAGTGACGCTTTTTTGCTAATATCTTCTAAACAGTTTGCTGCTCCGAAAATTTATAAGAACAAATAATACTCGCAGTTATACTACTAATCACATACTAAAACTAAAAAAAGCATTTGCAAAAAGGGTAGTTACCCCCCAATTTCGCTCTCTTCCAGATACCCTACTTACCCCACAAACAATAGGTCGCTTTGGGTAGTTGAGATTTATACGTTTGCCAAATTTCAAGTTCATATGTTAAGGCTTTCGAAAKTTATCGTGTCCACAAACAATACCACAGACACACAGACACAGACACATAGACAAGAATTTTTTTTGTTCAAATTTTGTTTTTTTTTTCATTTTCGACCATTTTAAAGCGAACGAGCAAATAAAAATTTTGAAATTTTTTTTCGCGATACTATACTTCCCATCCGTTGGATGTGGAAGTAAAAGAAGCAACATGCCGAAAACTCGGTTCACAAACATCTAAAAATGCGGTCTTTGGCAGTTTGCTTCTGGCAGGTAGGTAACCCGCTGCCAGCGAGCACTGCGAGCCGTTACTCAATATCTTAAATCGAAGGTATACGTCTGTTGTATGACACTCGTGCCAATTTTCATTCTTTAATTATTCCTTAGGTATACATTCAAAATCATGCTTTTAGCAAGTAACAGCAAATGAATAGGACACTATGTAAGAAATATTAGAAAGCGGTCCTGACCAGCTTCAACCGTGTTGGAGACGATGATGGTTACGGTTTTACTACGGGAGATACTAAAATTATTAAAAAGTAAAAACTGTAAAAGGTTGTAAACACGGTTCGTTATATTTCTAATGTTTTATCAAAGTATTGCCCCTTCTTTCCCATATCTACTATATATCCCCTTCAATCAGAAAGAAAAATTCTTATGTCACTTAAAACGCAGTACATGTTAACATTTTTAAATCATTCTAGTTGGGCACCAGTTGTGAATGGCGAAATTATTAAACCATCCTTGATGCTGCTGGCCAGTCGCCTTGCGCCCTCGCAGCATTGTGATGAAGACGATGATGACACTGAACCTTTAGATACAGTTTATGAGAACTACCACACTGAAGGAGGTTGCGCATCGGAAGACAAAATAATAATATGGTTGGCTTCAAATATAGCTGTCAAGTTAAGTTACACAGTGGCAGTGTCTACCACGTGCAATAGCATCAGGCTGAAATACTTTGGACCTTTACTGACATTAAAGGCACATCCAAGAAAATTGTTGGCGGAAGGACGAGCAATGATACTAAATTATCATCAGTTTATGAGGATGACAGAAAATGGTCAAAAACACTTAGTACTGCATGTTATAGTGCACGGAGATGAGTATTAATTGTATCAATCGACTTTTGTCTGGGATCAAACGTAACTTTATCAAGAGGCAAAGTAAGAGTACGTCTAAAGTGTTTTGAAGTACAATGAAACAATAAAGAGTTGATGTTTTGCAGTCGATTACATTTTATACCTTTTCAGTTAGCACCCCTCGGAGTCTAAAAAACTGATTATCCTAAATATCTCGGCCAATGTTCATACAAAAAGAAAACCGCTTTCTGAAACAGGTACAGTGTTGTATTCTACGTAAACATCTGTGTTGCAGACATATTAAATTTTCAGTAGCTTTGAAATACATTTCGTCCTCGTTTTATATTCTTATTTATAGATTCCCTAATGTATTGTTCTGCTCCTGAGTTTGAGTTTCATCCTTCATGTTCACTACAGTTCAAGATCCGATAAATAACGAAAAATTGCAATTTTACTTCGGAATATTTGCGAATTTACTGATTTCTATTACTTGTCTTGTGCATCTGTTTTTCTGGTAAGTCAGAAATAATCGGAATGTTGTACTGTTTATTCCTGACGGGTCAATATCTCTTGTCGAAGTTTCTCCTAAATTTGTAGTGATTACCTGAATTAATTAATAATTAACGCTTTGTCCCTATCCTGAACGCTGTTTGTTTCAAAATCTCTTAGCACACATGAACAAAAGTGTCGACACTTATTTATTTATTTATTTAACGATATTAGCCACTCGTCTCTATGGGAAACCAATCTGAACGGTAACCCACTTTGCTGTGGGCGTTTAAAAACCGACACAGGTCCCCAACGACGATTTCTGCAAAAGGTGCAGTTTTCAAGCATAATAATAACAACATTACGTCTATGGACAGCTGTTTCTGCTAAAACAGCAAGCGACATGCATAGGCGTAATTTTGTGATTCTTAAAAATTAATACTACCTGTAAAAATATAAATTATGTCCATGTAAAGAATGTTAAATTTAATCATTACCTTCGTAGGTAAACATTTATCGTTAGTACATTACTTATTACTAATTTTAGTCTTAAAAATGCTTTAAGCTTAGCATATAGCGAAATATCCACATTATGCTTGAAATTAATGGTATTGCGTAATAGGGAATACATACAGTAGATGACTTTAGATCTGCATGTAGTTCTACCACATAATCTAGAAGAACGTTTTCCGAGAATGAGTTTCATAAAATACCACCTTCCCAATCCCCAAACTTTAGGCAAACTTATACCTTTCTAGGGATTTGTCAGGTAAGATATTATCGGAAGCTGTTTGGTGCATGAATTACACTCGCTAGTGTTTGGTATTCTCTCATTTCGCTTTTGGAGTCCATAATTTTTTATTTTTAACAACTTTCTGGTTTAATTCAGATCGTATTCCATCACTGTCTGTAAAGTCATTTTCATTGCAACGCATGCATCTCTAGAAAATATTTTCGAATCCAAAAGTAGTTTCATACATACGATGTAAGTTGTATTATTGAAGTTTTTACGTTAAAACAAGAGGTAAATGTCGAATTTCTCGACCGAGTAGGTAGCGACTTTAGGTGGTCAAAACAAAGGTCTGTTAGAAAGAGGACGATTGCTCCTTTTTATCATCTCATTCAGAGTGAAACACATAATAATTATCATGCAATAGGAGGACGTGACATAAGAATATTTTATATAAATTTCAATATGCTCTGAACAGTTACAATACGGATAAGGTTAGGTGCTCAGTTTTTCAAATTAAGTACTGTTTCATAAGTTTCAAGTTTTTGAGCTTGTCTTAGAGTTTTCTAAATTCGTTGTTTAACATTCTATTTGACGCAATTTAAGGTCGCTTAGAGTAGACAAACAAATAAATGTGCGGTAATACACACCTTCTTAATTGTTGTATTATGATAAACATCGTTATTATACGGTAAATTTATAATTATGGCGATAAACTGAATGGTTGGTATTTGTAATTTTATTACTTGAAATGAAAATGAAACCTAACGTTTAACCAGTAAAAAGGAAATATGTGTCAAATTCAAATTGTGCTTAACTAATTCAAAAATTATACACTTGTGGCGCCAATTATCGGCAATCTGTTAAAGTTTGAATTCGGCGGCAAAAACGGACGCTTCCGAATCGTCTGTTCGGCATACTTAGTGGAGGTTACAAATTTGAGTTATTGTCTGTAGAATAAATATGTTCTTAAAAATATTGATTAGATGTGGATGCTGGATGCCCGGTAGCGCTGTTAAGTTTACTGCACTTTGTTTTTTCGACTGAAACGTGTTATTTCATAATCAGTATGTTTTAATTTACGTTACCTATACATTTTGATGACAGGTTTTATTATTAATAACAATTGTTTCACAGCATATTAAATTAAAATTAATGGCAGATCTGTTTCGAACCTTTCGGTTCTTCTTCACAGTATAACAACACAGTATTATTAAATACCGTAAACAACCAAGTGTTTTTTATTTTTATTTTATTGATAAAATGTTTCACTAAGGACCGTCAGTGGAATTAGTGAATGGTATTGAATATTTTGCCTACTCTTCGCAGCACAGTGATAGCCTTTAGAAGTATTACTTATTCTTGGTATATAATCAAAAAATCACTTCCAATTTATTTTGTCATCGTTTACTATAGTTTTAGCATAAAATTATTTCTAAATCGAGGACGGTTATTGCAAACTAAATATAAGATGAGAGTTTAATATTTAGCTATATTTTGGACTACTTGCCATTCACTCATATATGTATGTAAAGGTGAAATGGTTAACTTTACCTTTTGTTTAAGTCTAATTTGTACATTTTTGCATTCATTTGAGGACTTGTCATTAATATTACTCTCACATCCGTAATCAATGGAGCTGCACGAATTAATTCCCAGATAGCAGCAATTTATATTCGTTGTACGTTTATTCTCGATCAATATGCACAGTAAATTTGGGATTTTCTAATCTACAGCAATTGAACGGTGCACACCTGAAATGCTGTAGTACCAGGTAAACTATTTTACTAAGTGTCAAATAATTAATCACATGCGATAGTTAGTCTGCAGACAAGTATTTTGCTTAGAGATATTACCAAAGCATGTGGTAGTATTATACTTTCTACTTTAATATGATTAAGTTTATTTAGATAATAAGTGTTTTATTTTTCTCTGTTTAAAAGTTACCTCTATATAATGCTTTCATTGGCTGTATCTGTAACAAAAGGAATGCAGCGATTTACAGAAGTGATGTTAACCTTTGCAATTATAAAATGGTTACATTGTTATCTATATAATATTAATTACAGAGAACTAATTACTCTCTAAAACAACAACTGGTCTATGTCATGGCAATAACGTTCTGCATCTCTTTTGATCGCATCCACAGTCCCGTACAATCGTCCTCTTTCGGCAGGAAGAAAGCATATATAAAGCACCTGTAATTTCTCCTGCTCAGTTGTGAAGTAGTGCTTGTGTTGACACAGATTTCAGCAAAATGACAAATGTAAAGGTAAATTCGTAATTATCCAAATTGTCGAACGATCATGGATAGAATTGTCAGCTTCGTTACGGCAACTTGAATTACAATGAGTGCTTGTGTATTGTTTGCTTGCATTACTCTCACTTAGTGGAAGGCGACTTAATCTATTAATTACTAGCAATATTAGCATTTAAATTGCTGGAACCACATTTGATTCGAAAACAAGGAGCTGTTTTAAACTAGACATTGTCGCCAGTTTTTTTGATAAATGTTAAATAAATGCAAAGATAGTAAGTTGTTGGTAATTTTTATTTAACCAGCAGTTTTAACATAAAATTTCATTGGAGAAATGGATATGGATACATAAATCTACATAAATAGGATTGTTCACCCAAAGAAATTGAAGTACTTACATAAGAGAATTCAAATATGGAGTATATAAGGGATATTCAGTTGTTTCGAGAATGTTTAATATTTAACACTGGGGACTTGCTGCAAAAGAGTTTGTTTAAAATAAAAAAACATTTACCGAATGAGTGATTAAGGAAAAATTAACTGTAGTGTGACTTTTAAATTACAAAATATAATAATAATAATAATAGTTCTTTGTTTCAGTTTAGCCTGAATATTGTCCAAAATTTAAGAAACAATAATTCAAGATCAACTAAAGAAATTAACCTAAATAACTTAGCTTAGAATATAAATAACTTAAATAATGCTACTTTTGTCGACTATTTTATTATAGTTGGTACATATTTTTTAAAATGTAAATCTAATCATGGTGGGTTTTTAAATCAGAAACTGCGCGGCTGAAAGAATTCGTATATATTTAATGAAGTCGGGATTGGCATAGTGGTTTTCCGTATTTTAGTATGTGTAAATATAAGATAAAGAATATTAATATTGTTTCAATTATTGACCGGAGGTAGGAAAGTTGCCCAGATTTTACGTTATGTGATATGACTAGCAAAGCCACTTATAAGTCAGTCGAGGCCTGTAAGCTTGAAATACGATCATAATCGGTAGTCATGCTTGAACACAAAATTTCTTGCTCATGCTTCTGTGCTTTAGTTATACGCGATTACATCAATAATCACAGTATAATTGTATTTTAGTTTTGACTTATGGATTATGGCAAAAAAGGGTACATTTAGTATTATGTATATTTATAGATCTAAAAACGGTTGCTATTTCGTATACATTGTTAGCTGGTGCAACTAGGCAGCTTAGCAGTTTTGTAGTGTAATGAGAAATGAAAGCGAACGTCATTACGAAATTAAATTTTTTGGTGTACATAATATGGTGGAGATTTGATTTGCAAAATACTATGGCGTAGTACAGCTAAATTACAGGTATATTGTGATTGAACATATAACCACATAGTATCTCTAAGTTTGCAAGACCATGTTCGTACTTTCTAATACCGTACGCAAAACGCAAGCATTATTTTTGAACATATATTCGCTGTACATTGAAACTAGTTAGACAAGAGCCATATAATACATCACAACAATTAAACTTGCTTAACACAGATGCTACCGTTAATATTATTAATGACTGATTTAAAATCGTTGAATGGACTGCTATACGCTTTCTGAATGCACATTGAGATATGCTTAATTATTGTCTATATAGTAAATCTGCATTTATCACTGCTAAAGCAGTTACAGCTTCAGAGGGATTGAACGAGTAGTATAACTGTATATCATCCGCGTACATGTGTATATTACAATCTACAGTCAACAGTCTACAGGTCTAAAATAGAGTCTTGCGGGACACCACAGCTAAAAATTTTAAAACGGGAACTGTCCTTACTTGTTTGAACACTCTGAGATTCGATTAGAAAAATAACTTTCTAAAATATCCAGAGAAACAGATAAAGTGTAATATAGAGATCAAAATTCTATTGTCTATAGTATCAAATGCCTTCGAATAGTCCATAAGTATCAAAGAAATCGCTTTCCATTGTCCACCTGCTTAATAATATCGTTTGTTGCTTTTAGCGGGGCGGTTGTAAATTAATTATTCCCTGAAAGACTTTTGACAAAACCCGTAATGGCAGCAAGTAACAAAGAGAATCTACTCCTTTTATTTTCGGTATACAGGTATAACTTTTGCATGTTTTTACGCTTCGGGACAAATCAAATTAGGTAAACAAGTAATTATAATAATGCCCAAAAATTGTAATATACGTGGTGCGCATAACAGTAACACACTAATACTGATTTCATCTGCATCGACTGAATGCGTTTGCATTTCTAAAAAGTATTTCCATAATTATTATGATACTCTCTCATACGGTACAGAAAGAAAATATTTTTGAGCACGATTGCGCGAATGCGATTCAATATAAAATACTATTATCGGTAATAATCTCCATACATCGGGACGAATAAAATAAAGTAATAAGATAAGAAAAGCTTTTGCGAGTGGAGCAAATACACAGAACTCTTATCTATATATAGTAGCTAGCAAAATTTAGTGCACTATTTTGGATGGTATGCTGCTCTGTTTAAATAATTACTCGCATCGGTCTATGGTTAAAAAGAACGACATATAGAAACGAAAGTGCTTTCCCTAATTAGCAAATTTGTGCCATAAAAAACAAGGATGCCCCGGATATTTGTACGAATTTTCGCTTCGATGGGTTCGTTTAATTAGCATTGTGTTTAATAGGTTAGCTGCCGGTATCAAGTCAGATTTGTGGATGCACGAATGCATAACTTTCTACAAAAATAATTCAATGTTAAGGACGGCACAAAGCAGGATGTAATTACAGGAATAAGTTTCTAGCACATTATTTCTTCTCGGTGACGTGATTATCTTGTCGGAAATCTGGCATCTGTCTGAACGAAAGCGAATCCGGTTGAGCTCTCGCCAGATGCAAAAATGTTCAGTAATGTGTAAGTTGATCTTCCAAACCACGCGATTTACAGAACGCAAAGACAGAGTTAAGTCTTTTGGCTTTCTCTTCTTCTTTATTTCAAGTAAGCACAACGTTTTCTTGATTTTTGCTGAGAATGTACTTGACGCTGTTTTTTACTCTTAAATGGATAAAACTTAATATGATAAGATGAGGTAATAAAAATACACCTTCTATTTACCTTAATAAAGAGACGTATATAAGTCTATATCGGCTTTTTTCAACATGTAAAATGAAATTATATATTAACTAGACATTTATTACGTTTTTATACATATATGAATGTAAATGTAAGTATTGTTTTGTATTACAATTTGTGTTCATTGAAGCTTCTAAACCTTCACGAAAAAATGTTTTGTTCTGAAAATAAGAAAATTTGTAGTGAGCAGTGACGGCATAAAGCTTTTGCTAGAAATAGTGCTGTTAGCACTAGCAAAAAGAAAATTGCTATTTTTGTAGCGTTCACCAATAGAGTAACTGTTACTAATATCTTGTGCTCCGGTTATCTACACTGCTTTCCGGGAGGAACTAAACCGACTTTACAACAGCAACCGATAAGGAAGCCATAGCTGTGTTCACTAAGCGAGAGAATTCATTATATAAAATGTCTAGTATTTCCTCAAGAAGAAACATCTGGACGATTGTTTAAGCAGTTATTTAATAAACAAACGTAACATTGCTTAACGTTTCAGGAAAAACATGACTTGGTTGGTTGTTGTGGGATAGCAATTGTATTCGATTTTTTGTACAGCACAAAATTATCAACATTAGTTATCAGTAAATAAGGCCTAAGCTCGAATCTAGTTATGACGCGAAACGTTCAAACGTGGCTGGCGATCACACAACATCCTTGATAATAATAATTGTGCAAATGCGAAATTGTAAATATTTTGTAGTTATATATGTCATAATAAATCAGACTATTTTAAAGAATGTGTAATCATGAATTTACCAATCCAACATTAAATTCCGTAATTTATGTAAAACAAATTAAACAACTAATATCTCTATGATTGCTTCAAAGAAACCGTGTTTTATTCGCACAGATCTTTAAATGAGCAAATAAAATAGATAGGTACCGTTACAATCCAAGATATCGTGCTAAAATGCTCAAGTCAAAGACTATTATCAACATCAACGGAAATAGTAACTTAATAAGTGACGTAAGTCGTGTGTCAAATAAAGTGAATTCAACCCATCGGTTGTTTAATTTGGAAGCACGTAACAGTACATATTATGATACATAAATATAGGTATTATTGGATCAATGTAGATCATGTAACATACAAATAAAATAAAAAAAACTGTCATAAAATAATTAAATATAAATAGTCTTAACATAACACAAACATGTAAGAAAACCAAAATAAAATGCAGAGCACAAAAATGTAACTAGTAGTATTAAACAAGATTAAAAAAGTGTCGAGATGTATTTAATTTCATTTCCTATATTTAGAAAGCAAATAAAAATACATGTTAATCATCGATAGGTCAAGAGATATCAGACGATCCTGATCCATTAAGCCATTAAGTTGTGAGACACACATCCAGACGGATAAAGTGCAGACAGTAGCGTCTTTGAAAAAAATGGGCTAAAATGAAATAGAAATGCATAAATGCTGATATTTTAAAAAGATAGTTACCTAGAAAAAACGCAGATATGTGTAAAAGTGTCTCAACATTTTTACTTTCAACTGTACGTATATAGTTACCACAATGCCTCTTACGCCCTAATTGTTTTTTATTTCTTCAGTAGAGTTTCAAATGACTGAAATAAAATTTAGCACCGAGAAATCGAGATTCGACTCAACAAAAAGACCAAAAGTAAATATGGACTTCTTATTTTAAATTATATTAATGCTACTAAAGAAAAAATAAAATTAAGAAATTTGAACACTCTGCAAACGAGGCATTTTGGCATGTACATTTTAGTTACCTCAATGTTCCACAATTTATGAAAAAATAAAGAAAACTTTAAAAATTTGATAGATTAGCGACTATTTTGATTCCTACAAAGCCAGGGAAACATCACCGCCACGACGTTTTCATTTATTGTGATACAGACTATAAAGCAAATACATGTCGCAGTAAGCTTTGATGTGCATTATTAAAAAATACCTTTAAGTACAGAACAGTGTTCAAATGAGCGGTCAATAGCAGTTTCCTACTATTCTCTCGTAATAAATGTACACATGGCTACTAAAAGAGTATATGGGAGTTTTGCGCCAAGCGGACCGATTTTGTGACGTAGGCGTCGAGAGAGATAGCGCAACATGCCGGCCTACACCAGCTATACAGACTCAGTAGATTTGCAGTGGGGCTCAATATTCTTTTGTCGTAAATACTAGGGCTGCCTAGTATTTAAAGAGTAGTTTCAGCAATGAGTAATTATTGAAGTAGCCATGCAGGGACTGTACCATGTAAGATACGACAGATTGTAGATCAGTAAATGTAAAGGTATCTAAAAAAGATGTACCTAATGAAGGTCTCTACAGTATAAAATTATTTTGCATTATATAGGGTGTACAAAATGAAACACATGTGTGCACAAGCTAGCCTGCATTTTTGACTACAAAATAAAAAATATAAAAATATTCAGGGTGTTCCATCAAAATATATAGTTGGTTACACTCATAAAAATAGAACACCCTGTATAGTTCAAAATAATTTTATATAGCTGAGGACTTAGTACAATCTCTATAGTATTGTATTTTTTAAATAACTTAAAATCTGTCCATTCGAACTATTAATAAAGCTACATTAAATGAAAATTAATTTTACATCTGACAGTACAAAAATTATTACACCACCTATTTAAAAAGTTATTTTGATAGGATCTTTTTAATATCAAGCACCCTATATGGCTCTATATCTTTTACTTTAAATATCTTGCAACTTTTAGCAGGTATTGCGATCAACTTTGTTCCTCTAAAATTTCGAGTAACTCCGTACTATTGCATTTAGATATAAGCCTTGTTGAGTTTGCAAAATAGAACTAAAAAAAATATTTTTCCACTTAACCAACGCATTTTTGTTCAGGTTGTAGCATCCTTATTATGTAGCAAAAATATTTTAACAAAAATTATTTTGCTGTTACAGCAAAACTATTTTTCTCAGTGTTGCATTAATAAACATCTAAGGCTTTCATTTGTTCTTGGTTACTTCTCGTTTTTATATATTTTTATATATCATCAAACGGTTACGTGTTACTATCGAAATTTTTATAAACAAGGACGTTTTATAAACGAATGGTTCAAGTCTAATTTTATTCTCAAAGAAGTACCGCAAGGGTCAGTTTTTCGCCCACTCATATATGAATCTCCAGTATATAAATATCATGCAGAGAGCGAACTTGAAAGGCACGCATACAGTTTTTGCTAATGATACACCAATCTTGTACAATGGGAAAAGAAGTTATTACTTCATATAGACGAAAATACGAAAACCTTGAACTACTGGTTAACAATAAATTTGCTCGCAGTAAATACGAAGAAAACATACTATATGATTAACAAGTAAGCACAAACTAAAAATCACACTAAACATCGAAATCAATGGCGATAAAATAATGACAATCAGGTGTACAAAGTATTAAGGACTAATGAAGGCCAATAGTGAAGATTAGAGAGAAGCTGGTAATTGTAATAAGCACCCTGAGACAATGCGGCTGTYTACCAGAGGGAGTTGCGAACAGTATACTTAACTTATGCGCTAAGCCATGCCAKTGATTGTATAACACTGCKGTTCCAGTATAGTAAAACTAAAAGGGCTATTAAAAAACGCAAAAAAGCAAATAAGGTACTACATAGTTTCCACGTTCGTTGTTACGAACAATTTATCATGGGACGATTTAATATAAGTATTTACACAATGTAATATTTGTATACAACAGTGAGCGTAAGGGAAAATAGTGACATACACCGAGACAAAAGAAACAATATCCTGCATTGAGTTCTTCCCATTTAACCTTTATTATATTTGCTGAGACAAAGATATCATCCACCAAGAGAAATCAAAAACATGCCCCTAAAACTGATATATATCTGAAAGCTTTGTAAACAGGTAGTTTCAAAAAAATGTTTCTTGAACGACTTATTTGCATTAATCATGCAAGCTCTTAAAATTTTGAGACAAGTAAAATAGATTCTGTCTCTTATTATAATGATAGTATCTAGCCCCATGAAAGTGTTGTAAAATCATGTCGCTTTGCCAGAATATCAATTTTAGTAAAACAGTGAGTATTCACTCTTTGATGGTTCTACAGAATTTTGTTTTGAAACTACGAATATTTATTAGTGTTATTTACAGATTCATCTTGTCTGTTGGCTGCTTGGCTGTCCTGCATTGGTGAACTGTCACCCGGGCCTTGTATACGAACCCGCAAAAGATGAAGGAGAAGCTGTGCAATACACCGGATACGAAGAAGCAGATGGAGGACAAGAACTGCAACAAGTTCAGGCAAAGGGCTATGAACTKGGCCAGGATCACCACGTAGACTATTATGTAATTATATTTACAGTAACACTAATATTACAATTCAAACATTTTGAGTAGTCGTTGAGGTTAATTTTATAACAGGTAGTAAGTAATAAGATTTTTGTGTATGCTGAATTTTGAAGAAAAAGAAGAATAAGAAGTAATTAACCTACAGCAATGTAATTACTCTTAATCTTTATGCTTCTTCTTTTGAACCATGCACGTCAGTTATATCTAGCTAAATCTGACTCGCATATATTTCTTTTATTTGTCAAATATTATGCAGCTGCAACCTCTGGTTAAACTTAAATCACTACTTATCCAGTAAAATGTATTGGCCTGCTCAGGTAAAAGTTCTTTTTTGAACAGATGGCAAGTGCAAATAGCCTAGCAATGAAAACCGCTGAATAATGGAGATGCAGCAGCTGTCATGTGAAAACGGTGCTTTACTATCGTTTTCACTTCTTAATTTTAAACGTAGAACGTGGGAGCGTGATTAAAATCTAAAAGCAGACATGCACTGTTTATTTCTTGATAACAGGTCATGTGATTAATCGCACAAGTGACGTGGAACACTATAATGTTGGAGCTATATCTGGTTAGACAGATACTAAGTTATTCTTAAAATATTATACTTTTTTTAACATTTCAGTTTCGTTATATCGAAAATTGAGCTATGAGCATTTACTGTTATTAATAATCACTTGCGTACTATTTAAGATGGTATTAAGTAAAAGATAGTCCAGCCAAAGTTAATTATTTTATTATGGAAACTATAGCTATTAGAATGTCCATACTGAATACCTGTTCTCGTAACAGTCTAGTCTGATCCTGTTACTTTTTGTCCATTTAACAGTCTTTTGCTATTTTAAATAAAGTTGCAATATTGTAATTAGCCACTTTTGAAGAATTATACTAAAAGTCGAGTAAGTTTTGCATAATAATGTGAGACGACAATCAGTTTATTATAGCGCTTTACTAGCTAAATATAGTTGTAAATATCGCCAAAACAGATTAGCCGAATATCTAGAAATCTACATTTTGTATTAGGTAGTCCACAGTTCTTAAAACTATATTTTCAGTTATAAAAAGTAGAAGCAGTAAAACGTTTTGGATTTTCATCTCGAATACGATGCATTCAGAGACAACTATAAATGCAACTGTTCAACCCAAAAATAAAAGAGAGGTAAAGTCAGTGGAGTTACTGACTACAGATGCTGCTGTTTCTTTATTAATGCGGTACTTCCATCCAGAATAGGTTGACAAAATCGCATTCTGACTGTTTTTTCCGTGATATACTCAGCATTGCGACATGTTTACAGTGATTGTGTATTGCTATATTCTTAAAGGCAATCCTGAAGTAATCTGAAAACACCACTTTGATTTTGTTTGGTTTATCAAGTGTGATTTTGCTGGACATTCTTTTAAGCCTTCCATCCAGATTGAAGCTTTCTATTTAGCTGGAGTTAAACATTAGTATAACCAAATCTCTCTTTTGAAATATTTCATGAATATGCATTCCTTGGAAGGGCTTCCAGATGTGATTATTGTGTACAATTTGTTGTAATCATATTGGTATTATTATCAAACTCTTTGGTGTAGCTAGAACGGATCCGGTCTACTTTTCACAAATTGACATATTAAGTGCCTGACTGCCTGTATCCTTTTTGATCACATGACTGTCTTCGCAAAATTGCTCCCGCTGCTATCAACTCTGAGTGAATGAGTAAAGTTGAGAACTCAAGTCTACATTGCTTACGCAAAACATTATCTAACATATTTTTGACTAGTAAAAGTCTTCTTTTTGTGACGATGGCTATTAGTTAACCGAAAATGCTTTACCACATAATTAATAAAGTGGATTTGACTTGGAGTACAATTAAAAAAAAAGACTTCCATTGCTATAAAAAATCCACTTCGCGAAATAGATCAGTTTTCCATTTATTAATGATTATATTCCATTTTATAAAATTATTTATATGAATTTTAGGCTCGATTTTAGGGGAAAAAAAGTTAATAAGAAATTCAGCATATTTTGATGTAGGTATGAAGATACACTTTAGTGGATTCTTCGCAAAATGTGAGCGTGGAAAATATAAAGCATTATTGTTTGTATTGAATTTTTTTAGGTTGTACTATTATTTGCTATTACCTTGCAGCGGGCCGTTATCAGAAAATGACAAGATGAAATTTACATATTAGAAAGCATATGAATAAGCATTTCTAATAGGTACTATAATCTACAGCTTTATTTTTCGCGTGAGATGATTTCTTATTAAGTTATTACTCTGATCACACTGGTTTTAATAATAAAATGTTGTTAAATATTTTACTCAGAAAATTTGTTATAGAATTTAAAAGCTCTAGAGCAGTTATTTCGGATAAGAACATATTCACGTTCAGTTCGACCATAGACTTTTACATCAATATGTTTCTGTACATCTTGAAAGTATTATAGGCATATAATTAAAATTCATTCGATTCGACACAATGCAAATAGAAAGCATAAACGGTTACCAAATATACTAATTGGAATCTTCTAAAAGCGAAAATTTCTTGCAAACTTTCTTTTCAATGTGTTATTGTTGCTTTAGGCACCGCCTAAGTACACATTCAAGTATGGTGTCAACGACTATCACACAGGAGACATCAAGAGTCAACAGGAAAGTAGAGACGGCGACGTCGTAAAGGGACAATATACCGTTGTGGAGCCAGATGGAGCAGTTCGTACCGTAGAATACACTGCCGACAAACACAGTGGTTTTAATGCTGTGGTTCACAGATCCTCGCCAACTAAAACCCCGCAGGAGCCGCAAGAAGCGGAGCAACCAGAACAGTACTAAGATTTGATAAAGGCTTAAGTTTGTGTTTGACCAGTATAGAACTATTATTTATTTACATTAATTTGCTTCTGCTCGGATCTATTCCAAGAGGTAGCTGTATAGTCAAAGATTAAGAGTATTGAAGACGGTATGGAATTGTTTGTACTTTTACGCTATACCTATTCCAATGTTGGGGGAAGCTTTCGTGAATTATACTATGTGTTAAGTTTGATTTAGTCAATTTTTTTATTATGGTCTTGCTGTAATAGTAGCGTATGTCATGTATTTGTTACTACATACTATGTATTTGGATATAATAGATATAAGATGTAACAATAAATGTACCCTAGTGTGTTACATAAGTTAACAGTTTGGTTGCAAGTATGTATGTTATTGCTGATTACTCTTACTATAAAATTAAAGAAATGTGGTAACAATTGCATGTAATGATACACATATTGGCATATTGATATGTAACGTTTATTTCTAGTCTATTTGCTTTTCAGTTCCTAAAATAAAACTTCTTTATAGATTCAAGTAAGGAATTCATAACGCTGTTTTGAGTTTTGCTTTTTTTATTTACTTTGTTGCTTATATTGTTATCTCCAGTGTTGTTAATGTATTGATCGAATGTATTTCTGAAATACAGTATGAGTTGATTCGAATTTGTCTTTCTGTTTATAGTTGTATAGAAGTACTGAGTATTGGATGTAATTATAGTAAATGTAAATTAGTCATTTGTAGAAAGTGACATTAGATGGATGATGTCTTTACAAAAGTTTTAATAATTATGGATTTCCAAAAAGTTTAGGAGATATGTGCGATGTTCCTTTTAATGTTTAATGTACAATTAGGAATCAACATTTGCACTTACTAATATACCGAACCAAAGTGAGCCGCAGTAATAAGTGTAGGATTAAAAAGACAGGAAGAGCAATAATTAAAACAAACCTACAGTAATTTTAATATTGGATGGGATTAAATGTCTTGGTTACCCATCTGTCTATTCACTAGATCCCCATGACTCTTCGTAAATACTTCATTCCCATTGATTGTATTGCACTTGCCAGTGTGGTGCTTGGTACCTTTGTACAGTAGTATTGGTCTAACAATCGCCTTATACACGGATATCTTGCTTTGAATGGTTACTTCTTTCTTGCATTTAAACTTGCTATTCATTGCATTATAAAGTTTTGTTGCCACTTCAATTCTGGTAGTAATTTCGGTGATATAGCTTCCACTTTTATCTATTGGGACTTATAGATATTTAAATTCTTCCAAGGTCGCTATATACTTGCTCATCTGTAAGTATGTTGCACTTTTTAAGCTCTTTACCCATGTCCATCACCTTGGTCTTTTTAATGTTCATCTTCATTTTGTATTTGCGTCACTTCTGTCCACCGCGCCATATTACAGCGTCATCCCCAATCGCACACTCTGTTATTGACACTTTGCATGTCTGTATCCTACATATTACTTTTTTGCGTTACTTCTGCAACATTATTACATTACAATATTGAAATGTGTTGGACTTCAGCATACCTCGCTGTTTTAACCTTACATGTGTGGTAAACTCCTTAGACAGGTTCTTACATAGTTTTTGGTGGTTACATACATGTTTTAATAGCGTTTGTTAATTTTCCCAAATTTGTTACCATTTAATGAGTTCGCAAGTCGATTCTTAATCAATGAAACAGAAATAACCATTCATGTTTTGTGTTCTTACTTTTTCTATTACTTGTTTTAGTGTAAATATATGATTCTGAATACTGTGTTCATATATGTTTGCTATTTTAATCAGCAGAGTAATTCCTCAATAGTTTTTGCAGCTCATTTTATCACCCTTCTTATATATCACACCGATTTCCCAGTCTTTAGGTATTTTTCCCTGTTTCCATCAGCTTCAACATAATCTTTATGTCTTTACGGCTTTTTGTTCGACGGTCCCTGTGTTATCGTTTCGATTTACAGTAAACTTCGTTGGTGTCGTGGGGTATGCAGCTTCTTTGTCAATAAGCAGTGCAGCAATTGTTCAAAGTATTTCCGCCATTTTTCCATGATACCCTTTTTATCGGTTAGGATTAGTATCGATGCATGGGGTTTTTCAGTATTTATCTCTTTGTTTACATTATAGTAAGTTTCAACTTTCTATATTGGTGCTACCACGGCATAATGATTACTATTGATTCTAACCCCCTTCTTACGTTCACATCTCTGACATTTTTTGTCTTTCAATTCTATAATATGCAATCTATTATTGATTTTTCATCTTTTGTTGGTGCCACCCTCGTACATTTATGTATTTCTTTGTGCTCATAAAGAGTATTTGTCACCACAAGATTATTCAGCGTGCAATATCCTAATAATCTCCGCCCATTATTATATGTATTATCTATTCTTTGTGTTTTCTTATTATAGCAGTGCACATTTGATCTCTTTTCCCCACTCTTTCTTTGAAATCTCCTGCTACATATATTTTCCCCTCGTATTTTCAGTTACTAATGTCAGTTCTTTCCAGAATGTATATATTCTTTATCTGTTTACTTGCATCTTGATTACGCCCGTACACTACCAGTATGCTAATTATCTCCCTATTTTTCAATTCCAGTTGTATTTTTAGTAGTCTTTCCGATATTCCTTCCCACTTTAGTACGTTTTGTGATAAATGCTTTTCCTAAATACCTCTGAATATATTTAATATATTAAAAAAATTAAAATACCATAAGATAGGAAATAAAATTACAAAATTTTGACATTTTCGAAATATTTCCAAAAAACCTATTTTGGACCCTGCTCGTACAATTTTTTTTAAATTTTGGTATTATATACAAAATCAAATTTCTGATCAGACAGCGCTCTTGTAATTTTTTGTTAACTTAATATTTTCGAGTTATTTGGAAAAAACCGATTTTAAAAATGTATATATTTTTGCTAAAATCACGAGGACTGTTTGTCTTAGAAAAAATGCGTAGAGAGAAAAAATGCTCAAAACCTGATTACTAATCGTATAGTATAAGAAATGAAAACGTAAATGGCATTTTGAAAATTGGATGTGGAGGTATTGATTCAATTTGCAGCGGTTTTTTTACATTTACTTCCAGTTTTCCCTGTACGAATTCTTGTAACCCAGCCTTTTCTTATATGACTTGTGTGTTTATTCCTTTTATGACTAGCTATATTATAATTCATTTCTTTTACCGCTATGTTTTCCAGCCTCTCTTCCAAATTCGTGACGCTTTCCTTCAAATCTTTGTTTTCGAATGAATTACAGACTTCGCTATTAAAATTTTTGTTTGTAGCAAACAGTAAGAGTATATTTTAATTTTTAATTGCACATAATACTTTCAAACTCTAAGATCATGATAATTTCAAAAATCAATCAAACTGTGTTCTTATCTCAAAGTCTGCTTCTCATAAGTGTTGAATAAGTTGCAATTTGTAATCGTAACATTTATTCTTTTGCAGAACCCCAAAGCACCCTTTTTAGATACACATAAAGCTCCCTTTTTGAGTTTTGGAGAGAATTATGCAGATTAAAGTGTGCTACAACTATTATTTTTTATCTACGTTTTGGACAACTTTTGTGGTCCAAAATTAGTGCAATTATTCAACAGCTTTTTTAGAACATCCCTAGTTCGTTTTGGGCGATGGGAATTTTTTTTGCGTTAATTATTTTAATTCTGTTTACTATTCTACTATAATAAGTAGGTAACCATTAAATCCAAGAAATCATCATCTGTACACCCAGAACGTGATATTTTGTCTAATTATGTATATGTCTAAAAAATTAAGAAAAACGCTACTAACAAATGACGAGTAATTTTACTATAAAAATAACTGTCGACCTGTACTTTGTACGTTGCAAACCCCTTAACACACAACAGCAATTGAAAATACCAATATCTTCTAAAACTTTAAGAAAAATATAACTGAATACAGAAGAAGAGCATTAATACCTATATCTAAACATAATGGTATAACTCATCTTACTAGTTTTTTTCTGTTAAAAATATTTAGTTCTTTCAAACCAGCCACAAAGGCCAAGATTTTAAAAAAATTTAAAAAATCGCTGAAGTGGTAAGTCAAACATCAACTGTGTTTTAACAAAGTGATCATTCAATTGTCCAAATTCGGTTATCAACCAGCAATGAGGTCATATATTTTCCAAAATGTCCAAGTTCAATGAAGTATCAAAATATTAATACTAAAAAAATATATTTTTGTACCACAGAAGAAGATATTAGTCGACATTGCCAAAGTAAGACTCAGTTGAACAATACTTATATTTGTAACAATTTATACTCTGTATTTAATTAGATTCTGTAGTACATTACAGCTCGATATTGAACGATGCTTTTGTACACATTAGTTAACTGAACAAAAATGAAGGTTCTAGCAGTGCTTTGGATAAGCGCTGGTTACAAAAAAACTTTAGAAGGACAGAGGGCGTAGCTCATGCGCTGTCTCCAGAATCTGCCAAATAGCTAAAATATGTATCTCAAACATATTAATGTCTCCCATTCTGGTAGAGAATATCAAAATAACTTACGTAAAACGCGTGTATCATAATCTATCATGCTAGCACCTAACAAAAGGAAGCTATTAAAATATACTGTTCCTTTTACTCCACGTAATACTTATGATCAGGTTAACCACGCCTTTTTCTAAGGCCAAACTAAAACGTAATAGTTAACAATTATCCGTGCACTTGTTGATATGAAAAAACAAACAAACGATTTTCCGTTTTGAACTGGTGACCTTTCGCCGTGACTTCACAGGCCTCGTCTTAGCATATAGCTGAGTTAGAAAGGTCACCGGTATATAGTGAAAAAGCGTATATTAGACGAGATATATTTGTTTCCGAGTATGAAAAACTTAATTTATGTGGATTGTAACGTGCAATCAGTTAATTCTGTTCCTCACGTCGCGGATTCGAGGCGGGCATCCATAATAATAATTGGCCTTGTCCGCTCTTGCCAGGTGATTGAATGGTAAACAAACTATGCTCTTGAAGCAAACGCATTTCAGATAGGTGTACAGTCATTACTGCCTACCACAAAAAGAACACTACCTGTTATTTGATACGTTTGTCAAGTAATTATTGCGTTAAAGTTCAAGCGTAACGGTGAAAAGGTATGAGATAAGGTGAAGTTGCTTTAGGCGATTCATAAGTTACTGTAGTTTCATTAAGGACGTCTAAAAAGATAATTGTGTTTAATGGACAAAAGTTAAAACAAACCCATAAACATACAATATTGGTTAGTTTCTGTATCATTATGCAGCCGGCCAAATGGAATAAACTCAGTATATCTATATTTTGACACCAGTCAACAGAATGTCTAAACACGTCTTTTGTTTTTCGTTGTTACAAATATTTTTAGCCTACTGGTTGACATAATGGTTCATATCACGTCTATCAGTGACTCACAAACATTTTTAATTGAACTGTATGCAACACTAACAGTGATTCTAATATGTCAAAATGTGTATTATTTCTTTTTAGTATTGACTTTGTATTTTTATTTCACTAACCAAGTAGGTATTATATCTTTTTGGTAATTGACATGAACTGAATAATTTAGGAAAAAATAAGTAAATTCAAATCACCATTTACTCTATAATGTAATGTAATAATAAGCTTCAATTTTTGGGCCTTTTTCTCTTGTGTTCTATTTTCATATAGTGTCCTGTGCCATTGTAATTATTATTACACTGCTGGCAGCGATGTCGTAGACCTTGCCATCAGTTAAATAGTCATGGAGCGCTGAGATRTTGTGGTCCAGCTGGWTWGTGTTAGGCAGCGGCACCCATTCCAGTAGCACACGCTCCTGTAGGGTTTAGTTATGCAGGAGGACACGGTCACGATATTGATTACTACGTAAGTAACCAAATTATATATATATGGAATTCACTGCAGTTACAAGATTTACTTATACGGTATGGGTACCGTATGAATGAATGGTTGCAAGACTTTGATTTGTTTTAAAAAATTTTTATTTTGTGAGCATTTAGCAGTTAAAACTGAATCACATATTTTTTGTATTTTGATGAACGTGTGTCAAATGGGAGAATATCAAGAAGATAACTTAAAAGTGGTTAACAATTTCTTTATAGCTTGGCAATTGGTTTTCACTGTCTCGTAATATAGGAAAATTTTTAAAACAATGCAACCTTGGGACCGTATTTTAATCTCTTTTCTAATTACTAAAATCACTGCTTTGCACATTACGAAAAAACACCTTTATAAAAAAAATTTAAACAACTAGATGGACACTAAGCATATCTGAAATTACAAAATAAAAACAAAAAGCCTTCTGCTTTTGATAAGGATGTTGACATACAGAGACAAAATAAAATAAACTTGCATCAATACTGCTGGCTCTTGAAATCATAGTAATAAAAAAACAAATCAAGTCCATTAAATGAAAGAAGAAACACTCTGCATTTAGTAGAATTTATTCATTTTGTGAAAATCGGTTATACCTCATCTAGCGGTAACTTTACGAACTACGACGTAGGTTGGTACGGTCGGTGTGTACATTGCATTGCCGATTGCCCAACAAGCGTTTGGGCCCAGTGAAATAATATTACTTTGAATCATTAATCTTTGTCATATTCATTTTAGCTCAAAGTTAACTACCTACTCTATCACGTATTTAAAATAGTCATGTCGACGTGTCCATGTCAAGCTTAAGGATGCGTCAAAAGTACAGCCACTAGGGATTCTTCTTGTCGCATGTAAAGTACTTTTTTAATGAAACAATAAAGGCTGAAGGAGTCTTCAGAATGCAGCCAAAACGGAACAACAGCTTGCTAAATACTTGCAAAATAAAGATTGTTATACCAATGCAATAGTCTCAAAAGATAAAAACATACAATTTATGAGACTCGAATGAAGTTCTTCCCGGCTTTGTGGCCACGTAATACTTTAATTGACTTCTTAATTACGTAGGGCTTGATTTTAAAATATTATTAGAAATTGTCTTTAACAGTAAAGCAAGAAACACATAATACGGAACCTGCACCTTCATTCATATTCATATTCATTCATATTTACAAAAAAATTCTTTTAAATTAGGGGCTTCTTTCAATCAAGAGGCCCCAAGCACTCGCCTCATGCGCCATTGCATAAATTCGCCATTGATTACATAAATGAAACGAACGAACGATTATGTTTCCTTTGCGACAACCAATATACCAATAATGGGATAGAGGACTTAATCATTTTTCATGTTGTGGAGCTCTTTACTTATACTTATTTTGTATGTGTTGTACGTTCAAGTTGCTTATTTTTATCGCTTGTGTATTGTTTTGTTTTTTTATTAGCGTGAGCACGAGGATAACATTCCATGTTGTACATACGCGAAATGTGATATAATTATATGTAACTGAGCAATACGCCACCAGCTTAAAACTGCTCTAAAAATATTCAAGACGTTGGTGTAGAAATTAAAATGACAACATCCAACTCATAAACTTAAGATAGCATTTAACAAAACATCACCAAGAGGAGTATTAAGAAATGTTTGTTTCCTTTAAAAAACTTGTCATATCGAGAACCCTGCAAGAAATATCGTCAGGGACAAAAAGTAAAGTAAGTCACTATCTGTAAAGAAGGACATTTCATTTTCTGAAGGCGACAGTACAAATATCAAAGATATTACGAATACGTAATGTAACAAGTATAGATGTCATCCTTCATCTAAAACATTTGTGCAGACAAGAAAAACAAACAGTGCAGAAGCATTGTGCGATGAGTGTCTATAAAACATCTACTTCCTATATAATATATTTGCTCATTGGCTCATTAAACAATCAGCTTGCGATGCCAAATTTCCAAAACGGGTTGCACTAGTAAAAACGGTTTTAAGTTACTTTCGAGAAACGCAAATTGTATTATAACTATGTTATGTAAAAACGTTTCAAAAACTTGCTTTGTTGTCGAGGGATGGACGTCATTTCAAAGGAAATCGTATGCTATGATAAAACTGTACAACTTTGAAGAACTATAATCTACTTACTAAAAACCAACACCTTTGAAAGAGCTTCAAAACATAAACGTTGATATTGTAGAACAAGAGAACAGATATTTCGCACATATCTTAAACCAGGGCGTTCAAGATATTGTGAAAGAACGTAACAATGCTGAAAGCAATCAACTGACAGTATAGCATCAGAACATAAGCATTTACTCCGAAACTACCATCAAACAGCATGGAGTTTATATCCAGAAGGAATGGGGAACTAACTAAACTTAACCAAAATAGAGTACTCGTCAAATTCCTTTACTGCAAAGCCGCAATAAAGAGAAACAAACGCTAAGATGAACATGAAGCTTCTGAACTGCTATGTCTTGACTTCGTTGTTGTAACGCAGAAGTTTCGCCATTTGTAAGTGATTTGTCAGTGTTTCTGTTCATTGGACATCGACCGTGAAAGCCTAAGAATTACTAAAACAGACGCACCGTTTATTTTAGCTTATGGTGATGTGGAAGCGAATAAATAATGTCCTGCACTGCAGATGAAATTATTTGATAAATTATTTATTTTACAAAGAAGAACGTTTTGGACAAAAGCTGCAAATGATTTAATTTTACAAAAAAGTATTTTTTGACTAGAATATTTTGGAAGGAGATATTGTAAAAAAGCTGAATTTTGCTTTACTTTTTACATCTAGAATATGAGAATAATTTTATAAAGAAGTATCATAATATCATTGTAGCTTAAGGTTAGTACATTTCTTGGTTTTTAGAATTGGTTGCATTTGGTTTTCCTAAACTATATTTCGTTTTCAATTAAAGTTGCGTAAATTGATTAACTGTTTTAATATTTGGTTCTTGAACAAATGCTTTGTTAATTCCTTAAGAAATATAATCATAACAATGGCTACGTTGTTCAATACTATCCTGCTTGCTAATGCTAGAACAAATCAGAAACACAACTAAAGGAACTACATCAATAACTATAAAACGGTAAGGGTTCAGAAAGGATATACCATACTTCAGGGTCAACAATTTCGACAACTAGTGAATACGAGTGATACCGCCAGCTCTTGTTACATCTATGCGTAGGTTACAGCAGAAAAGGAACAATAGGATATAGGAAAGGTCACTTCAGCGTTTACGGTAATTAATTGCACAAGTTTAACAAAAGGCCTCTTAGTAGTTCTTGTAGGTGGAGTACATTTATGTTAACAGATACACCACACCACATCATTGGTGTGGTTACGATACGTACAAAATACATCAACGTAAAAATTAATTAATTCAATTGAAGTCCAATTTAAGAAAATAACCTTGCTATAATTTACACATATACAGTTAATAGCTGCGCCAAAAATTATAAATGAAAAGATTGTTTCAACCACATAATTTTATTAAACGTACATAAAAGCTTAAAAGTAGGTAACATTAAGAAGCTAATGTTACAATCTATCTTTAGTTGTTTATAAGTCCAACAACAGCCATTTTATGACGACGATTATCAAGTGAAATTTAAAGCCTAAAGCTGACTTTCCTAAATTGAATACACCATTCCTACCATTTCAATCATAATTATTCAGAAACTGAGCACTTATTTTAGAAGACATCAAATACCTTATAATAAAACATATACGGGGAACAAGGCATATCCCTTGAAGCAAACATGTAGAAAAGAATAGGTATATGTCCCATCCTTGTAACCCGTATGACTAAAAGTACGCAGACTCCAAAAGCAAAGATTTGATTGGTTTCAAGCGTTTCCTTGTTCAAAAAGCGTTTCCCGGTTGCCGCGGAAGCAGCTGTTTCTATTTATACCTCTTCTAGTTTGCCATGCGCATTTTGTACAAGTGGTATACAAAGATAAAAAAATCATCTTCTTTCTCTCTCACACTTATGGAGATGTTTGCTTCACTTCAGTTACATTGCGGAGATGGGATGTTCTCCGCATCATAAGGTACTTGGAAGACATAAATGCGGATGATACAGGCAGATATTGTTCGTAATTTTATAATTCTTATGTACAAAGTATAACACAAAGATGCCCCTAAACTGTTAACTAGCTGGATTTGTATGTTATAGTAATTTCAATAGGTTTTGCCTGGTACACAAATTTAACTTACTTGTAATAGATAAATGTAGATACATTTTCATTTTTCGGGTCATTGATATTAAAGAACACCCATAATAATAACTAGAAATTAAACGTATGTACTGCAACATACCTAGCAATTTCGAAGTCGTAAAAAGTATGTTTGCAATATAGCGAACGAGTGCGAGAAAAGGTGTGCGGCAAACACGAATGATTTTTTAAGTAACAATATACATATTATGTATGTAGCGGTTTACCTAATCTTACTTCGTATAATGAAGTGATTTCTATTCGAAAAATTAGATTYTACTAACAGCGAATCAAGAATGGCAACCATGCCCTTGACGTTTTTGAARACATAGCTGTCCATTACGTTGCATTTTGAATAAAATTTTCAATGCTCGTCATTAAACGGATATGTGTATTAGTTGCTTCTGTATGGACGTATAGAGCTGTATTCTTCTGTAGCGAATATTGTTATAACATTGTTAAAAAGTGTTATTTGAATTTTTATAGTAAGAGAAGCGAAGCATAAGTGTAAAGATAATAAAGTTGTATTGTAACTAGTTTGATTAAAAAAGCTGCATGATAGAAAAAATATTATTGTTATTTAACGAACATCTTGAATATAAACTTTTTGTTATGTCTGATTCGAATGTACAATAAATTTTAACGTAAATAACTACTTCCTTGCGCACCGGTTAGTTATTACATGACGAAGTACTTGTTACAACCTTACAACTTTTGGAAATTTTAATGTGGTATAAAGAAAATTTTTCTGTTTTTTGTGTAATACATTTTTAGATACAAAAAAGAGGCAAAGTACTCGTATATGATACAAAAGCTACTTTTTTATATCCAACATATAAATAAAACAGTTGAGATATATTGAATGTAGTATAACACATTGATATAATACTTATAGCAAAATGTATAGGTTCCAAAAAACTTGTATTGGTGTAGGGCAATTTGCCATATTCCTCAGCTGGTTCATATCTTCATGATGCTATGATATAACAAACATCCCTTACCAGCGATTTCATACAATAACTTTTTTATAAAATTCAATTTCCATTTTTTAACAAAACTGCCTTCTGATGATAGATGTATTTAGTGTTTTCTTTTCACATTTCATAGCTGAGCGAAACTAATGGAAACTGAATATATTACTAAGAAATAATTTTTTAGGTACATTTGATCAAGTAACTATAAGCCACTGGTGTGTGAAAGCTTATTCCTTTGATTGCCCTGTTCTTAAGTCGAAAACGTAATGGGGAAACGGAGCCTCATTTTTACAAAGAAGCGCCATAAAAACAAGAGGCCTTGAGTGGTAAGTGAACTTTTTTACTGGTGCGTGTATATATAAAGTCATGGATGGGGGTATGAGCCCAGTCTTTCTTTGTGTTCCACTAGTAACTGATTTAGCAAGATGTGGATCCTTTCAGTAAGTAGATGGTAACTGTAACTTGCTTTAAAAAGTACTTCTAAGTCATTTAACAAACCAACAAAAAAACTGTTAAAATTTTATTATTTATGAATATTAAGTACAAAACTGTTAAAATTTTATTATTTATGAATATTAAGTACAAGGGTAAAAATGATTACATCTTTTCCGCTAAATTTTTGGTCTGCTTGTTGTTCATAAAACAAATGAATAACGAGACCAACATTTAGCGATTGTTAAGTCGTAGTGAATTACCACAACGTGGATGCATGCAGCTGATGTTCGTTCAGTTGCCGTAATCGCGGAATCGTGCTTATAGAAAGATAAGCTTGGTATTTCACGACTTCTCTCGATGTTAACACATTACGTCTCTAATTCATTGTTTATTCTTGGGAATCCAGTTTTCTTATTTAAGGCCTCGTGAGAATACGGCTGAAGATCTAAACTGTTTAAGTAACAGATAACATAACTTGTAGCATTCAAAGGGTGAATAATTATAGTTTATAACTTCAATCTTTGGACGTTTAATAGTTTCGAAGTCAAAATTATTCGTTTTATCAATTCTTGACAGTCTTTTAAAACATTCAAGTACTTAAATACTTTGATTATATTTTTTTAAACGGATTTTTATTATTATAACAAATACACTTTGAGTAATGAATCAGTTTTAAATTATCAATTCTTGATATTTTCTATCACGTCCATTGACTAGATAATTACTAGGTGATGGTACAGATAATACAAAAGTTGATAAAATTAAAAAAAAAACTGATATGTGTAGACGTTTTCCACTTCTCAAAACTAAAGTAATTATTGTTAATACAGTGTGTCTCTGTCTAGTATCTAACTACACTAATTAAGGTTTTCATAATTTAAACTGTGAGATGAGATTTTATAATTTGAAGTTTCAAAAATATATTTTTAGAACAAGAATTACAGTTCAGACGAAAGAAGCTTTATTTCGCAATGTATAATAACAATCTATCTATAAATGTTGCTTAGATTGTTAGTATCTGTGTTTGGATTGGAGTATATTTTGTATGACCGATTTTACTGATTTATACTTAATTGAATGTCCTTAATCCTCAATATTTAATCACGTTTAGTTAAAGCTGTTAGATTCTGTCGATCCATACATATTATGTGAGAATCATGTTTGTGTTATTTGGTTCTGTTACTAATCAATATATGTAGAGTTTAATCTGACTTACACAAAAACAATTACAATTTTAGTAAGGTATTTTATACAGGGTATACGTAATTCTTCCAAAATGCCGTAAACTATTTTACACTAATTTATTGGGCAGACTCCCGATTATTATTATTATTATTCAATTTTTGCATATTTTTGAATGCTACTTTATTTATCGTACAATAGGTCTAAAATGGACCAGTTCAAAATGACATTGTAAACAAAAAATTGTAATAACTTTTAAACCAATAAGGTGGAACCGTAGTATTTGTAACTGTTGATAAATGATAATAATAATAACAATGTATCTTTATTCCATCCAAAAATTAAAATTAGTACATTTTAATCACAAATAAAAGCTACAATATCTTTCTGGTGGTACCCCAGGGCGAAGTTCAGAAGTTCTTTTATACTTCTGTTCTTCCACTTAAGCTCTCAAAAAATGAAAAAACCGAAAATTTTTACAAGTATGAGAAGAAAGCAACAGTAACAAAAGAAAAAATATACCATATACACCATTCATCCCCCCACTCCACTCCAATACGTACTAGTTAAAACTAATCGTTTTTAAATTTTGCAAGAAAACATGGTAGATTCCCCCGTTGACCTTTTTTTTGTTTATTAATGAGATCTATTAATTTAAAGCTGTACTTCTCTTGTTTGGTTATAACTTTAGGTCATTGCGAATGTTTCTTTAAATCGCTGTATTAGCTGAAATATTTTTTTTATTTTGGGGAAGTGTGTGCAGTAGGTAAGCAGTTCCCTAGCTTTCGGCAATTATTAATGATATTTTCAACCCCGGGAGAGTGAAATATCAACAAACAATTGTAAGGAAAGCTGTAGCAACAGAAGAAAACGGTTTTTGGTATTGACTTTGGTGGATGAGGATTCATAATATGATAGAAGTATAAAAGAAATCAGTACTCACATAGATTGTTAATGTCATGCATAAACACGAGTACTACCTAAATCCGATTCACCTTTATCAACAATTGATTTTCAAGCAGGCTAGTGTTTAGTCAGTGGATTACAAGAAAGTATTAAAAAAATCAAGAATTTCTGAAGAATGCTGTTTTGTGACGGAGCCATTGTAATAATTATTATTAAGAGAGTGAGCCGTTTACCCCATTTCGTGAGAGAAGAAATAATTAAATTCTTATTCCATATTCCAATTGCTACAATAGATTCTATGTGGTTTCAATAAAATGGGGCTTCTTCACGTAGTAGCAGGTCCGTTACAGAATTTTACGATCAATTTTGTAAATGATGGACTGGACGTGGTGGACGTTTTAACGAGAAAAACGGTTTTTTTTTCTTCTCAAGGTCTAGATTAAGCCTAAAGTTTACTATATATTACATCTGAAAACGTAAGATATCGAATCCGGGGTATTTTTAAGAAAATTAACCTAAAACTGTTAGGATGACGTTAAGAGAAGGGTATATTCATGTCTTCATGTCTTGCATGGGTAGTAAAGCATATTGTACCTGAAATAACTTTCAGTGGTCACCTTCATTCGCTCCAGGTCTGTATGTGAGAAACGCCGCTTGAATTTATTTTCGCGCGCGTCAGTTTTTTGGGATAACTGCTAAGATATTCATTTAAATTATTTATGTAGTCTAAAAGGTTATAATGATGTGCATAAAGTGCTTAAGTTAACTAACGTATTTAAGTTGATGAGGATAAATAATGTATCCGTCTAAATACTTTACAATTAACGCTTCTTACGTGTTAATTTTTTAGAAGGTAGAATGGGTATAGCCAGCTATAGATAGATATATGCCATCGCTGACCTTTTTGTAGATCTATAAAAGAGGAATATCCCACCATGCATTGTTTTGTTATATCTCAAAGAGATTAAGCACCGTTTTCGATGAAAGCTCCCACGTGGCTTGAATTTTTCCATCATTTCCAACAATTATCGTTATATTGTAACCAGTTTACACAAAACCCTGATAAATTATATACCTAAAACTTCCTGATGAATCACTCTATCTGTTGGTAAAAACCTTATGCAAATCCGTTCATAGTTGTTGAGTTCATCGCCAACAGACAAACACACAGACGCGGCGGAGGACTTTTATAATATGTAGTGATAATTTTTGTATAAAAACGAGCTTATCAGTTTTTGGAGTCGAGTTCGATAATTTTATAACGTATGCAGTATTTACTCAAATAACATTGCCGGTTCCAATAACTTCCGTTACAATTTCCGTTATGTAGTTTATCTCTAAATTTAAATTAATGTAAGACAAATACAATAAAAATATCAAAACGAGAAAATGTGACACTTTTCTAAATAAAAATATAAAAAATTGCTAATTCGACAATTGAAAAATCAAGTTCTTAGTTTGTCGCGCGCTCCTACATTTAACCATGTACAATTGTGGAATAAAAATATTAGTAAAGTAAAATAAATTATAGGTAATAACAATAAAATTTAAATAAAAGTTATTAGCTATTTTAAATACACAACATCTCCTATAAAGAATATTTTGACGTGGAAATGTTCTATCATTATTCTTGGAGATCGAGTGAAATAAAGATACTTTGAATAATTAACCTTCTTCATATTAATTTAAGCTCTCCTCTGCTGCACCTGGGATACAAATGTCCACATCAAACTTATGTGTGTATCAAACAGACAGCCGCCCTCGAATTCTTTTAATAAAGCAACTTAAATGTGACTGGATAAAATAGTTTTAATACAGGACAACGTTGCACGCTATATTAATTCATATCAGATGCGTTCCAAACACACCAACAATTTAAAGTAACATATATAACTTATTATTAAACAAACACCTTATGAAAAGACAAACGATCATGCTTTATACCGAATTGTGATAAATTCTATCACAGTATTCTTTTCTCAATGTTAATGTGTATGCCTTGTTTAAGCTAGTACTTAGTTAATTTGTTAACAAGCTAGATATATTGTAAAGGTTGTAACGCCTAAACTGTATGTTCTTCATAATATTGCGAAACGGAAAATAAAAGTCCCTAAACATCGACGAACAAACATTTTGTTTTAAATTTCGTTTGCCTTCCATTGTATTACCACCGAGTACATAACATTAACTTTTTACCTTTATTTCACGGGCCAAGTAGATACTATACTTTTAATCACTTAAATTTTAAATTGCTGTTTACTATACAATATTTACAAAATAAGTTTCATATTTCGGGCTTTCTTTACTATCTATCTTTTGCAGATTATAGTACTTATTGCTACATTGTTTGCAATAAGCGATGCCATAGCCCCTGCCATCAGTTATAGCCATGGGGCGCTGGGATATGGTGGCCCAGCTGGATTAGGTTATGCAGCAGCTCCCATTCCAGTGGCACACGCTCCTGTAGGATTTGGTTATGCAGGACACGGTCACGACATTGATTACTACGTAAGTTCAGCGTTAAGATTGTGTTCTGGAAATTATATAACTTCTTCGTAAGTAGTAGTGTTATGTGTTTTAATGAAAAGGAGCCACTCTCAATCAGTGGCTTCGCCAAATGTGGGTGGGCACTCTAAAATCCGAAGAGGCACTCTGGAGAGGACTCACAATAGTCACAATACTAGTATTCCTTTGAAAAAAAGAGCGTTTAATGCGTCAATGTAATTGAAGTGATCCACTATATTGGAGAAGTAGCAAGAGCAACTGCGATGCTCACCAGAATCACTTAAAATGATAAAACGAATGGGCGTAATGTGGTATCGTGAATTGTATTCTCGAAATTCGAAATATATTATATCAAATCAATTGCTGTCCAAAAATACATCTGTAAAGTAAGAGTACCAAGCCCATAATCTGTTTGTTGAAAATAATGCTTAAATATTATGTGGGGCGATATTTATAATCAAAAATTTTAAAAACAAGACAAGAGACTTAAGTAAATTTAACAATAATTTTACAATAAAATAATATAAAAATACAGTCCACTGTTTATTAACTGTGGGTAATGCATGGGTAGTGCTGTGCATCGATATTTTAAAATCACACTACGATTTTACGCGAAGTAAAATTTCATAACCCAGCAGTAAGATGTGAAAGAATTGTGATTCTCTGTTTCCGTCTTTCTTTGTAGAATGGAAAGAGAGAATATATGAGGAGCTCCAAATCAACACGCAGTATTTGAAAATTATGAAAAAGTAAAAAAATGAGAAATTTTTACATTAGCTTGAAAATGTTATTTTAAAACCGAATTTTTGATCAAGTTATGTTATTGCAACCACTATGGTCAGGTTTAGGTTACAATTAGAAATATTGAACAAGTTGGCTATCCAAAAAGTGGAAGAAATCAAAATTAAAAATGCGTTTTGATTCAAATTTAATAAATGAAACTTCTTAATCTCAGAATTAAAGCTCCAAATTGGAATCAGATAACCGGATATCCGGTTCTTCAGATATTTATCATCCGATTTACTAAATCAGGAAACTGGTTTGAATATCTATAATAGCGAAAAAAAAAACTCTAATTTTGATCTAACTTATAACTACTTTTACCTCAAAGCCATTTGCTTTTACCTTTTAGCTTACAGATACCAATACATTAGATTCCATCTTTTTTAAGTAAAATATTGCATTTTAAAACAATTATTCCAAAGACTTCGTTTTGATTCGAACGTCCTACAACGAGTGTACTTTTAAAGGGAAAATACAGCGTTTTCAGTTTAAAGACAAGTACCATCTGCTTACAATCATGTTCAAGTATCGAGTGCCATCTATAACTCAAAAACTGAGTTTTGGTCGAAAAGTGCGTTTTGATTTGGAGCTCCTCATATAAGACGTCTATGAATTTTGCTACCTGAGTTATGAATTTTTATTCGCTTAAAATCGACTACTATCAACGCCATCTTAAAGAACACTCTATCAAGGGTTATTCTGTCGATTGAACTTGGGTGTTTTCTGTTCTGTACCCGTAACATTGATAAAAAGGCTATGATTATATCTTATAAACGAGCAATTCTTGTATAGAAATATGTGCTTTGCTGTCTCAAGAACAGTCCTACCGATTTGCATAAAGATTTGTACTTTAAATAAAAGTTGTGTTTTTCCTGGAAAAACTAAATTCTCCCAAAAAAAGGAAATTCCAGACCGAAAGTACCTTGCTGGTAATTTTTCAAAACTGTTCTACAAAAGTTCTATTTGGAAACCGAAAATGATATAAAAATATAATTTTTCCTAAAAAAATGTGTTGAAAATATAATTTTGATAATCAATTTACCCGAAGTGATTTTTCTAGATTGTTCTAGAAAGTTCCATTATTGGAAACTGAAAAAAATATTGAAAATATGTCTTCACTGATCGATTCAGCCCTTAAAAACTAAGCCCCTTGGTGATTTTTTGCGAATTTTGTAGAAAGTTCTATTCGAAAACTGAAAGAGGTATTGAAAGTTTGTCTTGACCGATCTATTAAACCTTAAAAAAATAACCTTATTGGTAATTTTTGAAGAATGCTCTAGAATGTTCTATTTGGACTCTACCTATCAGTCTATCAATCTATCTATCAGTACTTAACGGTTACTCACTACAATAGAACTACTAGAAGGAACCTCAAAAATTAATATTTTATTGCTATTCGTTTTGTATCTTTATAGGTATGACATTGCAGTTTCAAATATCGATTTTTTTGGGTGGGTAGCAGGGTGGGCCTGGACTTTTTCTGGGAAGGCCTGTGCCCTGGCGACGCCACTGCTCTCAATAATTCCTATGGGAATCATGAAATGGGTAGTTATTATTTTCGAGGGAGACATATTGTGATATATGTACAACATTCGAAGTTGTCAGAACAACCTTCTTTCAAAGCTGTTTTTGAAAATATATAGCAAAAAAGATTATGCTTTCTTTGAAACATTTAATATAAGAGTAATTGATTACTTTAAATAGTGAAGGATCCCATTTTATCAAAAGTGTTTAACATAGTATACTGTTTTATTTTTGTTGATCTTTTATCGCGATTTTTTACTTTTCTGACATTTTTATCATCAAAACTGGTGTTCTGGAACAAGTGAATTGTGTTTATCGCAAATTCATGTTGGAAATTACAGGAAAAGTTTTGGGGAGACTAGATAGGCTCATAATTAGATCCAAACCCGTCCGAGTTGCTGTTGTTGTTTTGGATCATGTTGATCTCATGGAAAATATGCAATCTGTTACAAAGGTATATAACTAGTTTCTGGAATCAGCATATTCATCAGTCTTCCAAATTCTTCACAAACATAAGTTTTATCATTTCGAAATTCGTTTGGCGAATGAATTAAATAAAGATTATTTTGATTGACCACTGGAATTCTGTGAAAACTGAACGGAACATATGATCAAGAATTCACGTGATACTGGATACTTAAGGTATGGGCTTGGACCATAAGTATCGTACATACTTTTTACCTCTAGGAAGAGGTAGATGAATGACAATGAACTTGTTATTCAATAATTATATATTATAAAATTAAGGAACTGTCACGGGTAGCTACATCACAACATACCTCTCTCCCAAATTGCAGTTGATGTGAACTCTAACATTCAACTGCCATTTTCTCGGAAAGCCGCACGAACAGAGTATCTTTTTTTCCTTTACAACGCCAAAAGAATAATAAACACATATTTTGAAAGAATTGCTTACTCGTTTTAAAGTTATGGGTTAAAATATTAGCCCCCTCCCGGCTCCTCCAAAACATTTATTAAAAAGTGTGCGCATCATTTTACTTGCTTCCACTTCAAATAATAATAAACAAAATTTGATGAAATTATATCAATCGGTCTGAGATATTTTTGAAAAACTATTTCCCTCTCCCCATGTTCAAGAGTCAATATCTCAGTAGGCGGGCGTTATTTAAAAAAATATACTGTAAAATAGTATTAGGTCTATACCAGATATCAGATGCCGAAAGGCTGGCCAATGCAATTAGGTCTACGCTGTATATATTATATAAATTTTTAAGAATTTTATATTTTTATGTGAATTGTTGATATAAAGTAGGTATGTTGAATCTTTCGTATTTACAGTGAAGCTTTTGTAAAATTTCCTGTCATCCAACTCTCCAAACTTTCTAATTTAGAAGAGTCTATTATTATTAACAGCCCCCGAGCGCCAAATACGGTAAGGTAAGTACTTATTTAGCCTTCAGTATTTTATTTCAGGTTTGATAGGTGTAGAAATCTACACTACACCAAATGTGAAATTCGGCGATATTTCTAATGCGCAAAGCAATCAGTATAATGCTCAAAGTTCTAATCCATTCATACATCGCAAACAAAATTGTGTTCTAAAAGCTGATCCCTTCTTACCTGGAAACTGCCAAAGTATTCTTCCGATGGCTGTAGTTCTGCGTCAAGTTATTGACACTTTGCAGTGACGCTTGGTGGCAGGACCTTTTAATAGATTAAAAATAATGTTGTATACCCCATAATCGGTAAATTCAAATTAACTGAAAGTCGCTGAAAGTTTTACTGCAGGTTACATATGTACCTGCAATAAATACTTGCAAAAAATGAGACATCCATCAATAGTTTGTTTTTTTAATAACTTGAAAACGGCGAATTAAAGAAATAACTTGCTTACAACAAGTAGTATACTAACGCTAGACTCACCTTAAGACGGCTTTGTTGAAATACCCGGTGTATACAACTTTCCAACATTTACAAACATAATTTAACGCCCAATTCATCCTATGCTAATACAACTCGATCGTGTGCAAAACTAAGTAACTATGTGCTTTGCTTCCCTTGTCTCAGTGAAATTTTCAAGCTCAAACTGCGGCTGTGCCTCAAGATTTTTGTAGAACATAAAATTGCTTACAAATAATTCCCTTGCTTGACATAATTATGTTATAGTATCTTTGTATAATTATTTGACTCGTTTTATTCCATAACGTATTAAATGTGTACTTCTTAGGCACATAATCATAATATTTTTTTCCAGAGTAAAAAAAATATCGACGCCCTTACGCACATTGGTGTGTTATAATACCTCCAATTTGTTCTCTTAGCATTTTTAAATAACCTTAGTTCATTCTAAGATTGTGGGAAGTGGAAGGACTTTGTTGATACTGCGGATAACTCTACTAAAAGGATAACCATCTTTACCATTTGTCATGCTACAAAAATGGTCCTGTTTGATAAAGGTTCCAAGTCACACCCGCAGATAGCGGCCACTTATAAGCAGTGTAAGATTTTTACGTGTTTTCCTTTTTTTATCATCCTATTCAGAGTGAAACATATTTTAATGATCATGCAACAGGAGGACGTGACATGGGAATATGTAATATAAACTTTCAATATGCTCTGAGCAGTTAGAACACGGATAAGGTTAGGTGCTCAATTTTTAAAATTAAGTACTTTTTCGCCATTTTCATTTACCATTTAAGTGTATTTGAGCTTATCATAGTTTGGGTTTTGCTAACTTTGTTGTTTAACATTCGATTTGGGATAATTTAAGGTTGTTTAGAGCAGACAAACAAATAAATGTGCGGTAGTATATAGTCTTTTAATAGTTATATTACGATAAACATTGTTATTACACGGCAATGTTATACTTATGACGATAAACTGACTGGTTGATATTTGCAGTTTTATAAATTTCAATGAAAATAAAATCTGACGGCGTTTACCCAGTAAAAAGGAAATTGTATCACATTATGCTTAACCAAAGACGATTTCGTCTTTGGCTTAACTTTTTAAAAAATTATACACTTAACATGGGGTGCCACCTATCCGCAATCCGTATAACCTTGTACTCGCAGGTAGCAATMGGGACGCTAGCGAATCGTTCGTTCGGCATCATTAATGCAGTTATTCGTAGTTGATACCTACATAAAAGTATACTATAACTTTTACCAAAGTTTTATAGTTATGAATTTCTGTATTTTCTTACAGGCACATCCAAAATATTCGTACAACTACGGAGTAGCTGATGGTCTCACGGGCGACCACAAAAGTCAGCACGAGGTCAGAGACGGTGACGTCGTGAAAGGATCTTATTCCGTGGTCGAACCTGACGGATCTGTACGAGTGGTTGACTATGCTGCGGACGACGTCAATGGATTTAATGCGGTGGTGAAGAAGATTGGACCTGCGGTTCACGTTGCCCCTGTAATTAGACCAGCAGTTCACGTTCCCCGTGTGGTGGCTGCACCAGGTCCTGCTGTGTTCGCTGCTCCTGCTTACGGCGGCTACGGGCATGGATTGTTAGGCGGAAAATATGCACATTATTAGCATGGATTAATTGCAAAGTTGGCGTAATTGTCAAGAACGTAATTGATAAATACTTTGTATTGAATTGGCAAAGCAATGTCTAAGTGCAAAAATGTTTTAAGAGTAAGATATGTATGTGTTCTTCTGTTTATGCCATCATATAATTTATAATGAATAATAAATTTTTGTATAACTTTATCACATTCTCTGGGCAGCAATTAACTTGCTACGTAACGAGTATTATTGCAGTTGCACAAAAAGAAGTCCCCATGCTATCAGTAAAAAATGAAACTATACAATCATATAAGAGGAGACGTTTCGAATTCATAACTATTTAAGAAAAAAGTTCTGTCTTAAAACTTAAGTTTGCGCGAAAGCCTGAATTCGTCAAATATGGCTGCGAATAATAGAATTCTGAACTGGACTACACAAGACACAAGTTTTATTTTTAGGTAAACCCACGAGATAAAACTTTCTATAACAAATACATCTTAGGATAACTAATTGTTGTAAAAATAATTGAATCCAATAATACACTCTTCTTTGGATAACACAAACAGTAACCTTTAAACAAAAAAATAAATACAGTGCACTGAACTTTTTGTATAATCTTAAAATCTCAAAAAGTGACACTTGAAAACTTTTATACTAGCTCTTCTATTGGGCTTCAATACTTAAACCTGCCTTCCATTAATGCAAAATTATCATGTTTAGCTTTAAATTATTGTAATGGAAAAAGGTGCAATTGAGAGTTGGTCATCAAAAATAGTAGGATATTTAAAATTGCATTTTTTTTTTGTTAACTCAGGTAACACGACACATATCAGCTACCTTGTTATCAAATATTTGCGAAGTACTCCGTGGACTGAAGCGACACGAAGTTTTAAAGCACAGCCCTTTGAATCATCATCATTATAATCATCTCCGAAGTTATATTCAAAACGTAGTTAGCCACAGGGATCAAGCTCGGCCCATTTAATAACATCACAATTATTACTTTTTTCTATTAATACGATTTTCTAATCACAATCATAAGCTTCTCATTTGGGGAAACCATTGGCAAAAAAACGATTTCGATTTTTTTTTGTTTTTCACATGTTTATAAAAATGAAGTTGCCTTTGTTTAGTCGGCACTGCATTACATTATAATACAATTAAGTATTAATTTTACTTATAAAACAAGATACTTTTTTTATCGTATACAGGTATGGCGGCTCGAGAATTACCTACATTACATATCAGCATATTGTTTATTAGTAAACGCACGCGTTTTAGAAGAAACTTTTTAAGTTCTATGTACACAAAAACAAGCCCAGAAAGTTTAATAAATGATTTGTTTAACGAATGATTCACTTTAGTATTATTTTTGTCTCGATATTAGAATTAAAAATGACAAAAAGAACAAAGAATCAATTTGTGTTTTAACTAAATCGGTGTAGCTTAGCGACATAGACAACAATAAGTCCTTTTCATAAAAAAACTCTAAAGCTTAATAAATGTGCTGAGCCTGATCTCTGCCGGTAAGAGCGTTTTGAAGATATTCGAAAAACATCCATTGTGGGCGTTATCTTAAAAAAGGCTGTATCATGTGTATAGTCTATACTCTACAGTAAGAACTATTCGTTTGGCCGAATAGAAACTGAACAACTTATATATTTAGGTTGTTTATTTTGAATCAGAATAATTTACTATTTTACGATTGGTAATTCTCGTAGTTTCTCTTTCTTACGGTAGATTCGTAAATTGCTTTACTGCTGTAAAAATACTAGATTTTCCTAGTCATATGCATGATACAAAAAGATACAATATAGAAAAAGTTATCGAAGAGGAACATACACTTCCACACTTGATGTTTGCAACTGTTAAATTTAAACAATTTTACCGCCTTGTACATACATTAAAATTTCCAGAGGCAGCTGCCGAAATGACAATTATTTTGGCATCTTTTACATAATKTTTGTCCCACTGTAAATTGAAAAAACAGAAAAATCGGACAACATTTGGAATGAGTACAGTACAAAGTTGTGTTGATACCTAAAAAAGGATTTGCGCTACAAGTGCCAGTATCTGTTTTCTCTTCATTTTGATAACGTTACAAATTTCGTGGTTTATTTGAAAAAGGAAATAGATGTAAAAACTAGAAAATGTTCAAAAACCTGATAGTAAAATAAAGAATTTGTAAATAAAACTTTTGGACGTTATTACTGGCCCGTGCAATTAAAGCCGACTTTGAAGTATTGCAAACAATCAGTTTCTATCCCGTATTACCTTATTTTATTTACTGACGCTAACATATACAGAAATATTACATTTATATGTATGCCAAAATATAATATTTGTGAGCGTCTTTTCAGATCATATTATACACTGCAGCGCTTTTGAGTGGAGGAACCACATCTCATTGGCACTCTTCGAATATCAGACAAACGAAAAGCAAGCGGACGTTTTTGGCTCCACTTACAGTGAAGATTGCTGAAGTACAAACTTACATGGTGTGAAATTTTCTGAAATCTTACAAACATAAACGACATTAAGCAGCTTTACTTACAATGGAATATTGTCACGGTTAAAGCAGTTGACATTAAAAAAGGATCTTACTTTTCATACATAAAACCTCAAAGCACACCGTACTACGTCAAAATGGAAAGCCTACTTGGATTTATTTTCTAATTCGTACTTTTCGGACTGTAATAATATAATGAGTATAATCGTTTAGAAATTTACGTTCAAGATCCAAATATAAGAGACTAAATCCTTTATCTTTAAAAATATTTTTAAAGGGTAAATCCTATACTTGAAATGTTTCTACTAAGAAAGTTGTTTTCGACATTTCTAGTGCCGCCGTCATTTTGGTATTAAATGTGGATAAGTCGCAACCTCAGGAAATGGATCCTTGACCGTTTACTTTGTGGCACGCTACTAATTACTGTTGTGACAAGGGACAAGAGTTTTATTATGTCACGCTTTTTCTCTAAACACATAAATGCTGCAATCGCTTAGTTTTCAGAAGCATAAATCGGGTGGGAACTGTGTCAGCCAGAAGAGAAATTTGTTATGTATCACGTGTACGCGAGGTTGAAAAGTAAATCCGACTTCCTTAATGATGATGTTTTACACATATAGAGAATAATGAACACAGTAAAATAAAATTATACAGGCAGGGTAAAGTGCAAGATCATGAGTTTCCAAACTGTTTTTTCTGGTAGTCTCGTAGGCCGCTTGACATGTTTTTCGGATTTAGATGAACCCCCTGAATGTACTGATGAATGCTTGAAAAAATCGTCAACTTCAAATGGGTTTTTCACAGCTGGTACAGTGCCATTCATTTTGAAAGATTTAGAGTTTTAACTGTAGTGAAGTATAGGTAAAAAACAAAAAAGGCACCTTAGGTTGTATACATTTATCAGTTACCTAAATTCGAATTAAAACGAACCAAATTTAAATGTAGTATTTAGCATCCATTTAGTTAGGTTTAATCTCAAAATTTTTGGTTAGTGATGTAGTCTGTTTTTTTTTGTTACGAGACTGACAATCGCGCTTAAACCCCTTTCCACTAGGTGATATTGGGATATTCCATAATACGGTGTAAGTAAGTTAGGTACGTTTTTTTAACCCAGAATGGCTGATATCGGTTTCTAAATTGTACTTGTCACACACTTTCGTCACTTCAAGAATCTTTACCGTGAGTCCAAAAATTGGGAAGTTAAAATTTTAATGACTATGTAAAATGATCCTTCCTACTGGTCTTTTAATTCGTTAACTACACAACAAAATCTGCATCACAACAGCCACCCCTTCAGATACTGTTTCAGATGCTAGTATGCTCGTCAAGCAAGCAAAACCAATATCAGTCTTTTTGTCTGTTCACTGGTCATTGAACTCCTTTTGCAAAAAGGTATTCACAAAATGGCCATTGTGGCAAAGTGCGATAGAATAAAGTGATAATATAGGTACAGTACGTTTCAGTTAATATAAGAAAGTTGAAGTAATTTAATAGCCGAAACTGTCAAATTTCAATTCCAGAATAACTTAAATAATATGGTACTACATGTACAGGATTTAAAAGAAATGGCAAACGCCTAAAGTTTCATAATAAATAAGAACATGCATGCTTTTATTATTGTTGACCAGGTTGACCCCTCAAACGATCCAGATGTATATGGTGCGCCAGTTAAAGTAAAATAACATAACATAAGTAACTTTGTTATTATCAGAGATAGATTCGGTTAAATGGGACAAGATTTGCTTTCTAGGGTGCATATTAGTAATACGTACTGATATTTGAAATGTCGCTAATCATTTTCGAGTCATTACCAAATAACCTAAAACCCCTAAATTTGTTTTTGGCGCCTCTGACTCCACTTGACTTGTGATTGAAAACAGAAAGTACTTTAGTAGAGTACTTTTTCATGCTCCTCAACCAGCTGCAGTGATATTTTGTAGAAACGTTGCGTTTCGAAGAAGTCATCATCAGATTAATTCTTCGTTCTGGCAGCTATATTGCATTTTTACATATTTAGAAATGCCGAAGTTCTCCCACCACATTATATGTTTTGACTCAATAGAAGTAATATAAAAATCACTTGTTAAATGTAGCGGCACAGTAGTACGTTTTATATTATGTGGATTAATGGATAAAACAAAACAAGGTGTCATATGCGTCAAATGTAAATTAATCTGCATTAAGCTAGTTCACTTCCAGTTCTAGTATGGCTGAGTTTACAGTTAAGGAAAAGTTTGACAACCAGATATAGGTAACAATTTTTAGCAGATTGGACGTGAATTTACAAGAGCGTGGAAGTGTTGCAAAACCGAACAGAAAAAATCGAAGAAACCAAAACGTTTAAGACAGAGAAAGTAGTTAGTATTAGACACTTAATCCAGAAATTTACGCGAGGGTGTCACGCATTTTAAGAAAACACAAATATCATCCTTATACGAGTAGAATGCACTTTGGCCAAGAATTCGAAGCGAGAGAGCGGTAGAGTGAGGGTTTCCACACGGAAAGACGAATTTATTTCGTCAACAATGGTTGCTTCAACCGCAACAACTGGGCTCAAGAAAATCCGTATATTCATGTTCCTCGAATAAGTAATTAAGGGCGAATCGGGTGTAATGTTTAGTGTGGTATAATCGGAAGTAGGTTGATTGGTCCAATTTTTTTCAAGGGAATTTAAACGCGCAAAGATATCTAGAACTTCTTTGAATAGAACTAGAAAATTCACTGGACGATTTACCTCCACCAGCGCAACGAAGGAGTCGTGTGATATCAAGAGGATGGGGAACCCGGCGCTCACAACGACATGGTTGATACACAGTATCTAGAGGGCAGATTTGGACAAAGAGTTTTAGCGATTATACTTACACTGAAAATGTTTAGCCTCCTAGGTCCCCGATATAATGGCATTAATTTTCATCTCATGAGATTTCTGAAAAAATGCAAATGTGGGTAGCACCAAAACAGAAATTTCAAACAACATAGACAGACTGCGGAAGGTAAGGTAAACCGTTGTTTGTACCAATATTTTAAACGTTTATTGTAGTTATCAAGCTATTTGATGTTTATTTATATGTTGTATCTTTGAGGCAGTATTGTAAAATACAATTTTGTCAGGTTGTACTACATAGTTTCGTAAATGTTTTTGTAAATATATTTAAATAACGCCGATGTGGGTAAATAGGTATGGATGTATATGTGGCTAGCGTAACTTTTTTGATGCGTGGCACATACTATTTTCATTTCAATGCTTCTGCTTGACATTAAATATGTAAGCAAATAAAATATAATAATACATAGCATTAATTATATCCCCACACACTTACATTACAGCTTACTTTATATTATTCTATTTACAGGCATTCTATATCAGTTAAGATATGTATGTAATACGGTTAGCATAACAAAAAAAATTGTTCGGAAAATATAATTACAGCAGCTTGAAAAGCATAAAAAAATGCTCTAACAGAGTGTTTTTTGTTTTTTGACGACAAATCAAGTAATCGTTAAAGGCGCAAAAAACGAATTAAGAAATTTTCGGTTTTTGGTAATGACTCGACATTACATATTACATTGCTAATATGTGCTGCAAAAACAAACCTATTCCTATTTAACCGAACCTTCAGCTCTGATAACAATTACCCATACTGTATTACCTTAACTGGTACATAAACCATGTATACGTATCATTCAGTTTTCATATCCTGGGAACCTGTGAAATTGTGGATGTGACGTTCCACCCATGCACTTAGACCCTCTTCGACTTGTCATCCACTGGAGTGTTGGCCCATCCAGGTTGGCCCATCCAGGTATTAGAAGACTTTAGGTAGTGCACTTGGTTAAATTAACGGTCAATGCACATAAACAAAACGTGTTGTAATGCCGTAATACTATTTTCTTCGGCCTTGAAGACTGTTTCGTAGTATACGCAATACCAGATTAACATCTTTGGGTTACACGTCCGCAGTATATCATGCATCTATAACGAATGTGTTTAAAGTGCATTAATTATGTGTTCTCTAATGGTATTATGTTCCTGCGTGAAGAATTTTAGATAAGTTTTAAACAAAACTGCGACTTATGCTACCATCCATAGGGAATGTTTACTTGGTTCTAATTACATAACTTTGTATGGCAACGTAAGAGTAAAGTAAGTGTAGCTCTGTATTTCTTACAATTATAACCACGGAAAACTGTGGCGTCTAGGAGGTGAGATAATTAGAGGCAATTATGCAGCACAAGAAGTTGTTGTCTTAAGTTGCTCGTTTGTTTCTAAAAACAATGCGTTGACACTTAAGGTGCTAGAGAGTTCGATAGCACAACGTTATGTAAATATAAACAGGAACTAATTAACAGGTTTGCAGTAAAAGTACACTGCTAAATAATAGTGATATGAGTATCTGCAAATTCATAGTGCGGGTTATTTATTTTTACATTGGGGTTACGTACGTTAATTTAAATATACATACTATTATATTTTTTAAAACAGAAAAAAAGAGAAACGGAAGATGTACAACCTCTTGCATACTAGTAACTTACATCCTTATTAAGCAGACTTTCATAACTTTAGTTACGTGATTAACCCTTTGTTAGTGTAGATGAAATTCTGGTAAGATCATTAAAAAATTATTCCCTTTTACAACTAATGTTTTTCCTCAAAAAACAAGATGGGGCAACAGTTGCTATCGCCTCGACAATTTTGAATAGCAAGAACAACTTTGTTACATTTGACCCGAAATTTTCTGAAAACATTTCTGTATGTCTTAAGATCCTCCCCTCATGCTAATTTATGAATCTGTTCAGCTAGGAGGTTGTGATAAATTTCGGGCAGCAATGTTACTGAAAAATGGCCTCTTTTTAAAAAAGTGGCTAAGAACTTGAATACTTAAACATCAGTGAAAATCATGTTGCACTTTATTTGAAAACATCTTTCAAAGTTCTGAGTTATAGAGACAAAGAAATCAGCTTTCAAATAAAGTGCAGTATTACCCCCTATTTCTATTTAATTTTTTTTTATATCGAGTAGTTCTATCTTGTAAGAAACAGTTATTTCTTCAACGATGTTATCCACATTGTACCTGAACTTTCCAACATAACGTGTTAAAAAGTTAATATTTATCAAGAGCTTCAGTCGCGCTCTATTTAAGCTAAACTAATAGTCTGAGGAGGTTCTAATTTACATGTTGAATAAATGAATTGTATAGAATAACAACTATCTAGCTAAAATTTAATGTATGACAACACCAGTGTAGATTATCTTGGAATTCTGAATGAAGGTATGAAGTTTTCAGTATCTGGTTCATAACCAATCTACAAATATAAATAGTGACTTAATAAAATAGATAAAATTAGCGAGATCAGTTCAACTTTACTTTAAATGGAGATAAAACGTTATCGCTCCCTTATTTTTATTCTGTTAATCATGATTCGTGAATAAATCAGTTGTTTAAGCACTTTGGTATACAATTAATTCACTTAAGAGAAAATAAATTGTCCTTATGTATTAAAGTTTACGTGAAGTAAGTTGCTTAAAATTTAGACACAATCTTCGGCAGATATAGAACAATTATCAATCATGCATATGGCTTTTAATCACAAGAGAATATTCAAAATAAAGTGAACTGTTACTAAAAACTGAATAATTGCTTTGATCAACAGAAATATGACAAATAATTTTATGAACATAAAACTAATTCTAGTTAGTGACATTATCATATATTTATTTTTGTTTATAAATGATATGAAAGAAGAATCGATAAAAAGAGCACTAAAGTTTCGCGTTTCGCTTAAACATAATTTATGTCTGTAATTGGAACATCGAGAATGGTTTATTCGTGAAAATCTATGGCAAAGCAACAGCCTATAATGATTATACCTATTTTTGCAATGCAGCATACAAAGTAACTAAAAACCATTTACTTTATTGCCTTCATTTGTACCAGAAATATGGTAATGCGCTCACCACCACTGTCGATTGTTATGTTTAATTTACGCAGCAACCTTGTCTTGTACTTCACAGCATTCGCGGGAAATGAAGTTGCAAAATACCTTAGTTTGCATGAGAACCAGCTAATATTGCGTCAGCATTAGATATATATTCGCACAATAGACAGACGCACATTAACTTTTAAAACTATTGCATTTATAGCAATATGCAAATTTTTGTGGCATTAAGAGCAGTGCAAAAATTTTGCTGATCTAATTTCCACGAGCACATGCTATTAGAAGAACAATAAACTGGGGTGTTTAGATGTTTGGCAACAAGGGCATCATAAACCAACAATAAATAGTTTGGTAATTAATTAACTGGAGCAAGAGCTTGTCTTAATAGTTGCAGATCTCTATTTGGTCAATGTCCTGCGTTTCAAGCTTTAAGATGTAATAAAGGTGTACGTAAATCTGTTATTCCAAGTTCAAACATGTGAAGATAAAGAGGAAAGGAGAATCCCAATTAGTTCAACTTAAGTAGAAATTTAGATGCAAGGCCATCTGGCAGCATTACACTGACATGGTGACAAAACCACCTTTAGCCTGCACCTGCATTGACAGCAGACCCCCTACTGCAATTTTTGCAAGCGGGCAAGAACTGACATACATGAAAGTGCATGTCTACGCTGTGCTGTCTGCACCGCAACCAACTGCATATAGATCAATTTCGCTATCATTATAGCTCATCAGTGTAGTTTAGGTCTAGTGCAGACAGCACGGCATATAACTTGTTTTTTTCTATATGGCTTAGTATGATGTAGGTAGAAATTTAAATGGCAACAGGTTACTTCCTTTAGAAAGTATTTTCCATAATGCATATAGTGATAGCGAAATAGATAGATCTATCTGCAGTTGGTTGCGGTGCACAGCATAGACATGCACTTTTAATGTCAGTCCAACTTTATTTATTCGATCTAATACATTGTGACATTTAGGGTACAATATAATGTTCTAGCACAACAGTAGAACATTAAATGCAAATAGGGCAGTCGAAAAATTTTAAGAAATATGATAATTTTGATTAAACGACAATGCTTGGAACGTAAAATTTCTGCATTTGGAAATAAAGCTCCAAAATAAACTGTATATCCTTGATTTCAAGAATGAAAGTATGGTCGTACTTGGCTGCTGGATCAATCAAGGAGTAGTAATCTGGCAGAATCTGTTCTTGCTGAAAACACTAACGCTGTAACGTACTATGTGACGTACAACGAAATTTAGGCATTCCTGCAAGTTTCTTGGATCTCAATACATTCCATTTTACAGGCGCAACTAGACATCAGAAAATCTGGCTTTCGTTGAATACCTCATAATTTGACCAAAACCGAGTCAAGTGATACAAAGAAAGTTAAGAAATTTTAACAATGGATCTCTATAAATATATCTACGACATTATTACACGCAATGAATCCCGGATATAATCCTGTGAACTGGATACATAGCAGCAATCGACAGTTTGAGTATTCAACATCAGTGGTGGAGCATTTTTGTTGGGGAAAAAGGGGGCGGCGCTGATTCAATAATACAAAAAATATTTATATTTTAAATATGTACTTGTTATTAAATGTCTACTTCTTAAAATGGAATCCCAGCCGTCTGCTTTTGTCGCTGATGAATTTCTTTAGCTAAAGTTTTGTCGATGGACAATATACCAAGTGCCGTCAATCCTTTTTTCGGTCATTTCATTTTTTAGAAATATCTTGATCCATTTTAAAGTAGATACACGTATTTCAGTTTCTGCCGCTGCCATTGGCATCTTTATTAAGAATACCCAACACTACTAATTTTACAAAATGTCGAATCCACCCGTAGGACACTATTAAATTTAAAGTACGTAAAAGTAACTGGTTATGTACCGTGTATCGTTGTCTTTTGTTGTTTCTGGCCCAGCATTAAAAATATTGTCAATTTCAGTTTCAGTGCATTTTTTTTCAACCACTGGAAATGCATCACAGAAGATATAAATGTCATCTAAAGGTAGTTTTTTTTTCTGAAAATGTGCATAATTTGCCTTTGAAATTACTTGGCACCAGATGAGAGATGATTTTTGAATGCAAAGCCCCCTTAATCTGAATTCTGAAGTATGAAGGTATTGAAGATTTATGTAGCTGTAAATTAAAATTAATGTAAATTAAATTCTCCTCATTTAGAATTTGTCTCTTCGCTCCTCTCGCTTCTTGCGTACTTTGGGTTAGACTGTCTCTGATGTTGTTTGTTGTCATGAACGCAGTTTTGTAAAAAAAAATAACCGTTACTTATAGACCGTGGTGTGAATATAGGATGGTGTGCCTACGCGCAGCTGGGCGACCACGTGACAACTGCCAGTGACGTCAGCAAGGAGTAAATTAAATTCTTCGTATGGCAGCCGGCAGCTCGCGGTAGCATACAGATAATAAAAGTCTGTATTGAAACAGAATTGCTTTTTAACTAGAAATCTACTTCGACGTTGTGAAATTAGGCGATTTTTATATCTGAATTAATTACATAGGTACTATTTATCGTACAAAAGTAGCCATAATGCCAAACTGTAGTGTTGCTCCTTGTAAAAGTCACAATAAAATGAAGGGCTCCTCTAATATTAGGTTCTATACTTTTCCAAAAAATAAAGACCTGGCCATGCAATGGGTTCACGCTTGCAGACGTGAAGATAAGATAAATTTGAAGAACGGTAAAATTGATACTCCTTATTGTAGAGGCGTATACTTTTTATTTCATCTACTATATGTTCTAGACATGTTGAAAGTAAATGTTTCTTTGTACCTATGAAGTACAAACTTTTAAATGAAACACCACCAAAACGGTTTATAAATTTAAAAGAAGATGCAGTTCCAACTTTGTAATAAGAAGTATTATAAATATAAATATAAATATAAATATAAATATAAATATAAAGTAATAACAAGACGGGTGGTTCTAGTACAGATTTGTTACTTAGAGAATAAGGAAAAATCTGGGTACCTAAATCATTTCTCAATCCTTTTTGAATTAATATTAGATGCACAATTAAATTCATACTTTGAACAATACGTTTTACTCGGTGCGACTCTCTGTATTTTTCTTTTAGGGATGAGCTACTAAATAAGCTGGAAGGTATGAAAATTAGGATGACTTCAATGGAAAAAGAAATTGAAACATTATTATCACAATTTCGTGATGCTTTGAATAACTGCTTTACACCAGGACAGGTGAAACGACTACTTAATCCACAAAGGAAATTTTCATCCTGAGATTCACAAGATATTGCTTCTGCAATTTCCTTGCGAAGTGTGAGCCCAAAGGCTTATAGGTATTTAAGAAAGCATGGCCTTCCTTTACCAGCTTTAAGTACTTTACGAAGATGGGCTCTGAATCTCGAACTAAACCCTGGTATACTGACTGGTATCTTAAAACTAATGAAACAAAAGTCCGAAACACCAAGTGACATAGAGCGTTTGTATTGCATATCATTTGACTAAATATTTATCTCAAATCGGGTATGCCTTGATCAAAAAGAACAGTATGTGCTTGGTCCATATAAAGCATGTCCAGTGGCTATTGTAAGGGGTTTTTGTGCACGTTGGAAGCAACCAGTATTTTATAATTTTGATACACCCATGACAAAAATCATCTTGACTGATATAATAACACAGTTACATCATGCTGAGTATACTGTTGTTTCAATAACTTGTGATATGGGCACTAAGAATGTTTCTCTTTGGAAAGATTTAAATGTTGGACACGACAAAAATAGCTATTTTGCACATACCATAGTACCAAATCAAAAAGTATTTGTTTTCGCGGACATACCACACTTACTGAAATTATTGAGAAAGCATTTTATTGATAAAGGATTTCACATAAATGATACATTTCTCGACAAAGGCTGCATAGAAAAAATTGTATCTACTTCTAGCGACGATTTCAAAATTACCCAAAAAATAAACAGTTATCATCTGAATTTAAAAGGAACCGAAAGTTTTAATGTTTTAATTGTCTTAATAAATTATTTGGAAATTCGATTTTATTTTTCTTAGTTACAATAGTGATTGCAAGCCGAACATAACTTAAGGTTTTTAACATAATCAAATTAATTGTATACGTCTTAAGCCCCAAGCATTGTAAGACTGCCAAAAATACTCGATACTGACGTCACTGCGCGGCCGATACGGAAACGCGTCGGGCTGGCGAGCACACCATCCTATCTATATTCCCACCACGTTATAGACGTAACCTATTTGAAGGACTGCGGGCTTGGCCTGAACGAACTGCGCCCGCAATTTCGCTTATTAGAATCATGAAGCCTGCCGTTTCCGTTGCAACTGACTACATCATATTGCATCGGCACGCTTTGAGCGCACAGCAATCAGTCCGCGCGTGGTAGAGATTCCAAACCTGTGCTTATTAATTAATGACCATGGCAATTTTTCAGGCAGTTATCCAGTTCATAAGTTGTTCGTTCTTGTGTGAAAAAGGCACATATAATACATGCCCTGGGCCGGGTATGAACACACAACCTCTAGATCCATAGCTAGGCGCTTATTACCAAGGCCCGTCAAGTTGGTTGTAGCCAAGATCTACTTTACTCTTGCAGGTGGCCACAAGTGGTCGATTTATGAACGCAGTAAAAGTGGGGAAAGACGTAGAAATGACGTAACTGGCGACTCATGGCGTCTCTGTCGCAATCGTCTATTGCCTGTATCCGACTCTGTTGCATTTACACTTGTGTGGATCTTTGGTAGCCGGATGCAGTCCTAGGTGGTGAAGGAAAATACCTATAAAAGTTTAGCGGTATTTTATACAATTTTGTTTATCATAAGGGGGTGCCGATGGACGGTTGCAGTGTGATATTGATGACAAAGCAGACAACAAACGCAAACTTCATTTATCTTAGTCGCGGAAAGCATGGCCATAATAAATTATAGTATACGACTTTTACTTGAGTTTATTTAATAAATACCCTTATTTAAATATATTGGGATTAAGTTTTGAAATACTTTTGAATGCCATGAATTGCATTGGTGTGTGAGATACGCGTACATAAGAACTGTGGATCCAAGCGAGATGGAATGAGTCGCAAATAACGCAACTGCTTCTTATTGAGTGGAAGACGAATGCTGAATCTGTAACAGTATAATATATCTTGGGTTGTGGCATGTTTATATTTTAACTAGTTGTCAGTGACTGATTTTGTACATTGATACATTTCCATGATTTTCACAGCAAACAGTGTCTATATTTAATTATACAACATTCTGGGATATGTCATCTAAACAACTATAGTTGCAATTCATTTAGGAAGTATCATTTCATAGTTATTGCTTTAATAAGGTATTGTATTCGGCTCACTAGCAATTGGTCTTAATCGGGTTCTCCTACTTATTACTACTAGATCGTTCGCCCAGAAGTATTCTGGATCACGCGTAAAAACGATTTATCAAGTTTCACACGTAGATCATTATTCATTTTTCAAATTTGACTATCTATTGACGCTCGTATCTCATTTACTGCAACATATCTAAGGTGAACTATATAATAATAATACTAATACTAATACTAATAATAATAATAATAATAATAATAATAATAATAATAATAATAATAATAATAATAATAATAATAATATTTTATTCATGTTAAACACCAGTAGGTATACATTTGTCATATTGAAAAAAAACATTTAACACATGTAACATGTTACAATAATTAATACAATAATAAAAATTACAATAGTAATATAAAATTAATTACTATTTTATATAAAATTCGTAAAAATTATATTCCTAAATCGCTCGACATAAACTCATCACAACTGTAAAACGTTCCTCTTAATAACAAATCTCTTGAATTCTTTAAACGGTAGACTCGTTACATTATGGGGTAATTTATTAAAAAATGTTGGTCCATAATAATTAGCACAATTTCTACTTTTAGTTAGCCTAGTAAACTTGATGTCAATCTTTTCATCAGCAAATTTTTTACTTGAATATAATTGTGCATATGACGTGTAATGTAACATAGACAATGAAAAATATACAGACTAGGTAATGTCAAAATATTTAATTTAAATATAAATTTATGCCGTACATCATCTCTGTAGGATACGCCACCAACGATTCGTAAAGCCCTCCTTTGTAGGTGAAAAAATTGACTTGCAGCAGTAGCATGTCCCCAATACAATACTGCGTAAGAAGCATAGGACATTATAAATGCATGAAATGCAGTCCTTAGTACCAATTGTATCTGGAACGACTTTTTGAAGACAGCGCAACGAAAATATATTTTTGGAAATCTTTTTTGACACTTCGTTTATATGAGACACCCAGTTAAGATTGGGATCTAACAATACACCTAAAAACTTTATCAGCTGGGGATTTTCAAAATTAATATCACGAAGAGAAAATATCATTGTTTTGGTCTTACGTTCATTTAAACATAGATCCATACCTGCAAACCACATCTGAGCTTCCAACACCCCTTGTTAATTTTTTCTTTTCAGATGTTACATCCTTTATTTTAACAATCTGATGTCGATCCATTAGGAAGCTATTTATCAATTGCAAACTATTATTATTAAATGAGTAAATATTTGATAATTTATGTAAAAGTTTTTGCTGACAGACACAATCAAAAGCCTTCTGCAGATCACAAATATGTATCCAATATACTGTTTATTCTCAAATCCACCAGCAATGATACCCGTTTAAATGAAGAATAGCGTCAACAGTTGATTTTCCACTCTGAAAGCCATATTGGTTTTCGTTAATCAAGTTATTATTTAAAAGATAATTGTTTATTTGTTCTTTTGAAACAGTTTCGAGAATTTTAGGAAATATGGGTAGAATTTATATGGGACGATAATTAATTAATTCGTTTGTATGCCCTCCTTTAGGATTGTGCGGTAGGTACAGATTAATCGGTACTAGATTGGAAAAAATATTCACATTTTTCCTCGCTATTATCAATATAAAAATGTAACTAATCCATTTGTTGAAATGATTTCATTTTCTATTGCATTACATAATCCGTCGTGATGTGTTTACCTATGTGGTCCTACGATTTATCTGTATTATTTCAAATCTTCTTACCTTAACATACATATAATTATATTCAAAGCTTGAAACCAAACTTCTATTTCTGCCTTAGTCTTGTCAGAGAGGACAAAGAAAAGAAAAGATTTAAATAATACCTACATTATGACCTTGCCTATGAATCTATTTAAAATGTCCCAAAAAATACACATATTATTGAAATACATATAAATAGAAGTTATTTTAATATGCAGCTTATGTAACGTTTTTTTATAGCAGAATTTAATGAAGTTAAAATTCTGCTTAAAAAAGTCAAACTGCTACCTATGTCATATCACAGAAAAATGTTATTTTCAGAAAAAAAATAATAATATCACTTTTCGATACGCGTCATAGTAATTGAGGTACAAGGGTCTATAGAAATCGGTCAAATTTGAAAAAAAATCGTGAACAACACGAACAAATCAAACTACGTTATAAAAAATCCGACACTTATATTAGAAATTTTCTATCACTCAACGTTTAGCCTGTTCTCTGAATTTCCAACGAAAATCGTCCAGCCTACATATCTTCTTTATTAAAGTTACCTATATACTTCGGGAGAGCCATGCTCCTCTTGTGATGTAACTTGTCTACTATTACTGTAATTGCCTTTTCGTAAAGCAACAGTTACACAAATCTGTAGTTCTAATTTTTGACAAGTATTCTATGCACTGCTCCATTCAATTTTGGATAACAAGTTCTTAATTTAGGATAATGGCACAGTATTGTGCTAAGCAGATTAAACACCTGATAATAGCGTACTTAATGAGCAGTTTTCCGCAGAGTGAAGATGTAGGTCAAAGAATATATGCAGTAGTGTAAACTCTTACGTAAAGTTACATGTTATTTTTTAATCTTAAATTTTATTACATATACCTATGGATTGCTTAGAAAAAGACTAAAGCCATTATCATCCCTTATCACTTAAATTTTGAGCTTCCCAATATAATAATTTTTGTTCAAAAATCTGGTAATGTTGTCGATAATATGCGTAGTAGTTTATTGTAGTATTGTCCAAATGAATAAAAACAAACCTTGTTTAGGAATAATCTGGCAAATAACAAATAACTTATTATTTAGACACCGTTTAATTGAAAACTAATGAGCACCATATAGCACCATATAGCATTTCATTTAAAAATATTTTGGACACAATCTTTAGTAGGTAGTAGGTAGTTGATAACAATTCAGACACATCGATGAAAAGAACGAAAATTTAATACCAGACTACGATTTTAAATAAAAGCTACACTATTAAAAAATACGATATCCCCTCATTTCAATAGCTTGTTCATTTTGTTAATTTGGGGATAAGAATAGTGAGGCTATTGAAGACAGTTAAATATCTCACCCTTTTAAGAATAAAAAGTGTTGTTAGGAACGATTTGAGTAACAACGGTTCTTTAAAAACTCTGGTGGTGCGGCCTTCTTACTTACAGTGGCAGGTTGCAAAATACGGGGTGGGGTACAGAACATTATGAGATAATAATGGGCCTGGGAGAGTAATATATAAGAAGTAGGCTATTACAGAAACAATGGTTAGTGCGTGTTTGTTTTCGGTTCAGTTTTTTAACATCCAATTATGAGGACGTATTTTAAGGTAATGTGACTGTTTACGTTATTATTATTCTGTGTGAGGAAAGTGGCGCACATAAAGTGAAGACAGTCATTATTGATCGTCAGTAAAGTAACGTAGAGTAATAAGCATGTACAGATTAGCCAAACATAGTTATTTTCGACAAGCTATTCGGGTAGTATTATATGATTTACTCTCTTGCTGAATTTGCATAGTCTTCTAGTTATGTGGCGGTGGTGATCAACTGATTTTTCCTAATTGTATATTGAGAGTAAATAGATCCTTATCTGACCTTGCAGTATCAGTTATTGATGGTTTAGTAATGAAATGACACATTCGAAGTTACATACTAAATTTTGACTAGCTTGCTAGCTTTGTATAGACTACTTTGTATTCAAATAAGCAAGATGTGTTTATCTAAAAAAATGTTTGATAATTAATTTTATTTAACGGTCATTTTAACACAGATTATCTACTAAATTAAATTCTATATGGATGCAGTTTAAATAAATAAATTTTGAATACGTTTGAAGAGAACTTCTACTTACCGCGCGGTAAATCCGCTAATAAAGAGATTGGATCAGACAGCAGAAACTAATTTATGAGGAAGCCTTCATTCAAAACTTCAAATCTTTCTTTCGGCAACGGAAATCATTTTACTTTACATAGATATATGAACCTGCTAATTTCAGGAGGTAACTGCGAACAGTCGTTCTTTTTTAACTTCACCATTTTTGCAATGACGCCGTTGTATTTTTTTAAATTAGCAGTGGCGGATTTATGCACAGTTGAAAGAGGCGATTGCCTGGGGTATCTTGATTGAAAAAAAAATAAATTGAAACCGATTTTTTGTATATATTATTTTTGTATACATATAGTTATTAGATTGTTACAGTGTGTAAGGTTTGCAACTACTCATGTTAACTGTTTTTCACCTTACTGTGCCTAACAGTCTCTATAATAGATAATAATAATACACCTGCAAATTTGACGTTCTCACGTCTATCTTAAATAAGTGGTAGAGGAGATAGTTGACTTTGATCTAAAAGATGACTAATTATTCAAAGTAATTTTATTTCAGTTGGCCCAAACCTTTACTAGGCAATCAGAAATGTGTCTCTGTACCGATTTTCACCAAATGCGGCGTTCTCGTCAAGATTATGTCAAATGAGAGAACACCAGGAAGCCGACTTAAAAGTTGTTAACAACTCTGTTTTAACCTGGCAAATAGGTTTACCTGATAATACGAGAAAGTATGCGCAAAATGAAGTTAGCTTTAGATTATACCATTGTAAATTCTAACTAGTGTTGATTGTTTCTTCTTATATATAAGCATATGGTTCTTCTTGGTTTCTTGTCTCAGTATGCCAACATTGTTTTCATCAAATTATTATCCTTCCACTTGTACCTATGTGCTGTTTTGTAAATTCAGATGTACCTAGTGTTTTTTTTTCGATTTTGTTTAAATCCCGTTTTTCAAATGGTGCTTTTAGTTTTGATTAAGGGGATCTAAATGAATCGTTCTGTGCATCTGCGATATCCAGATTTTTTTTCTGTTTTGTGTGACAATAAAGAAAAACCAAACTTAAATGCCTCGTTATAAAGGATTGTTTGTTAACTACTTTTTGATGTTCCTCAATTTTACAAACTTTTATCACATGTAACCTATGTTTTTAAAGAAGGCATTAAGTCATCTGAAGAAAGCTTCAGAAAGAAGCCGAAATGTAGCAATACAAAAAACTTCGATTCAATTTTGACTGTTAAATACTCGTAAAATAAAGATTATTTTAATTTTTATATTTACTTAAATGCATATAGTAGACGTTTTCAGAATAGCAAGTGCTGCTTTTACATTACTGGCAAACATAACAAAAAAAATTATATTTATCTTTGACTATGCTGTTTTATACATTCATTCATTTCGGTACCTCTACTATATAAGTAAGACAATAACAGTAACAATTAGCTACCATGGTAGTTTACATTGGAATATATTTTAACGTTTGATAGACGAGCTAATAATAAATTATGTTTCAATGTATTTTTATTAATTAGTCGATCCAAGCACTTTCGTACTTAAAGAAACAACTTCTCTTAAACCATATAAACATTTCTGATACCTCTTAAAAGTTGCAACTGCAGTGATACAAAAATTATTTGTTGCATAGGGGGAGGAGGAAAAGGGCAAAGTTAAGTTGCGCCTGATGCTTCAAAAAGGTCAAATCCGCCACTGGGGACAATTTAAATAAAAGCAACATGAGCCTTGCTTCGGTCCCACATTTATAGTCTTCTAATCTCTTAAGTAACAGTGAGGTAGATAGTGCTACAGCGTATTGATTGTATGCAATATTCAATATCATTTCCTGATATTGTTCTTTAGGATACAATGTGTGTTGGTAATTTTTGTGAAACCCGGCACGGTAGCGCTACTATATACGGTAGATTACAATACGCAGCCTGATGGTAAAGCAAAACTATAATAATTCTCTGTCGACTGATTTCAGAATAACTGGAAACCTTTATTGTTAAAATTCAACTAAAATGGTGCATACCACATTGTAACATACAGAAACGGGGTGTTAAAAAGAGTGTAACAACAAAATAACACCGTATTTTGCTGCATTTATGGGACTTATTGCGATTTTTTAAAATTTACATGTGTAAAGTGAACTTTTGATTCTTACCTCAAACAAGTTATTGCTCTTCAAGTACAACAAACAAAACTGCTTGTTAGAGTTAAGTACTAATGCCATAGTTATCATTATTACTGTGCTTTTTCGAAAGTATACTATATGTACATTAAAGTAATGATAATTTTTTTCCACAAAAATCGTGTACTACGGTTTTTCTGTGATAAACTACTCTCTTCTTCGTGGTTAAGAATGCTCATTACTTTACCACTGCTAATCAAACTAATTGTTGACAAAAAAACTTCAATTTAATGCAAACATTTTGATCTAGGTACTGCCTTTTAATCATCATAGATGATTTTTAAAATTCTTTTGTATTCTAAGTAAACTAAATAGGTATGCATTAAGCAATACTTCAAAATTAGCTATTTATCGAATCAGACATTTTGACGTATTACCTGTGTATATCAGATTTAGTTCTGAATCAAAACTGTCACATTCTCCTTATTGCTAGCGAATTTAATACGAATGCAAATTCAATACATCTGGTGCAGGTGCTTTCTAATTAATCTGTTTCCATTGATAAGTTTTTGCGTTGAAAAGCTACGGCGTTCAAGGCAAAAATGCTTCGTTTTTTGAAACACGTGCGATATCTAATCTATCTACCAGATTGGTACCTGTGATGTGTAAATATTACAGAACTACAAAAATATAAGTTTTAAACGACTCTCTCCAGGAATGGGCTATAACAGGTTAGGTAACTTTACATTTATTTCCGCGGATATGCTTTTAAATCGTGCTGGACTGCGAAACAGGGAAAGATTGTATAATTATTCTTTTAATTGCTACTAGGTATATTACAAGTTATCAGATGAGATCAGATGCGCAAATGATTCATGAGTTTGTACGCGATTGTTTTAAAGATTTATTTACGTTATATATATTTTAACTATGAAGTGTTAGCAGTAGGTGTATTAAGATGTTCTGCGAAAATCAGGACTTTGGATAATTGAACAGATATACAGCACTTCATCGTTTATTTAAATCTTCATCATAGCTGCTACCATGGACACCATTTGGACACAATGAGTAACTACCTATTTTATAAAAATTTAATTTATAATAATGTTTTTTTTTGTTAGCCAAGACTGGATAGTGCTGGTATCTTGGAAATTTATTGTAGGTACTGAAATCTCGGAGTAAAAAATAATTTCGTTTTATAGTTATAGTAAACAGTGTATCTGTACTAAACACTAAGCAAAATTGAGCATATTTACCAGCAAATAATTATTTTATTATCAGTTTTATTAAGGATTTTTTATATATTATTGTATAATACTTGTATCCCTGCAAAAGGAAGAATAAAAGAAATCATCAGTTACATTTTGGATATACTACATCATTTTAAATAATAAATAATATTTTAATTAAAACTAAATGATTTTACAACACTTACAACTTTTCTCTTTGGTTTTTGAATCTCTTTATAATATTGCTACTTCTCACCTATATTTTATTAGTAACGCTAGTGAGATAAAAAAAATTGTCTAAAAGAACCTCTCGCACTAATCAAACACTGACAAAAAAATTATCGATCCGACGTTTCGATTACGCCTGTAATCTATCTCAAAGAAGAGAATTTCAAATTCAAACAAAATATTGTTTCTTGTTAAATCTAGTCAAAAATTGTCGCATTTTTCACTTTTATAATCTTTACATTAGCGAATTAAATTTAATTACTTATTTTAAAATCTCTAATGAGTCATATACATAGTATTTTGTACTTTTATGTTAATCATGTTTGTTGCGTTTCTAATTAGTATTAAGTATTAGTATTAAGACAGCCGGGGTGCTATTTCTTATCGTATAATATAAGAAATGATAAAGAATAGCCATAATCTACTCAGATGCTTAAACTAATACAGGTATATACACAGTAACTGCATTGATACCTGATCCATGCCTTCTACATATAAGACACCAAAGAGCTCGAAGTATTGAAGAAGAGCATGAAAATTGTTATTTTTTTAGGTGTAAACATGTATCCTTTATTTTGTACTTCAACTGAAGTTCATTTAAAATCATAAAAAAATCTCTAATTTTACGAATTCCTTAACTTTTTTCAAAGTTATGAAAAGAAAAAAATTAAATTCCGGTTTCTAGAAATATCTTGCTTAATGAAGTATACGTTAATAGTAGAAATATAGGGCTGAGTTCAGTTTTTAAAAATTCGAATGAATGAACCTAGTATCAAACATTTTTATATTATTTAGAATTAAGCAAATTTATTAAAAACATCGATTTGTTTTTGGCAAACCTATTATACCACGTTAAAGGGTGTCGTTAGTATCTTCATGGCAATGGCATAAAAACTGTTTGAAAAAAAATGTGTATACAGGAAAAAATTGATTCTATAATGAACGTATTTTAGAGCTATGTTTGGAGAAATAAACGACTTTTTGGTAGACCATATCAAATGAATCCACTAGCAGCCAAACTACGTGGTTACAGCTATGTTTAGGTAATGTAGTCTATTGTTACTACCACTTATCACATTTGGTAAAAAACAAGTACCCCAAGATTCTAGCACCACTAGTTGATAAGATACATCGGATGTCTCAATTTCCATTGTACGAAAACAAGTTAGCTTTAAGAAAAACCCCTTAGTGACAATTACGTTTAATTTGTGATAATTTTTCTTTTCCATAATATTTCATACGTTGAATATTGATATAATATGCTTACAAGTATAAGTCAACGAATAAATTTTGTGAAATATCAAGATCATAGAAAATTTTATTTTGGGTTTTAACTCCTAATTCAGTTTGCTTTTGTCTAAAGTCTCCTCGTTGTGATAAATTTAGTTGATCTCTTTTTTAGTAGCCAACCATTTTTGGCACTAAATCCACATTCATCTAGTTATGAAGATGAGACCGGCAACAATAATTTTCTTGCCCATATGGCTCAATTTGCATATTTCATTTTATACTTCTTCAAAAAGCCACGTCATTTTTTGGATTGCCCCGTTAATAATCAATTTGCTCTTCTGTGGGTTTCACGCTGGGAAATACAGATTTAGACCACATTGACGCTTTAAAAAATTTACGCCACTTTTCGACAGCAAATTATATACATAATACATAATGTATATTATATAATATAGCCGAAAGCTTGACTCTAGATAAAAGAAAATTCTTTTAATTAAGCTAAGGTCAAATAAACTCCAAAATAACCACAGATATTGATAAGTACCACCGCTACTTCCTTTAAAACATAATACATAACTATCGACGAATTTACTATATTTCTTTGAAGAGCTTCGTTATACAATCAATCCTTTTGCTTTATGTTTGTTTGATTGTATAAATTTGCATGATACTCAGATGTGACTAAGTTTCGCCACTTCACATTTAAAATGAGCTACAGTTGAGCAATTAACTGCACATCACATCTATGGGTAAAAAATGTTGATTACAATCAGGAAGTTAATACCAGACACCTATTAAATCACTTTCGGGTACAGCAGATGTTGCTCCTTGTTATGTTTGGTGAAATGAAAGTTGACATGTGCGTGTGCCTGTATTTGAAATTATTACTGTGTGTAGAGAATCAAACGTAACAAGGAAAGTTTCTTGTTTAACACAAGTATAAATAGACCAAATTTTTGTGTATTAAATATCACTGGTTACTATTATTTGTTCTATCAATTGATTTGAATTATTAAGGACTAACTAAAGCTGAGCGTTTATCACATTTTATGATTTCTATCCTCAATACAGGATACAGTAAATATACCCTACAATAGCTTACGAGGGTGAATGCTTTCAGCGTCCATAATATAAGATAATATCTTGTCGGATAGATCGCTGTCTCTTGGAAACAAAATTTTGTTTGAACCTGTGTCAGGCAAATTTTGAGGTTCTTCGCCTTTGACAAAGATTACAGGTGAAATCGAAACGTCAGACTATTAACTTTTTGTCAGTGTTTTCAAGAGACAGCGATCTATCCGACAAAATATTATCTTGTATTACAATAGCTTGTTTAATATTTGCTTTGCAGTAATATCTTTGATCAAATAATAGGTTGTAGTAATACCATCATGAAAGAGAGCGAGTTAACTAGTGAAAGAAACTTTTTACTTTAGGGCACATTAGATTTAAAAATGTTTGCCATGAAATTGTGACACCCCTAAAGTGATTATCTGTTTCTTACATTATTGTCTAATTAATGAATTTATTGTACAATTGCTCAAGTCGATCATAACCTTTGTACAACTGCATATTTTAAGTAGGTATGTTTTAATTTCTCTAGCTATTATCAACCCATTTCAGTTCCACTGTATTGTATAGGAGTACAACTGAATTGTTTTTTTCAGTTTTGCCTTCTTCGATGACTAAATATCATCAAAGAAATAATATTAAAATCAATTCAATAACCAATCTCAATTTTTGACGATAAGCTATCTACTGTATCCTTATTATAGTGATTAATTGTGAAAAGATAAAATGACTTGGCTAAGTTCTATATTATACACATTGAACATTGCGATATAATTAAGTACAAAGTTATGTATGTGCAAAGTAAAATACTTTTAAGGAGCATTTCGTTAATTAAAGTTGAAAATGGTAAAACATTATTAATATTTGTCAATAGGCTTATTGCTAAACCATCCTTTTAGTAGAATAAAAAATACTTGTATAGATCTGTTCCATGTCGTTAAAGTTATTATTTTTTTTTAAATTTCAGTTATGCGTAGCAGTCTTTGCAATAGCAGTGCCTTGTGTACTAGGAAAGCCAGGATATGCCGGCCATATTATACAAGGGGGTTATTCTCCACATGCAGTGGATTACTATGTGAGTATTCAATAAATGTGAAATGCCCTACAACATGCAGTGGCGGCACGCCAGGTGACGTAGGTGAAGTTCACCTGAAATCTGCACCTATCTAAAGTGATAATAATAAATTCTAATAAACATATAAATAATATAACTTACAGGATTTTGCTCCGTTTCCAGTCCATGGCTCGAATATGTTCATTCTCTTTAGGATGCGAAAGCCTCTTTAAAACCAAGTATTAAAAAGTACTAATTGTTGAGCGGGTACGTTTATATCATCAGTCACCAGTAGCGTGCCAAGAAATTTTGTCAATAGCATATAAAAAATTATTATAAATTAATCATACAATTTTTACAAGAGAACATATTTTTATACAAATAAACTTATTTCTTTAATATAAATATATTATATATTATATATAATAATATATAATATAATATATATTATTATATAATATATTAGAGATATTATTATTCCTTACAACAAGATTATCAAGATAACGCTCACAAACAGAGCTAAACGCAATTAATTCGGAGCAAAATAGCAAGATACAGTGACGAAAAATATACTACAGCATTAAATGAAAATTGAAAACCCACAACTTTTCGTTGAAAACAAAATCAAAATACACTAAATAAGACACAAGTGATTTATGAACTGCAAGTGTCACTGGTTGTCGCAGATGCATTCTGTGGACACATGCTATGTCTTGCATCTAAATACTTCAAAATTCATCGTTAATCCATATTTCAGTCAATGCAATAGTATTATATTCTTCCTATATCATACAGCATTAAACAGCACACCAACATTTGTGTGCAATCCCTTGGCAATAAGATTGGACTTTGTGGATATTCAGTTTTTTCTGTACTATATCAAAACAAATCTGTATCCTGCTGAAAATCATTAATTATGACAAACAGCACCCCTTATTATGAGGTGATAGCGATTTTACATGAGTTACATCGGTAGTTGCCAGATCTGATAAGTCTTTATTATATTCTGTTGAGCAGTCTTCTGTACTTGAAGAATATTAACTTTCTTGTCCTTGGAGCAGTTTTCCTATCGATGCTTTGTCACTGTCATTATCTACACTTTCGAGTGTTTTACAAATAAACATTAGAATTGGTTGAGATGGGGCGGAGAATATCCAATGCTGTTTATCATTTGAGAATCTTTGTTTTTTTAGAAACGCATGGTCTCAATACAGCTGTGTTTTCTTCTGTGTAATCTTACCCAGCATTCTTATGCAAAATCCGCTTTCAAATTCTTATTGAGATTTTTCTACTAAATTTGCATTGTTTTTAGAACTAAGAAAAATTTAGTTATTACATACTTTACGCAACGCAATTTTCATGCTGGAGGAAGGGCGAATAAACAAACCAAATGTTGTTTTTGTGTATTTCTAGAAGGCTTTTTTGTAAAATATTTTTCGCAGTAAAAATAATTAGGTCACTAGTAAAACCAGAGTTAGGTATAGGTATAGTTGAAGTGCCCACTTTGCGTTTGTGTGTGAACATATATCGGCAAAGAGGATATTTTTCTAATTCCCCATAATACTTTTTCTCTTCTAAATTAAATGATGCACGTGTATTCTAATAAGACATGATTTGTCCAGGCACCACCGAAATACGCCTTCAAGTATGGAGTAGCGGATCCACATACCGGAGACGTGAAGAGTCAGAAAGAAGTTCGCCACGGAGATGTGGTGAAAGGACAATATTCTTTGGTGGAACCAGATGGCTCTGTTCGTACAGTGGATTACAGTGCTGATCCAGTAAATGGTTTCAATGCTGTGGTCTCCAAGAGTGCGCCATCTGTTCACGTCGCTCCTGTAGTTAAGGAGGTAGTACCTGCCGTTGTGAAACAGGTGGTACCCGTGTCTTACGTTAAATCAGCTCCTGTAGTTGCAAAGACCATTGTTGCGTCACCGTCGCTATATACATCAATAGGTAGGTGCGCTATTTTACTATGTGTGTACATGCGTTATACTGTATTTATCTAGTTATTTGTGGAACAACGCACACATTGGGTAATTATTTTACAGTAATCTTCTGGTACAAATCAAACTATAATTTACAGCATAATTAAATTTGATAATTACAACTTTGCTAGATATACAGCTTGTAAAGTTAGATTACAATAGTATTTTTTATTAAATACAAAAGATGATTGATGCTTAATAAAACCATCTTCTGGTAAACAAGAGTTTGGCGACAGTTGATAAGATAAGATTGATAAGAATAAAAATTTTATTCCGATGAATTAAGTGGTTCATGACGATAACTGTACCTACATAAAATTACCATCTATAGGCGGTGAGCGAATGCCGCTTTGCAGCGCCTCGCAGCGGGTAACTCACACATTTTTGGTGGGTAATCCTAACCTACAGCCTTCTGTCAAAAAGCGGTTTAATCACGGAAAATAGATACAGTGATATATTTTGGATTACAAAGCATAAAATTTGATCATTGTACTGACGGGACGTATAAAAATAGTAACCGGCAATATCGGTAATTATCCAGAATACCGTACTTTCGCCAAATAAAGTGAAATTTTGCACACTCCTAGAATACACTCTCGTAACATGAATATCCGTTTCTTGGGGTCACATTTTATTTTCGAAGTGTGTTTCTCCCTGTAGGTACTGATAGTGTCACATGCTTCTTTAATGGTTCCTTTACCTTCAGTCGTGCCACGCGAGTGATTTCATACTACTCAAAAAAAAACACGGCCTAAGAACCAAAATGAAACCMCACTCYCGAGTCGCGAAACCACACCGCATAGGAACAACATGGTRCGTTGTMCTGCAGGTCCACGATAAAAACTCATTTTTCAAAAACCAGACGCAACCGCAGAAAATTCATTTCAGATTCATCTTCAGAGGGCAATGTTTTAATTGTGTGCAATTTCGGCGATTGTCCGGTATTCTGCACAATTAGCGCAATATTAAGTAGAATGCCATACCTACTCATTTTCTCTGAGGATACTACTAATCCACAATTTGCGACGTTCTTCTTCATGAGGTTTGGATGGAAAGCAGTAAAATTTAACCGATTTGTCTGTGTTTGCATAACTGTTACAGTCCACAACACAGCAATTTTGTTTACTTCACGCAAAGAGCATACATATTTTTCAGCACTCTTGTTGATGACTGTCAAAGAATATATCTACTGGTGTAATTCTTTGATCACTAGACAGACATAAATAAGATAATTAGTTAAGTTAGGCTACAGTAATGGCAGCATACACCATACAGCTGAGGCAACTGACAGCAAATGTGTTTACCCTACAGTAAACTGTAGTTTACCCACCAAAAATGCCAGGTTTCACCGATGGTGGCGCCGTTCGCTCATCGCCTATAGGTACCTACCTCTTAACATGTTGCTAAGTAACAAAACAGGAGTTTTTGTAAATATCTGCTTTACAATGCTCAAACACATAGCTAGCTCGATTTAGAATTGGATGTATAACAATGCTTTAGTGGGGGTATTTATAAKAGTGCTATTTTCATTATAAACCTGACACAGAAAACCGCCTTTTTTCAGATTTAACTGATGTGCGTGACGCGTGACCCTAAGTTGCTAACACAAAAACACTTCTTCATTGTATAATTTATTTGTAAGCTTCTAGAAAAGGAATAAGCGTGACCTAAAAAAATATTATTACTTGCTAAATAGTATTTTAGTTTTCAAATATTTGACTAAACTGATGTGTTCATTCTACCAATTTTGTTATCTCTTATTAGACTCTCACATGTTGAGTTTGTAATAAAAAGCTTAACCAAACTCTAGCTTTAAATAAATCAAAAGATCAATCCATGTTTTGAATCCGTTTAGATCGTATAATCAGTATATCATAGCAACTGTTGAAGAGAAAATATCAAAACTATGTAATAAAACAGCATTTTCCTTCTTCTATTAAATTGCGAAAACTGCGCTGCCCTATCTTAATTAGGTTAGAGGGTATTCGCGATTTTCTTAAGCACTGCAAACGTCAAATTTTTCACAAAATTACAGATAACGCCAAAACATCTTAAGGAAGTTTTTCGTTTAAAATAACAAAGCTGGTAAGCATGGTTGGTATAACTAGACGTGCGCCATCTTGAAAATAATTTTATTGCGCGGCCAAGTAACCCAAAGAAGTTCGATGTAATACATGAATATGTCTGGGTTGTATAAAGTTGACAATAAACTAGAAAGGTTTTGTCATTTCTAGATAATGCTACGTCTCATGAAACAACGTGGAATTAATCAAGGCATAATTTAAAATTGTAAAGTGATGTAGGTATACTCGTAGAATTATTTTCGATAATAAACAATACATGAATAAATCAAAAGAACTCGCTCCAATAGTTTATTAAGTTACAACAGAAGACGAGAGAATTTAAGTAGAGTGGAAAGAGACATCTAAAAATTATGTTTCTGACAATGACAGTGAATTATGTGATAATGTTAAAGAATCTCTTATATTGTACGCCGATAAATCAAGTAAGAGTACAAAAATTAATAACATGAAATTAATTATATAATTAATTAACTTATTCATTAACGGATATTTTGTTACATTGTGTTTAAATCTAATACGAAACCCGCTATAATAGTGATCTTCGCCTTCACAAGATTAAACTCATTTTAAGAGTTTTATTGTATTAAGAAAATCCTCCCTGTTTGATTTTAACATAGAAAACAGTAATTGTGAAGAAACATACTTTTGAACTTTTCTTTAACAACAGGCTTGCCTTATGGTACCATTAAGTAGTAGGTGCCCACCTTGCATTTCCTAGGCTACGCCCATGGTCACTCAAAAATATTAAACGACTTCCAAGCCATATCCGACCTCGCAGGTGGCTTGAGATTATTACATATTTCTTGAAGAAACGAACGGTTGTTTGTTACTTTTACTTGTAGAATTTTAGAGGGTATTAAGTTAGCTTATAAACTGACACAAAAGTTATATCAGAAAGCAAGTCAGCTTAAAAATTATTAGTATCACAAGCTACAGTTTGTCCTAAGTTACCCGATTTTATGGTACCGCAAAAAGCAAACGACACTTGTGATTGTTCAATATTTAACAAAAACACACTTTGAAACAAGGATTTTTGGAGTGCTTTTTATGTTTTTCAAAGTTAAAGTTTTGTTCAACAACTACAATAGTTCTTTGTGTACGACGCTAATCCCCATGTAGCAAGACAAGGAAATGTTCAAATACTGCTAAATTGTAATACACGCTCAATTTTTGTGTGAAAGTTGTTTTAGTATTGAAGATTATTATATATATATATATATATATATATATATATATATATATATATATATATATATATATATATATATATATATATTGGGAAGTTTTGAGGGGTATTCGACCTTACGGGTTTGAAATAAGTACACTCTTTTTACATTGCCGAGCTTTCGATTATAATTTTAGTCATCATCGGGGCTACTACAAAAATTACAAAGTTTAAGTAACAAATGGTTGTTTTTTTTATAAACATGTTCTTACCGAATTTGAGGTTACAAAATTTAAGTTGCCAATCTTGCGAAGTTTTATGTAATAACATTCTATACTGGTTGTTTACTTTCTGGATCAACTGTGCTTTACTTAACTTTTACAAAAACAATTTACCATACATTGATTGAGACGATTACAACAGATTAAAAATTTTTAAGTTTACACGTTAAAATCGTTAAAATCAGTTCGAAATCACAGCCGTCAGTTTAAAATGTCAGTGTCAAACGCCACAGCTCCAACACCGTTGCCAAACTTTAAGAGAGTCAGTATCTGTTTCTGTTATTTAATGTTAATTTTGATTTTTTATTTTTATTATTTAAATAATGTTATCAGAAAGTAGGTAAGTATAAATGTTACTTAATTTTTGTGTGTCTGATTTTTTGTTTATAGTATTTTTGTGTTTGTTTATTTGATACATTTCTAAAATAAGTCGTTTTTTTGTGTTACTTTCTGTTTCTAAAATTTTTATGTTTTCCCAATTTATTGCATGTTCGTTTTGTAGTGCATGTTCAGTTAATGAGCAACGGTCTCTCTTTTTTGTGATATCGCTTTTGTGAAGGGCTACTCTATTAGTTAACCACTGTGATGTCTGTCCGACATATACACTACCACAACTGTTACATTCTATAGAGTAAACTACATTTGATCGAAACTTTATAGGAACCTTGTCTTTTAATTTGCTAAAAAGATTTAGGCCTTTTTTGTTATTTTTAATGGCTATTTTTATATTTTCGGTTTGAAAGGTTCTAATGATTTTAGTTGATAAGTCTGATATATTTGGGAGGGACCCAAATCGTCCATTTTCTTCGGTTTTATTTTGTGTGGTGATATCTAGATGTTGCCGATTCTCCACATTTTCCAAATGTCCGTTGTTTGTTGTACAGAAAAGAATTTTGTTTATTAATGTTTTTGGATATGAATTTTGTAAGAGCATGATTTTAAGTTTTTTTAGGTTTTTATTTACTAGATTTTCATGTGAAATTTTAATTATTCTTTGTTTCATCTGTTTTATGAAATTTGTTTTAATTTTTATCGAATGATTTGATGAGAAATTTAAGTACCTACCGGAAGATGTGGGTTTTTGATACCAGTCCAATATTAGAGTGCTATTTTGCCTTATAACCCTTGTGTCTAGAAAAGGCACACTTTTTTCCGCTTCCCTCTCTACAGTGAATTTTATATTTTGATCGAAAGAGTTAAAAATTGTCATAATTTCTTCTATGCTATTTCTGGGAATTACTAATAGTAAGTCATCTACAAATTTTTTGATAAACGTTATTTTACAATTTAGTTTTGGTATACATGTGTCTAGTAAATGGTCCATTATGTATTGTGCCAGGATAGGGCTTAATTTGGAGCCCATGGTGCAACCAAAAATTTGTTTATAGTATTTGTTTTCATAAGAAAAATAACTGCTATCTAGTGTGAATATTATCATCTCTATGAATAACTCTTTTCTTTTATTTATGTTTGTAATCTTTGGACATCTGAAGTGGGGATCTATTTTTTGCCAGTTTTCTTGTAATATTTTAACTACTAATTTTTTCGAAATATTTCCAAAAATATTTATTACGTCTAATGATATTATTTCATGGTCCGGTGGAATGTGTATGCCTTTTACTGACTCTGCAAATTGGAAACTATCTTTTATGTAATATACATTATTTGTATCGTATGATTTTGTTAAAATGTCACAGAGTAACTTTGACAATTGCATTGTTGGGCTTTGAATGCTTGAGACTATCGGTCTTAAGGGGACATTTGGTTTGTGGAGTTTCGGGTTTCCATAAATCTTTGGGCTTATTGAGTTATATGTTTTGTACATTTTTGCATTTTCGGCAGTTAGGTGTTTTATTTTTTCTAATGTATTTATATAGTTGTTAGCTTTTGTTTTAATGGTTCGAGTTGGGTCACATCTCAATTCTTTGAAACAGTCTACATCTGATAAAATATCTCTCATTTTGCTCTGATATTGTTCTCTGTCCACGACAACCGTGACTCCCCCCTTATCACTATTTAAAACAAGTAAGTCTTGGTGTAATTTCAAATACTTTAATGTTTGGTTATACATTGTGTCCGTTTGATTCTTTATATATTTATTTTTGTTAAAATGACTTGTTATTAAGCTTGTTACTTTTGCTCTATAGTAATCTCTACGTTCTTCGGATATGTGTTCTAAAATGTTTTCTATGTCTGCAACCAGTTTTCCCCTGTGAATATCTTTTATGTTTGTCTTAAAACTAAATTTTGGTCCCAATGCTAATGTTGTTTTTACATTCTGTGGCACACTTGTCGTAGACAGATTTACAAACCATTTTTCTTGTGTTTTAAAGTTACTGTTTATGTTTTGTTTTAATTTTGTTAATTTGTTTAAATTTTTTGTTTTTGTTTTGTGGAAAATTATGTTGAATTTGATTTTGAGTCTTCTTTGATATTCATTTATCACATGTTGTGGTAGCGTTTGCTGTAATTTCGACACTATTGAACTTGTTAATTAAATAATTAAATAATTAAATAATTAAATTAATTTAATATATATATATATATATATATATATATATATATATATATATATATATATACATCAATATATTATTCCTGAACCAATTGACTTTAGCTAAAATCCTGAACCATCCTTAAATCAGGCTCAAACCAAATATTTTATTGAGTATATTTGTTAATTATTTACTATCACTGTCAATTTACTAAATTATACGCGACAAAATCACAAAATTAATTTTAATTTTTATACAAAGAATTTAGTATGTTCCTGAGCCCATTGATCAATCCGGTCCTGAACCAGTATGTATGTTCATCAGGACATCCTGATCCATGTGGTGGGGGAAGTAGACGTAAGACCAAATAGTTGCCCGGTCAGCCATGAGCCCTCAGTATCTGACTACATAGAATTAATGAATAATAATAAATGTCAATGCTCATTCTTTTAATAATCATAATCGCAGTAAAATATAGGTAATACAATTTTGTTGATTTTTTAATTATTAAAATAAATTACACTATAAATTTAGTGAATGAACAAAATACTATTTTTGATTATAATATGGCCAAATATGGTTCCAATTAAAAACAGACAGTTTGACCAGTACATCAGAAAGAAACCATTATTTTAAAATACTGAAGTAGACTTAAAGAAAAGACAACGAGTTAGTGTAAAATATTTCTGTAAAATTGGACCCCCTGTACTGTACAGTTAGAAAGACTTTTGTAGTATAGTTTTTTTTTGTAGTATAGCTGGTCAAATAATTTTACTTCCGCATCCAATGGATGGGGAAGCACTGTATCGGGAAAAAAAATTTCAAAAATTTTTATTTGCTCGATCGCTTTAAAATGTTCGAAAACGTCCACAAACAAATTTTGAGCAAAAAAATTTTCTCGTCTGTGTGTGTACTCCATAACTTTCGAAAGACTTAACATATGAACTTGAAATTTGGCACTCAACTACCCAAACTGTTTATAAGTTATTTGCAAAAAACAGTCACTTAAAAAACGGTTTTTTCTAAATATTTCCGAAAATACTTAACATATTCAAAAAGTAAAAGTACCATCAGACAGGAAATAATATTTTTCACCAAAAGTATTGTAAAAAGTTTTCCAAAATTTTGACATTTTTGAAATATTTCAAAGAAACTGGATTTTGGACCCCGTCCACACGATTTTTTTTAAATTGTGCTATTATGTAGAAAATCAAATTTGCGATCGAAAAGCACTCTTGCAATTTTTTTGTTAAGTTAATAATTTTCGAGTTATTTAGAAAAATCTGATTTTACAAACTTATGGATTTTTGCAAATATCGCGAAAACCGTTTGTCGTAGAAAAAAATGTGTAGAGAAAAAAATGCTCAAAACCTCATAATTGATCGTTTAATATAAGAAATAAAAGTGTAAATGTCATTTTGACAATTTGATGTCGAAGCAGGTGGAAGTATTGCTTCAATTTGCAGCGGTTTTTAGATATAGCATAGTGCGAATTGAAAACAGAAATTAAAACTGCTAAATCGTATGAATGCCTAACTTAGAATTCGCAAAGCATTTTCCATTTCATTTATGGACAAAAGGCGTATCTAGCTCGTTGAATAAACGTTGACCTAGAGATGACATGTTTAGCTCTTTATAAGATATCTATCTTGTATACTTAAAATGAAATTAAATACATCCTGACAATACATGAAGCGGTACCTTTGATCTTTTCGATTAGGTTTCAAGGACCTTGAACAACTAGTCCCTTTAAATGGATTGTGCATTTTGCCCGCGAAGTTCAATTTGATGAACTGTTATGGGAATTCTGTCCGCAGTGTCCGGCCGGATAAACATCAAAATCAGCTGGCTTGCAATAAGAAGCCGCCAGGATGTCAATTTTAATTTAACCAACAGCAGTATAGTATCAGCGGAATACTAACGAATAGGTATGTGAACAATGTGGCTGAAGACAGCTTCAGATTCAGATTCGAGAAACGAATTTTTACAGCGGACCAAACAAATCATCAACCATAAACGGTAAACACGCTGAATTACTAATTACGTGCTAATGCTACAACGCAAACTGTGTTAAATCATATCTCCTACCACAAAAATTCAAGTCTCTGCCATCCAACCTTCCCCTAAAAATAATCAATCCCTTAGGACTTAAAACTTTCTCATGAGGAGAAATTAAGAGCCGGTCACCATGAAATAATTACTCCATACGCGACTCAAAAATTCGCAGAGACTAGAGGAATAGTTGATACAGGTTAAAAATAACATATCAATTAGACACGAAAAAATTCAGAGAGACCACCCCGAAATCACCCCCGCAAACATTCAAAAATTCACAGAGACTAGCGGAATAGTTGATACAGGTTAAAAATTTACATGTGGGTCTCTAATATAAGTATAAATAACATATCAATCAGACACGAAAAAATTCAGAGTCGACCACCCCGAAATCACCCTAGCAAACATTCAAAAATTCACAGAGACCAGCGGAATAGTTGATACAGGTTAAAAATTTGCATGTGGGTCTCTAATATAAGTATAAATAACATATCAATCAGACACGAAAAAATTCAGAGTCGACCACCCCGAAATCACCCCCGCAAACATTCAAAAATTCACAGAGACCAGCGGAATAGTTGATACAGGTTAAACATTTGCATGTGGGTCTCTAATATGAGTATAAATAACATATCAATCAGACACGAAAAAATTCAGAGTCGACCATCCCGAAATCACCCCCGCAAACATTCAAAAATTCACAGAGACCAGCGGATTAGTTGATACAGGTTAAAAATTTGCATGTGGGTCTCTAATATAAGTATAAATAACATATCAATCAGACACGAAAAAATTCAGAGTCGACCACCCCGAAATCACCCCCGCAAACATTCAAAAATTCACAGAGACCAGCGGAATAGTTGATACAGGTTAAAAATTTGCATGTGGATCTCTAATATAAGTATAAATAACATATCAATCAGACACGAAAAAATTCAGAGTCGACCACCCCGAAATCACCCCCGCAAACATTCAAAAATTCACAGAGACCAGCGGAATAGTTGATACAGGTTAAAAATTTGCATGTGGGTCTCTAATATAAGTATAAATAACATATCAATCAGACACGAAAAAATTCAGAGTCGACCACCCCGAAATCACCCCCGCAAACATTAAAAAATTCACAGAGACCAGCGGAATAGCTGATACAGGTTAAAAATTTACATGTGGGTCTCAAATATAAGTATAAATAACATATCAATCAGACACGAAAAAATTCAGAGTCGACCACCCCGAAATCACCCTTGCAAACATTCAAAAATTCACAGAGACCAGCGGAATAGTTGATACAGGTTAAAAATTTGCATGTGGGTCTCTAATATAAGTATAAATAACATATCAATCATACACGAAAAAATTCTGAGTCGACCACCCCGAAATCACCCCCGCAAACATTAAAAAATTCACAGAGACCAGCGGAATAGCTGATACAGGTTAAAAAGTTACATGTGGGTCTCAAATATAAGTATAAATAACATATCAATCAGACACGAAAAAATTCAGAGTCGACCACCCCGAAATCACCCTTGCAAACATTCAAAAATTCACAGAGACCAGCGGAATAGTTGATACAGGTTAAAAATTTGCATGTGGGTCTCTAATATAAGTATAAATAACATATCAATCATACACGAAAAAATTCAGAGTCGACCACCCCGAAATCACCCCCGCAAACATTCAAAAATTCACAGAGACCAGCGGATTAGTTGATACAGGTTAAAAATTTGCATGTGGGTCTCTAATATAAGTATAAATAACATGTCAATCAGACACGAAAAAATTCAGAGTCGACCACCCCGAAATCACCCCCGCAAACATTCAAAAATTCACAGAGACCAGCGGATTAGTTGATACAGGTTAAAAATTTGCATGTGGGTCTCTAATATAAGTATAAATAACATATCAATCAGACACGAAAAAATTCAGAGTCGACCACCCCGAAATCACCCCCGCAAACATTCAAAAATTCACAGAGACCAGCGGAATAGTTGATACAGGTTAAAAATTTGCATGTGGGTCTCTAATATAAGTATAAATAACATATCAATCAGACACGAAAAAATTCAGAGTCGACCACCCCGAAATCACCCCCGCAAACATTAAAAAATTCACAGAGACCAGCGGAATAGTTGATACAGGCTAAAAATTTGCATGTGGGTCTCTAATATAAGTATAAATAACATATCAATCAGACACGMAAAAATTCAGAGTCGACCACCCCGAAATCACCCCCGCAAACATTCAAAAATTCACAGAGACCAGCGGAATAGTKGATACAGGTTAAAAATTTGCATGTGGGTCTCTAATATAAGTATAAATAACATATCAATCAGACACGAAAAAATTCAGAGTCGACCACCCCGAAATCACCCCCGCAAATATTCAAAAATTCACAGAGACCAGCGGAATAGTTGATACAGGTTAAAAATTTGCATGTGGGTCTCTAATATAAGTATAAATAACATATCAATCATACAGGAAAAAATCAGAGTCGACCACCCCGAAATCACCCCCGCAAACATTCAAAAATTCACAGAGACTAGCGGAATAGTTGATACATGTTAAAAATTTACATGTGGGTCTCTAATAAGTATAAGTATAAATAACATATCAATCAGACACGAAAGAAATCAGAGTCGGCCACCCCGAAATTACCCCCGCAAGCATTCAAAAATTCACAGAGACTAGCGGAATAGTTGATACAAGTTAAAAATTTGCATGTGGGTCGCTAATATAAGCATAAATRAMATGTCAATCAGACACGAAAAAATTCAGAGTCRACCACCCCGAAATCACCCCCGCAAACATTCAAAAATTCACAGAGACTAGCGGAATAGTTGATACAGGTAATACAGCAGACGCAAGGATTGTCAGCTTTCATTTAAAAATGTATCTATGTCTAGGGCTGCCATCTCTAAAACCTGCCCCCCCCCCAGGACCAGAAGCGTAAGTTCCCCGGATTTTGGAGCTTTCACCCCGGACATTTCAATACTTTTTTCATTCGCTTACATCTTGATTAAAATATATTTTACTCCGTACCTGATAGAAGAAAACTTTAATTTTAAGCCTCTTTTGTTGAACGAAATAGTGTGTTTAATCGTTCTTGTGACGACAAGTGAGTAATTTTGATTTAATTTTTAACCTTTTCAGATACTAAATAAAAAATGAACAAACCCAGTATTAGATACTCAGTTAATAAAATTAAATGAAAACTTGTTTAGCTCTTCATTTTCCCATACAATTAACAATATTTACCCGGACTACAATTTAAACCCCGCCCGGACGCTCCCCGTACGTCTTCCAAACTAAGACAAATCCGGGGAAATCCGGATGGATGGCAGCCCTATCTATGTCCATCGCAGCGATATCTTTACTTTTATGTATTTGGGGTGATAATATTTTAACTTTACGGCACCCTCTTATGTGGGCAAATACGAATATTCTTGATTGTGGTTAACATATTTGTGCTCTGTGTCTCTGTGAATTTTTGAATGTTTGCGGGGGTGATTTCGGGGTGGTCGAGTCTGAATTTTTTCGTGTCTGATTGATATGTTATTTATACTTGTATTAGAGACCCACATGCAAATTKTTAACCTGTATCAACTRATCCGCTGGTCTCTGTGAATTTTTGAWTGTTTGCGGGGGTGATTWCGGGGTGGTCGACTCTGAATTTTTTCGTGTTTGATTGATATGTTATTTATACTTATATTAGAGACCCACATGCAAATGTTTAACCTGTATCAACTATTCCGCTAGTCTCTGTGAATTTTTGAATGTTTGCGGGGGTGATTTCGGGGTGGTCGACTCTGAATTTTTTCGTGTCTGATTGATATGTTATTTATACTTATATTAGAGACCCACATGCAAATTTTGAACCTGTATCAACTATTCCGCTAGTCTCTGTGAATTTTTGAATGTTTGCGGGGGTGATTTCGAGGTGGTCGACTCTGATTTTTTTCGTGTATGATTGATATGTTATTTATACTTTTATTAGAGACCCACATGCAAATTTTTAACCTGTATCAACTATTCCGCTAGTCTCTGTGAATTTTTGAATGTTTGCGGGGGTGATTTCGGGGTGGTCGACTCTGAATTTTTTCGTGTCTGATTGATATGTTATTTATACTTATATTAGAGACCCACATGCAAATTTTGAACCTGTATCAACTATTCCGCTGGTCTCTGTGAATTTTTGAATGTTTGCGGGGGTGATTTCGGGGTGGTCGACTCTGAATTTTTTCGTGTCTGATTGATATGTTATTTATACTTATATTAGAGATCCACTTGCAAATTTTTAACCTGTATCAACTATTCCGCTGGTCTCTGTGAATTTTTGAATGTTTGCGGGGGTGATTTCGGGGTGGTCGACTCTGAATTTTTTCGTGTCTGATTGATATGTTATTTATACTTATATTAGAGACCCACATGCAAATTTTTAACCTGTATCAACTATTCCGCTGGTCTCTGTGAATTTTTGAATGTTTGCTAGGGTGATTTCGGGGTGGTCGACTCTGAATTTTTGCGTGTCTGATTGATATGTTATTTATACTTTTATTAGAGACCCACATGCAAATTTTTAGCATGTATCAACTATTCCGCTGGTCTCTGTGAATTTTTGAATGTTTGCGGGGGTGATTTCGGGGTGGTCGACTCTGAATTTTTTCGTGTCTGATTGATATGTTATTTATACTTATATTAGAGATCCACATGCAAATTTTTAACCTGTATCAACTATTCCGCTGGTCTCTGTGAATTTTTGAATGTTTGCGGGGGTGATTTCGGGGTGGTCGACTCTGAATTTTTACGCGTCTGATTGATATGTTATTTACACTTATATTAGAGACCCACATGCAAATTTTTAACCTGTATCAACTAATCCGCTGGTCTCTGTGAATTTTTGAATGTTTGCGGGGGTGATTTCGGGATGGTCGACTCTGAATTTTTTCGTGTCTGATTGATATGTTATTTATACTTATATTAGAGACCCACATGCAAATTTTTAACCTGTATCAACTATTCCGCTGGTCTCTGTGAATTTTTGAATGTTTGCGGGGGTGATTTCGGGGTGGTCGACTCTGAATTTTTTCGTGTCTGATTGATATGTTGTTTATACTTATATTAGAGACCCACTTGCAAATTTTTAACACAATTTGCGTTGTGGTWTTAGCACGTAATTAGTAATTCTGCGTGTTTACCGTTTATGTTTGATGATTTGTTTGGTTCGCTGTAAAAATTCGTTTCTCGAATCTGAATCTGAAGCTGTCTTCAGCCACATTGTGAACATACCGAAGAGTCCTTTAAGTGGGTTGTGTCAGTTCATCTGTCTCTAATTTTAAGCTTCCTTTTTCAAGTGTCACCTATTGTTAGGATAATTACCCTTTAATTATGGCTTGTTCAGGTTGTTTCAAATTTTATAGCAAATTTAGTGATACATTTAATGAATATAATTCTTAATTTTTTATAAAAGGATGTAATGTCTACATCTTCGACAAGGAATGTGGCTGCAACATGAAGATGTGCCTCTTAACAAGTACACGAAGTTTTTAAAACCAACAATACTAACACAAAGGAATCGGTAGAAGTTGACCAAAAAATTGCGGCCACCCAGGTTCCCAGATTTATCAAGATTATGCTTTTTATGAGGATGCATAAAAAGTATTATATAGCATACAACACCTACGCCTTCTATATGTTTATTTTTCAATACTGGTAGTTGACGTACCTAATTTAGATTTATGAATAAATAATTGATTTTATAAATTCCTTTTTTCTGCATCAGCATATGTTTCTATTTGCTATTTTAAAAAATATATAAAAATAATAAAAAGATAAAGAATAAGCCGATAAAGGAATAAAAATTAGCCATTTGCGCATGTAAAAAATTATACTTTTCTATTAAAAAAATAATGTATCAGTGATATGACTTAATGAAATTTAAAAAGTGTCCAGTAGATTTTATTCCCTGATGACAATGCCAAAGTAGTTGTAAAAGTTGCTATTTATTTTTTTTTAATTTTGGTACTGACGGTGGCTTTTAGGTAGCAGAAAACGCTCTACCATATTATTGTAAATAAATAATACAAAACAATGTTATTTGTATCATGCCATGTATAAATCAAAATGTTCCTAGATTAAAGCGGTTTAATGATTCATATAAGTATAATCCGTTTCTGACCTTACATAATCAGAAACCTTAAATCAAAATATTTTAATTCAATCAATAGCATATCATAAGTTATAGCCCGCAATTCTCCTCTCAACGTAGCCTCTCCTGCGCCCTCCCTTCTTCGACTCACAGTCCCCGCACAGAATTATAGGAGTAAAATTGTTGTTGGTTCAGGATGATTATTATACAGATATACACCCGCGGTGGCGACTACAGCGCCACCATCGGCTCGGTGCTAAAACGGTGGAACTACGAAATGGAGATTCGTCTAAACATGAGCCATTTTGAAATTCATTCTACGGGCATTAGAGGTCACCATGGAAGCGTGCGTACGGTTTGAAAACCTGAACCACATATATGGTTCAGGTTTTCCAGAGTGGTTCAGGTTTTTGCATTCAGAAACATACATTTGGTTCAGGAACATACTATTCCGCTATATATATATATATATATATATATATATATATATATATATATATATATATATATATATATTCAAAGAACGTACAAATAATACTTAATTGTAATGTATTAAGAATTACATCAAGTACAGTTGTTCTCAAGTATACAAAAGTAAAACATCGTCACTACAGATTAACATTGTCACACAAAATACAGACAACAACAGCAAACACGTTTTTTAGGTCCATTACGGGATCAACCTTATTGCAATAAAAGAATTAATGAATACTAATATACCGTCGATACTTATATACATATTTCGTATCGTAAATAAATATTGACTATTGGTATATATATGACTATCGATTTATTTTTATTTACCTAAAAATATCGCTAGTCATTAGTCTATCGACATAATACAATCCCCGCACTAGTTTTCAAATTGCTAAAATTCCAGCCTGACTTGGGATATGTCTTTTGTCAACGTCGTCAAAACCTCCGACCTTGGTAGCTTCTCCGTGATTTGTGTTTGCTGCTAGAAGGATTATATCGGGTCGATTTAGAAGGTTCAGGTCTATTAGTTGGACTGGCGTGCACGCTAACGTTTTCAGACGCCGTATGATAAGTACCAGAAGGCGAAGAGCTTTCAGAACCACTTCGTGTTCTTGAAGTCGAAGCTTTTGCCGGACTGGTAGGATCACTCCCGGTGGAACGAACTGATTTATTACGCAAATCATAATTGCTTCGTGGCCCGGAATCACTTTGCGTGTGCTTCAGTTTCTTCGGCTCCCGACTCGTCGATGGAATGCTGACGTCACTCTTTTTTTTCTTTTCAGCTTGAGTTTCTCTTCTAGTAGGCGAGGGACTCCGTTCAGATGTAGTTTCAAAGGAAGTGATGTCTTCAGAATGTTCTTGCGCAGCTATTTCTCTCTCACTGGTCGGTGGAGAACGAAGGAAATTGTATAAACTCGCCGCTGGAGTACTTAAATTATCACCATTCAGCAATTCGGGTCGCTCAAATCTGATTGCAAGGCCTCTATGCCATAAGAGTCGGCATTTTTGCTTGATTGATAAACACTGATAAAAACAAATTCCACCAAGTATAAAGCCTGCAAGGAACAATAAAAATCTGCAAATCACTTTGTGCCAATACGAAGCTTGTTCTAGGTCGGATTGCTCAATGCTTGCAACGTTTAGCATCCTATTGTTGATCTCATCGTCTGGGTTGTTAAGTGTTTGTACTTGACACAACATTTTTACACTATGTTTCACTTTAGACAGAGGAATACTACTTTATCTTGTTCTGAAGACGTACATTTTAATACTGCCTCGAGGTTTTTAGGTTCATCCCATTTTTTGTGTATTCAATGGTAAAAGCAAATGGCAGGCTCCTCAATCAGGTGAACAGGGTTCAATGGCATGGCGGGAGATATAAAACTATTAAACCTAGAGCTGCCGTAAAAGAAAACTCAGTATGATAGTATGCTAAAGGTTTGGATACCGAAATGAATAGCATATATTTAAGTGAAATGAAGACCGACCGTCTGCCTTACGTATATCATGTGCATAAAACAACATCTGGAAAAATTGGAATAGTCCCGAATATGCGAAAATATATAAAATCAGACGCTCTGAATGGAAGCCTTTTTGGTAACAGACGATCGAAAATAGCCAAAAAATTAGTCATTATCTAGTGATCGCGTACCACTACGACAATCAGTTCAAAATATAAGAACAATTAATTAAACTTATTCAAAGTACGAAGAGAAAATTTGGGCAGACGTCCGATTTTAACAGTAGACGCCGTTAATACTTGAACTGCTTGGTATCGCAAATAATAATAGATAGTAGCTCGGTGTTGCGTATTAATAATACATTAAATGACTGGGAATTATTCTAGGTATTCCTTTATCGTGTATTTCAAGTACTAGTTTTATTTTTCTGTCTTCAGGTAAGTATAAGATGAAATTATATTAATGTGATTTAGATACTTTGTAAAAGAAGTGCTTGCTGTGGCTGACGAACCGTGTAGTACGTCTACTAATGTCTGGCACTGTTGCATTCATATGTCGACAAATAGTTCAGAAAATTCAGTATGAGGCAAAGGGTATATCTACATTTATTTGAATCATATAAATCTTTTTCTTTTGGTTATCATACTGCTCTCTACAGAAAGTTTAGAAAAAGTTCGGCTGAAAAAAACACAGAAACGGAGTTGAAATTATCACATTTTCAGATACTAGTGACAATATCGAAATACAGGTAAAACAACTACCACATCCTCCAGACAGTGAAAGATTTACCAGATAAAAAGAAGGAATTTTGGATATGTCAAAATCTAGAATCTTAAATAAATCATGCTTATTTTGCGATCAAAAGTTTATTTTCGTAAATAAAACTGACAAACTTAGCGCCTGCGCCTGGCAGACCAAAGCAATCGAATTAGAAATTAAAAGTTACCCATATATTCTAAAGTACAACAAGTTACTCGTTAAAACTGAAGACAACGATTTTGTTGACAATAAAAACGCTTTTATACGGGCAATATACATATGTATATAAAACTTACCTATGTGCAATTTTTGGAAGCAGTATGTACAAGAAGGTATTTTTTAAAATGCAAAGAAAATACATTTTACATAGTAACTCCTGAACTTCGCAAATTCTGGACAAAATATAGCTTTACATTTGAGTAGATACATTTCAAAAATCCAAAGAACCCGCTACCTCACTTGGTTTAGATTTGTTACAGAATCTCTAACGTATTTATAATAGCGCTGGTGTCTTTCTGAATAAGCTTGAAAAGTTCGGGGCTTCAATTATTTTTAAAGTTGCAGTCTGAAATATATGAAATGTGAAAAGCTATTATTTCTCATGCCATATAACAGTTTCAACACTTGGAGCACAGATATTGTTATGTTTTGTAAGATTGCAGTTACAACCTACTGTTACGTTACTTTGCCTTTTTTAAACCAATCAATGTGTACAGGGTGCCGCATCTTCGTTGTAATTGCAGGGTATCTCGGTAACTATTAATGCTAGAGGGTCGAGGTTTCTACGTTACTGCATTACTTTTTTTATTTTGAGTTGACCGCGCCACTGCCATTTTTATATCGTCTTTTGTTTTGAAGCTACAGCCAAATTTTGAATAATGTAACATTTTTCCAGTTCCCAATATCTTGCTTGGGTATGTAGAATGATGCACTCATAATTTTTAGGGGTCACATTTTTGAAATATACCACAAACTCGCAATTTTAAAGGGAAACCATAAATTGGCTTTGTTATACTTGAAAAGGCTTATTTTTTCTGATTAAGCAGAAAATGCACAGATTGTCAGGTTTATTTTTACTAATTTTAGTATTCTCGTTTCTCGTTGTTCAATTTGCTAATTGCTAAATTGAAAAGATTTTTGAATTACAACCTTTATCAGGTATAGCAGTTTCGTGTGACAAAATCTAGTTTTAGATTTTTCCCGAGGGGTAAACCGCGTAATTTCATAACTCTGACGATTGTTAAATTTTTAAGACATGATTAAAAATATCAAGTATCAATTTAATTGATGTATTTTTTTAATGTGTAAGTGCTGCTCTCGGCAACCAACTAAAATAAACGTGACCTTAAAAATTTTTACCTATAGCTTAGCTTTTATGGTTGTATTACGGTAGTTAAGATTATGTTTGCCGACTTTTCACATCTGTCTGGTTTTGTTATTTTAATGCTATTTGTTTCTCTGTAGTGGAGACCGGCTTTAGGTAACGACTTGCCCTAAAACGTAGGTAACTACTCAAGAATTAAAATCAAAAGGCAATCTGTATATCAAATAATAAAAGCTATCTATTTTTTTAATGTAGAGCTAGTGGTGCAGCGTTTATTAACAAGCCGCTAACTCTTTCTACTTCAACGGCACCTTTTTTGTTTATAGTGCTACCATGATTACTCAATAAAGACCTATTATTATTATTATTATTATTATTATTGTTATTATTATTATTATTATTATGTTTTTGGTGAAAATAGGGGTTTTTTGAGGGTAATTAGTAATTTAATAAAATTAACACTAACTACAAAGATTTAATAAAGTAATACCTAATTGTAAGGCGTTAAGAGTTACATCAGATAAACTTGTCGTCAAACATACAATAATAATATCATGGTTGTCACATAGTAACATAAAATAAATACACTTATCACACAAAATACAGACAAACGCTATGAAATTGACTTAATTCTTACTGGTTAAAACTTGTACAATGATGCTTATAAAATATGTCGGTATGTTACAAGGTCATTACTGACAGGCAGCGATGTATTATCGATTTTTTACATTACACATTTCGTTGCAACTATTTATGCAAATATTTTTCATTACCTAACCAATACCAATATTTATTGATATATGTATAGATAATGAGTAACAGTCAGTTAATTATAACTTTTCGAATTGCGAACAAAAGAAGGACATGATGATGGTTCCCAAGGGCAGATCATATGTATTTCTTCGTGCATGCAGTATGATAATTACCAAATGGAGGAGAGCTTTCAGATTCACTTGGCGTGCGCCTGGATGAACTCCTTACTGGACTGGTTGGATAACTCGAGGGGGAACCACTTGTTCCACTGCGCAAGTCGTACCCCTTCATTAAACCGGAATCACTTTGAGTGCGTTGAAGTTTTTTCTTCTGACGTTTAACAGAGACGGGGATTTGACTGGAACGGCGTTCATCTTGGTTTCTTATTGTAGCAGGCGTTTGCATTTCGGATGCAGTTTTAAAGCTGTCGGATGACGAACGACTGGATCCGTGTTCAACATGACTCTCTGCTGGTGATCTATCTGCATAATGGGAGTTGTGCACCCATTGCATTGCCCTAAAGACGCGCTGCAAACGAAGCCGTTGTATCATTGGATTAAAACACTTGTAGAGAAAGAAAAAGATCAGGCCGAATGCAAGTCCCGCCAGAAAAAATACTATTTCAAAAGTAGTATCATCCCAAATGGAGTTTTCTTTGTTGTCATTGTGCTTAGGCTTAGTTTCATTCGGATAACTGCCCAGAAGTCTTCTGCCTTCACTAAATGTTTGCGTTGCACATAACATTTTTTATCACCTTTTAAGCCTTGCTTTTGTTAAGCGAACAAAATCTCACCTTGTCCTACAGAAATACATTCATGCACTGACTTAGTATCGAAAACGTCCGAACTGTTTTTATGTCCTTCAAGTTTTTTTTTATAATCCATTCGCAAATGCCGAATACAGGTTGTTCTCAATTCTATGCACGTTCAAATGCAATGCCATTCTTGTTTTTGATTAATACACTTGTTATCACTAAACCTTAAACATTACGTGGATTACGTGGCCTGGACTCTTACAATTAAATGACAAATCCCATAGCAATACAAGTTTTTAGAAAATTTGATCTTAACAAACTTCCCGTTGAAGCTATATATTATGATAACACTATGACAATGTGTCATATTCAGTTACTTTTAAAACTGTTCTACATTATAGTATCCTGTTTCTGGAACTGTTTACTCTTTTTTATTTCCTGGACTATATACCGTTTAGAATTTCCTTTCGATTATTTGTTATTCCAAGTGGTCTTTCAGTTGTGAAAGCACCCTACATATACATACATATATTTATTTCAACTAAATATCAAATCAATGAATTTAAGCTTACGAAAAAGCCGAAACACACTAACCGTATCAAACATTTTTAGTGTTTCCTAATTCTAAGTCGTTATATATAACATTTTTGAAAAAAAATATTAGTGGCTATAATTTGTCATTACTATAACTGAACCTCATTTATGAATTGGAATCAAGTAATCAAGTAACTTAATCCAATAATTTTCAACAATTACATAGTTTCAGCTTCGAAAAGTATCCTGTTTCCTTTCCATTAACGGCTCTTAAATTTCGAATTATTCGAAACACATACGCTGTAATCCTCAAAATCATTTGGGACTATTCTTCCATACCTTAGACTCAATTAGTATTGTGATTTTAACTCCCCTGGTCAACACATCAAGATTTTCAGAGCCAGGACAATGTCTCCATTCACATTTTGTTATAGTGTGTTAATTTCCATTACACTGTTGCAGAAGTACTGTTTCCATTTGTTCGGATTGTCATATATCTAGTACAAAGTTATTTTTGGATCAGACCATAGGTAGAGTCTATCAAATTGAACCCTAAAATTTTTGATTATATAATTTTGTAGCCTTGCAGCACAAAATGTTGCTGTCAGTTTCAACTTAGGTAATGTTAATGTGTCCTTTCCTTTATCGTTAATAGCAGCAGTCCTATTTTTAGACATCAAGATCTCACATGAAGCTTCTTCGCTAGAAGTTGTCTTGATATAGACAACTGCTCCATACGCTTGGAGGCTAAAATCAATCAGCCAAAATATGCAATTCAACTAATACCCTAGTAAATAGTAAAGCACATTGATCCAAGCACATTAATTCTGATCTCCATTTCACCCATTCACTGGCTAAACTTTCTGGGAACGTGTCATCCCAACCTATACGTGCTTTCCAAATTTCTTGCAGTATTATCTTCATTCTTACCGTAAATGGTCCAAGAAAGCCTAATGAAGCCTTTGAATTTATAATTGTCTTCAAGTCCACAGCGATTTCGTCGGTATTTAGAAACCATTGTAATCCTAACACCTTCCTTATCTCTGATTTGCCAAGTTCTTGCACACATAACTTGCTTAATTATCTATTATTGGTATACCACTTTCGTAGGTTCATGTTCGCATTGCTCATTACTCTAGTAGCAACTTTAAATAAGTGTGCTCCATTTCTTCATCATCGGCTGATATTACCAATCATAGACATAAAATGATTGGCGAAGAACATCACATAGCCCTCTATTGCCCTTATCTTGATTAAACAGATGTTTATACAATGTTGCTGCTAATAAGAAGGGACTACAAGTAACACCGAAAGTAACTCGTTGCATACGATATGAAATAAGCTTCGGTAATATATTTTCGTCATCAACTGGTTGTTCATACCACAAAAACCGATCAAGTCTTACTTTACCGATTCTAAGATTCAACAATACACGTAACAGCTCCTGTACGATATTTTCCCCAGAATTCAGTGTCGCACACCCGGCGAATGAATAAATGCGTCAAATACAATCCTTATTTTTGTAGTTTCTTTATCTTCGTGATATACTGCTCGATGTTGCATATTATATATTTGGTCACTCTTGGAAGATTCAGCTATTTCAGCACAGTCGTTTCCTAAATACTTTCTCATTGCAAAATCATACTCCTGAAGTTTACCATTCCGTGTAAATTTTCTTGTTAAACTTGTTACCCTTGAAAGTGCGCCACTGTAGTTGGTATCCAGCTGTGCAGTTCTGTTCAACCAAGACAACTTCACACTATATCTGCCACCTCTAAACTCTACGTTCTCTTCCATAAATTGTAGTTTTGCATAGGAATTCTTCACTCTTTATACCGACTGTTTTCAAATTCTAAAATTCTTTCAAGTCGATTTCTGGTTGGGTTTAGACGTGAAAGGTACGTGACACACCAAAACTGACGAAAGTTTGTCCAGAAAAAGCATGATGAATCGATCCTAATAAGGTCCATCCAATTACGGTATTTATTGCTGATAGTGCGTGTTATTTAATTTCTTCGCCTCTTCTTTTACTGTCTTCCAATAGTTATCAGCACCTATTAACATTGATACGCCGGATATTTCAATACGTTCTTTGTTAACATTTGCCAGCTGATAATCCTTTGCAAAGACTTTAATAACCGGGTCAGTAACTTTRGGTGTTKTTAATGAATCCAAACAAATTTCTACTGCTTCCATACAAACGACCTCATTTGTKTGTTGGCTCTTCAATTTCACCAACTCACGATGAAACAACCTCCCAGGCGACGATTCACTGTTCCCATATGCTAAAATGGCTATTCTACGTGTTCCAATTACTGGTAAATCCAATTTTCTTGATCGGCTTTCTTTTATGAAAGTTAGTTGACTTCCGCTGTCAGTGACTAGTCTAATCGAAACATTTATGGTACTTGCGGTTGAAATAAAGGCACATGCTTTTTGTAGGTATAAATCGAGGAGATTCCCATCGGCGAACAAATTAGTCGTTTGAGTAGGGCTTACCTCTTCCTGCTTCATCGCTGATGACTGTTCAGTGCCTTTATAACCTGAAGATGTACTATTTGAATAGTTAGGATCACAAACCGTTGTAACATGACGACCATTGCACTTAGAACATCTAACATTTTTCCTACAAAAACGTGCACGATGATTCCTCTTTGTACACTTAAAACATCTCGAATTTTGTTTCAGGATATCCTTTTTTTGGTCAAACTAATTGTGGTATCACAATTCTTATTTTGTGCCCAATTTCGTTCCACTATGTCATCATGGGTAGAATTAGTGATCTGTATATATTGTTGAAGATTTTCCATGTTTGGCATAAGCTTTTCTACAAATAGTACTATAGCTCGCGTCAACCCATGCCAGGTTTTTATCCTCTCCTTGCATGTTTTTATGAGTTTAAGTGTAGAAAAATATTTCATTAACAATAAATTTGTTTCGAAATAATTTTATATTTAGAACAGACTTTCTGTTACTAAAAATACCTATTAAACGAAAAAGAATGCTTCCATTGCTTTATAGTTTTATTCAGCAAATCGATTTTACCAAAACAGTGAAAGGACATAGCGCATTAAAAAGTCATGGGCATGATACATGGAACATTCTGCATACGCACGTTATCTCACTTTAAGTTCTTTACATCGCGATCTCCTAAACGGTAGCACTTATATTGAAAAATTACTGAATTTAGTGCTGATTTTTATTTCAAAAGAAATTGTGCTAGCTGTGGCAAAGTAGAGTTATCTTGAAATCTTATTAATAATAATTTTACACTGAATAAACCAAAAAAGACTGTAGCGTCACAATTTTAAACGTTCAAAATATTTTATAATACCCTATTGCTACGGCAATAGTGATTGTATTTTACATTCAAGTTGAAAAATTATATTTGATCTTCTATTGTTTTTCAGGATCCTACGCAAAAGCTCCATATCTGGGAGATTACGAAGAATACGGAGGATATCCAGTTTACAGTCTGGAAGGATACTACGACCATTACTAATCAGAACTGCGAATTGAGCCATAGCTACTTACATCTGGGAGTACTACCCTAGTATTATGGAAGATAGCCGTATTTTAATAATCTATTTTTCGGCTAGCCAGTGTATATATAGAAGATTATTTAATAGTTATTAAGTGTTGCATATTAATTAGTATTAGTGTCGCACTGTTGATAGCCATCCTTAAGAGTAATTTCCTTTCATGAGCATTTCATTAACAAGTTCGTGTAAATGTATCCTTTCTGCTTAGTTTTAGTTAGATAATCAGTTACTACTGTCTTTAATAATTCTGAGTACAAGTTAGTACAAATAGGAGAAAAATAATTCTTTTAAATAATGAGAATACTGCAATGAGAGCTGCTTACACCTAAACCCATTGAACCACTGATCACAGTAATATGCATTGTATTATTGTGGGAACCAAAGCCAGATAAATATTATATATAGTCGAAGTACCTTAAAAAAACATGTTATAATTAAAGCTAAGAAGGACCAGAAATAGTAATTTATCAAATAAATTGTGTATTCATTTGGTAAACTTTTATTTACTTATTATTGATTAAATAAATGGTCTACCTAAAATACAGTTTTGCATACTAACGAAAAGGTAAAATGAATGTTATATGTATTCGTATAGGTAACGACCACAGACGAGCAAATACAATTAGAATGTTTGTAGCTGTTTTTGAGGATAATTAGAGTTAGGGGAAATCATATTACCTACAGGTTTTTCGCACGGTAGGCACAGTTTATTCATATACAGAAATAAGCTGTGCTAGAGGAATGATTGGGGCAAGTTGGGATAGATTATGTTTTTAGATTTTGTATTAACTACGCGTGTTATCAATTTGCGCATGCATTATTTTTATATAAGGGAGATAAATTTAACTGATTTATATAAATTAAATAAAACATTAACTTCATTGTTGCGCAGAAATTAGAATGATAACTTACAAGATTGTTTGAAGCGTTATAAGTATATTAATAGATGGGAGATTAAATACAGAAACTTCGGTAAACACGTTGCACATGGACACTTAACTAAGATTTGTAAATGAAAGAGAGAAGTAATAACTATATTGCGCATGGAAGATCAATGTCATTAATTTAAAGCGGATAAAAGAGGAAATGATTTGAAATGTACCCGATGTTGGTTACTGACGAGTTAATTATACATATATATTGATAAGTTTCAAAAGTGCACAAACTGTGAAACATAATAAATTAATTACAAACTTTAGGAACTAGCTCTATATTTGGGCATGGATTAGGTATTACGACGGGAATCTTATTTACTGCAAGGAAAATTTCAGACCGATACTTTGGAAGCCATATTTAGGCGATACAGATAGTTTTCCGGATCTCAGTATCACGTCTCATTAAGATAGGTGTTCGAGTCTGAAAAAAAAAATTACGCATGCTTAGTATTTTATCACTACCTTTGAACACCGGGACAGATAACAAAATCACAATAAAAATGTCAACAGTGAACCTCCTTCAGAATTAAGAGATTCAACTAATTTGACACGTCACGATCAAAGTGATTGTTTCCAAGTTGTAAAGCTGTAAATGCATCAGATTCCAATTTGGATCAGATTGTGGATGACATTTCCGTGTTGACATATCTGTATATAGCGGGTTACACATCGTATTCCATTTAAAAAAAGTTGAAGTGTGATAATTGTAATTTTTTTAACAGTTGATAAGGAAATGGCATAGGAAGTAGCGAACAGTTTAATTTTAATAAGGACAGAGGTCCTTTGTTGTTTCCAAGTACATCTACGTTGTTAGTGGTAATGGAAAAAAATTATGTCGAACGAAAATTTCTTGAAAGTTCTCAAAGAACGGTTGCTTGCAGAATGATTTTCTTATATTCGATCCTGAAGGTTTCGGGCACAATTGCGACAATCACTCCATTACTTTGTGAAAAAAATATTCTTATTATTTGTAGCGTAATTTTAAGCAGTTTTTGTAAACTTGGAAATAACGAAACCGCTTAAAATGTCAGATTAAAAGTCAAATAGTCGTAAACGTAGCAGGAAATTGGAAACGGTCAGTGATAACCCAGCGCGGTAATAAATCACAACATTCAATTACTGTCCCTACAATAATATTTTTAATGTGTGTCTTGTTTGTACCTCTGTTTAAGAAGGGAGATCCTATGAAGATGACAAACTATAGACCCGTGAGTATACTTCCCAATTTTCGAAAATTTTTGAATTGGCAATGTGCAGGTTACTGAATTTTTTCATCTCATTTAATTTGTTTAATATTACACAGCATGGTTACTTTAAGGGAAGATCTATAAGCACTGCAGTGTATCAATTTACTGAAACAATTTTGTCAGCTTTTGAGAGAAGGGATTGTACTATGGCGATTTTGCTGGACTTGTCTAAAGCATATGATTGTTAACTTATGAAATTTTGTATGCAAAACTGGAACGATATTGAATTAAAGGAAAAGTATTAGAATGGGTTAAGTCATATTTAAGAAGTGGATGTCAGAGAGTCTGCTTAATAAAACAGGCCATTTCCTATTTCTCAGAAGATGAAGAACTGACAATTGTAATTCCTCAAGGCAGTGTTGTTGGTCCGATCCTTTTCGTTATTTACATTGTTGATCTAACCAAACATTGCTTAAACATAATCAGGATATCATAAATTATGCAGATGATACAAATCTGCTGATTACAGGTAATAGTGTAGATGTCTTATTTGAGGAGTCACTGAGGTTGATAATAGAAATTACAGAGTGGTTCACTAGAAACAAAACTATCAAATATTAAAAAACCTTCAGAGATTGTAATAAATGATCAGAGTTTAATGTTAAGTAACAATACAAAATTACTGGGAATACACTAAGACGAAAATCTAGATTAGTCACCCCATTTAAATGAATTAAAGATATTACTGAATAAAACTATGTATTCAATGAGATTTGTTAGCAAATATGTGGACATGTCATTACATAGAACTTTATATTTTGCAAATTTTCAGTCTGTACTGAGTTTTGGAATAATTTTTTGGAGGCAGCGTAAAATTATTAATGAAATTCTTATTATTCAGAAATAGGCAGTGAGAAAAATATTTAACTAGATTTTAGGAAATCCTGCAGAAATGTTTTTAAATGTAATAAAATTTTAACAGTGATTGGACTTTATATTTATGGATGTTTAATGTTTAAATTTAGATCTCCTAATTATTTTACAGGATTTATTTCATGTAGGGATAATCGAAATAATCTTCTAAACTTACCATCACATAGACTTGCGATTTATGAAAAAGGCTGCTTGTAATCGTGCATTATGTTTTACAATAAATTACCACTAATTTACTAAATGATATTGAACCATATAGTATTAGTGAATATTTGTGAAATTGGTTATGTATTGATGTTGTATTTATTATCTTATGTTTATTGTTAATTTCTTGCTTTGGCAAATGCATATGGGACATCATTTCATACATTTTGCACTTTGTATTATTATTAAAGGCAATTTCATGGTACACTCTGTTATTTGCGTAAGTACGTAGGTACAAAAAATAAACCTTTAAAGTGATTGCATAGTTCCTGATGCATTTATATAGATAAGTAAGAACAATACAGTTATTGTTTTTATATACTTTTATTGTTGGCTGAACCTGCCTCGCGCCGCCACTCGCGTATTATCTTTCTAGTGTCTGTTAATTACCCAACGTATCCTGCCTCTCTTTTCTTTGAAGTTACTGTTTTTATAAGGTGTGAGCTATAAGTTAATTTAGATATTTCTTTATCACCATGGTAAATACAATTATTACCTTAGTTAGATTGAAAAACACCATCATGCCTCGTCTATAATAATATCTGTTACCACTGTGAAGAAGGTGTAATAAAGATTCTTATTGTTATTATTATTCTTATTATTTTTAACTCAAACCCGAAAGTGAAAAAGTGCCGATTGGTTTAAAACATATGTTTCAAACTTACCTGTTTTTTTTTAAATTCTAAG